>OX454416.1:136774039-137309570 GCA_949715475.1 Microchrysa polita | reverse complement strand
CCCGGGTCCGCGTAACCCGTTTTGGGGCATGGGTGCTTTCGCTCAGCCGTTTATAGGCTATTTCGAGTCAACGTTTCATTGCATATAATTTCGGAGTGTATATAATGTTGCAAGCACTATGTTTTTCCTATCCGCACATGTACGGAAATTTTGGACCACGCCAAGATTCGATCTCCGGACCTCTAGATTATTACACGAAAAAAATAATTTGCTAAAAACAAGAAAAAAAATACAACACAAAACAGCGAAGGAATATTTTTTCCTGATTTGAGATGTATTTTCTTGTTTCAAGAAAAAGCTTTGCTTAAAAAAATAAATATGCACTATTTTCATTATTTTAAGCAAAGACTTAAATCAGGAAAAATTACTCCTTGGCTGTTTTTGTTGTATTTTTTTTTGTGGTTTTAGCAAATGATTTTTTCAGTGTAGCATCGTAGAGTGCGACTCAATCCAGTGAGCCACCCTACACTGGGAGAAAAGCTGAGTGCAATGAATCGAAAACATGCTTAAATCAACTCTTTTTAACCCTAGAGAGATAATCTACGTCGAATCGACGTGCAGAAATTTTTCTTTTTATTATATCTCATAAGTGAAGCTTCATAATTTGTTGGTTCCAAGATTTAACTCAATTCATGTCTGTAGGCGTAATTACGTGGCAAAATAATTAGCTTGGGTGCCACACAGCCTAAGATATTGGGGGGTCATAAGTCAAATATACGTCGAATCGACGTATGATTATCTTTAACGTCAGTAAAAACTGTAGAACAAATTTGTACTGAAAAATATTTTATTTCCCCCGAATTGACATTTTTATAAATCTTCATAATGTGGATGTGTATTTACTTGGATATAACCACTAAAAGCCTGTTTCGATAAAGATATCCTTTATTTTAATCTATTGAAAGGACAGCCCACTTTCTACTAGAACCACTTTTTTAAAATTAATATTATATACACAAACAAATGATAATTTTGCAAAACCATGAGTTTAACAGATTAATATTAAATACAAATGATTATATATCTACCTTTTAACAACATGTTACTCTTAACAAAGAAGTTATAAGGATGTTAACTCGCAACACGTCGAATCGACGTATGATTATCTTTTCAGGGGTAAAAAATATGATTATCTCTCTAGGGTTAAACATGACTTTGACGTTACAGTGTTTCTACTTAAAGTAACTCGTACTAACAATAACTTTGCTAAGAGCTGCTTTGACTCTTTGCATTCTTATATTGAGAATGGCGTCCTTGTTGTAACGTATATTAAATTAATGATTTCATAAATAAGCTCGCGCAGTTCAGCATTTACCTCTATAGGGGTTGGCTACATTTAACCTTCGGGCGGGCGCAATACATCTGACAGATTAAGTAACCAGTTTTTGTTGCGCCGATCAGCGATATGAAAAGGGAGAGATCTGAAACTCACAATAGCTTAATCTTTATCGATCAACTATCCATTACAGTTTTCAGTTTCTATCTACCATATGTCTGAGAGGCGGGAGGGGATGAAATAATCTCTCAGATGTATTGCGCCCGATTGTGTTATTTTCTCCTTTTCTATGAAAATTTCCACCTGCTATACTCTTCACATTGCGTAATATCGTTGTGTTGACTTTTAGGCTCACCAAATCGTTCAATAGTGTGTTTTTAGTAAAATAAGCTCTAATTTTTTAAGTGGTCGAGTTGTTGGAGGTTTTTTATATATTAAGCGATTGAAAACAAAATATTCTTAGAAAATTGAAAATGTGAAGGGTATCAAACTTTTTGAGCCAGTATTTGTTTCTAAAATTTCGTAGAACTGTTTCAAAAAGACAATGCAACAATGAATAAGAGTGTAAAATATACAGATACTTAGTTTCATCCTCTTTTCTGCACTTAATCTGTCAGATGCATTGCGCCCGATCGTGTTAGGATTAGTATTGCGCCCGCCGGAAGGTTAATTTACCTAATTTCGGTTCTAAAAGAATAGTAAATTACCTGCAGTGGGACTCGATTATGGGAACCTATGATTTGAAGACGAGCGCACGAACTACACCAACCAGACTATACGTGATGTAGTTTGTAACTTGCTACACAAAGTGAAAAAAAAAAAAACAAAACACAACTCTATTCCTTGCTTAAGTTTTAAATTTAAGTGTCCTCTAATTTAAATCCTTCATTTTTAGGAACGTTTGTTATTAGTTATTAAATTCAATACAGCAATCTTGGCAAAACTCCATTCAAACCAAATGTGGCCTCAACACCAACCGAAAAAAATATTGAACCGTTTTCAGATTATAAGCTTATGGAATTCGCATTTTCCACATATTTCACGGCATTATGCATTTTCATTGAGAAAATCACAGCGGACAAAAATTTCATTCTGATTCCGCCTGACGTGTATCCAGGCCTTAAAGTGGGATTCGGCCCCGGGAACATATGTTTTCAAGACGAGCGCACGAGCAAGACTATACGAGATGGAGTTTGTAACTAGCTAGACAATTCAAAAAACTACACGTTTCCACAATGGTTTTAGACATTTCGCTAACGAAAACAATTCAGTTGCACTTTATTTCGCAGAGAAAATGTGCCATCAACAATCAATCGGGCCGCAAGTGCACATTTATCTTAAATTGGTTGAATAAAAGGCAAGTCTCCACGGCATATTTTTCACGGGAGACATAAATGCAATTTTTTTTTCCTCGGTGAACATAAATTTAAGTGTGCTCTAATTGAAATCCTTCATTTTTAATAACATTTGTTCTTAATTATTAAATTCAATACAACAATATTGGCAAAACTCCATTCAAATCAAATGTAGCCTAAGTACCGCAGACCTAATGATTGTGTATATACCGCAAGCCAGAAAAATATCTGAGTCTTCAACGAGCTATACAAGCCGTACTAATTTTGAACTTAGTTTAGTACCACTCGCGAACAATTTGGTTCGAGGTTGACAGTTGATGACTAAGTGGATCTGAATTTACTCTGGTAAAAACACCCTTTAGAAAAAGAACAATCTTCAAATATGTTTAAAGATAGCTTATTTATGGTGGGACTTAAATTATCGTTTCGTTTTCGTCGTAAGATATAGAGCAACTTTTTTCAACCATAGAAGAGTTTTTTTGTGAAAATTTGAGGGTCCGGATTGTCTAATAAACTTGGAAAAATTGTAGGACACTAAGAACTTTTTTGGGCGCAGAGGATTATCTAAAAGACCTGGTGAAAGAGCAACAATAAATTTAGTATTTGTTTTTGTTTCGAAAGTGTATTTCTCTATCAAAAAAAAAAATATATATACGTCGGAGTATTGTTTCTCGTAATCGTGCTTTTTTGTGGTTCGAGGAATCTTTCTTCTTCTGGGCCCCTAAATCTCGTGGGCCCCCCGCGACGCGGGCCCTTATGCGCCGCCCCTGGGTATAGCGTATAATAAACGGCCTTCATATTTTTCTATTGGTCAATCCTGCTATTCGGGGTGCTCATCAATTTGGGGGGATGGAATTTCTGAAATCTGAAAACTAGTTCAAGAGATATATGTACATATAATACAAAAGTAACAGAAATAATTTGTGCATTGGCAAATTTTGTCGATTTTTCAACAGCTATTCTGCTGGTCAATTAGGTGGTAGGGGTATGGGTGCATTTACACAAATCCACTAACACGTTCATGAGAAATAGGTGAATCCTCACTGTAAATTTTCCGCATGTATCAATACATACTATAGTCTGGCTGGCCTAGCGGTTAGTGCGCGCACCTTCGGTGCACAGGATCATGAGTTCGAATCTCACCGTGTCCCATGGTGTTTTTCGAACTCACGAGCTTGTGACGAACTATGATCTCACTCAGATGGTAAACGAGTACCCATTTATGGGGATAAATAACACTGCTGAGCGTGATGCTGATCTCATTACCTCAACAAAAGCAGATAAGATCTTGGAAATAGGATGTCACTAACACATCCTGCGGCCTTAGTCCAATTGGATTGTCGCGCCTGTTATTTATTTATTATCAATACATACTACTGTAGGGTTGACAAAATCACTGGTATCCCCTAGTCCGTTCTGAAGATTTTGTAACCAATCTCGTGATGCAAATTCACTAAACTGAACTCGTTGTGAATTTTCCACATTTTTGAATGCTTATTCCGCTCTTTAAGGCGTATTCCAATTATGTGGTGAAAATTTATTAAAAATTTGACATTATAAATCTGACGTTCCATTCTAAAGATGTCGCCCGCCAAAATGGGGGAGTGCAGCTGCCTTAAAAATTTTGCTCACTGTAAATTTTCCGTGTGTCTATTCTGTTAGCAGTTGTCTTCAAAGATTTGTTGATTATAAGTTTGATGCATGTTTCAATAGTTATTGTGCTATTCGTATCAGAGAGCCAGGAAGTGTGTACAAATTTACTGAAACCAAAGGATAAGGCCAGGCGATTTATGAGAAAAGGAGCTTTCACAAAATGTTTCTCATTTGGTTCTCCGTTCAGGAGGGTCATTATGCGGAGTGGAAATGAATCCGGTGTGGTGCAAATGTACAACAATTCATTCAAGAGATACAGACGAACGTATGTGAAAAGTAGCTCATTGTGAATTGTTACCCATTATGAATTGTTACTCATATTTCAAAATTTCTTCTGCTATTCCCGCCTGGTCCTAATCTAACAAATCTAAGACCATGGAATTTTATAATAGATATGTATATATATTTTGTAAGGCGCAAAGGTAAAAATAATTATGTTTGCTATTGTGAATTGGGAAAATAATACCACGCATAAACAAAATTTTAACAATATCATAAATCAAGAAAAAGTAAAATAAAAAACAAAATTAAAAGTTTAAGTTAATATTTACCGTTCTTTATAACATAACATAATATAATAGAAAAATAAAAATGTCCACCCATTAATTTTTTAACTAAATCCACGCTTCTATTGCATATTAGAGGCGTTTTATCTACATCTCCCCACTCTCCTTAATATCTATTTCAACCATCTTATCACAACTGTTTAGCACGTGTCATGACACCATGAAATATTCATCTTTATTCATTACACTCTCTTTCTATACTCAAGAAATTCCAGGACTACACACATTCTATCACCTTTCATTCTACAACACTACTCTGGCCATATCATAAGTCGATTTGTATACGAGTGTCACTGACACATTGCTGCAATTACACTTGAACCACATAACTTTGCAGCAGTGAATTAGTACGATATCCCTATACGTCCGGATACCTTCTTGTAGGCTTGTGCTTGGAATGAGTATCTTCATATAGGTCCTTGTTAATTTCGTGCTAATGGTATGTAAACTATTCGCATGCCACTATTATGTATAGACACACACAATAATATCCGAGAAAAAAGATTATCTAACGTGCCAGACTAACATTAGACCTTTTGTTGTGTTCCTATATTTTCGGGGCTAGAATTATACTAGTAAAGTAAACCACATTGGGGGAGGTTCGTTGGCCGTAGCCGTTTGACGTCGATTAGATAGTATCACATGTAACATATTAAACTAGACTTTCTAGCCAGATATAGGATAAGAGATAATCAAACAAATCAGACGTCGCGCGAATATACATATAGGTAGGTACTAGAAAAGGGCTGGACACGTTTCAAGGGCGGAGTATTTTGTTCAGGTGTGTTTATTTTAGTTGCTTTGACCTTAGCATATGGCATAGTACCGTACATGTTAAATTTAGTTTTACGAGAGAAATTTGACATTGACTTCAAAGCAGGAAGGGAGGTATCCAGTGGCGCAACCAGGATCTTATCTTGGAGGGAGCTAAGTCTATCCATATTACTGGACATCAGAACCTGCCTCCACAAGCTGGGTGATCGTGATCCTAAATCAGTAATGATGCTATGGTGGTATTTCAAGCTTACTTTCGATGCACCTTTTTTCGTAACTTATATCGTCTTGAAAACGCGAGTTAAATGTTTCGTAATTGGCACGTTCTCTTAGTTATTTCCATGAAGAGCCATTTCTGAATCACTCTTGGGACTGGCAATTTGTCATGTGCTTAACTCTAACGGACTTTCAGGGCCTAGAAAATGCTATGACAAAAGTATGAGGACAGAAGGGAAGTGCGCTAATTACTATGCGCACCAAGCAATTTCATAATCGTTAGGGTTTCTATAATTTGGGCTTTTGGTCATTGCAATTTATCTTCTTCCTATGTTGCCAATACAGAAAAAGTTACAATCGCGTAGGCCGTGGGTCGAAGGAGTGTTGTCGTTATCACCCGTCCCGGAGTCGAACATTGAGGGGGTTGGCAATTAAGATTCTCCGTCGTTTTAAATTGTTGGTTCAAAAAATATTGTTTGGAAAATTGTAGATAACAATTTTAAGAAAATACCATTGAGAATGACCTTGTTCGCCTTTTACCGAAGTGGCACCTGCACGTGTTAGATTTTTACTCCTGATTAGGTACATCCAACTCGCGAAACTACAATCTTTTTACCGCTGGCTTTATACTTAGTGCTAGAGACTGTCATGGTTTGGGAAAAATGTAGCTCAGGAAAATGATAAACGTTGTTCAAAGTCATAATGAAAAAGTTTTCATTCAATTTTATTTGACTAATTAATACACTTGCATTGGCTTTTAAATATTCGGAAAACTGAAAATATCACTTTTATTCAGGTAAATCGGAAAACTAAATTTAATTTATTATGTTAATTTCCATTAACTTCTCAGAGAGACCTTAATGTGACGTATCCTTTATTCTAATGTTTAAGCCATGAAATGATCAAACACAGAAAATAGAGTATCATAGCAAAAATGAAATTTTAGGCTCTCACTAAGGGAAAGGCAGTGGCGTAACGTACGGTGTTCCATGTATTTATTGGAACACGATCCCCCGTGACAAAAGGGCCCTCAACATATTTGTTTCAAATATGAATGCTCATTAACGAAGGGTACTAAACGTAGTCAGCCCGCAGGATCAGAAGTACCAAACTAATGCCGCCGATTCATGCCTTAAGATAAAATTATGCCTTTATTATACAAACACGTTCCAAATTGTCGATTTTCAAGATCATATTGGCGAATTTCCATTTCTAATTGACGAATTTCTATATCAAATTGGCGAATTTCAAAATCATGTTCAAGAATTTCCAAAACACGTTAGCGAATTTCAAATTTGCGATATTCCGTGTCAATGGGAATTCCAAATCACGTTGACGAATTTTTTATTAATCAATATTGGTTATTTTCCATGCCAAATTCGCGAATTTCCAAATAAAAATAAGGCATTTTCAAATTATCTTGACGATTTTTCAAATTGACGAATTTCCATTACAAACTGATGAGCTTCTAAATTATATTAACTCATTTCTTAAAAAATTGGCGAACTTAAAATCTGGTCTACGAATTTCCGTAATAAATTGGCAAATTTCAAAAACATGTTGTAAAATTTTTAATTCAAATAGACGAAATTTTATGCTAAATTGACGAAATTTCATGTCGAATTGACGAATTTCAAAATTATGTTGACGAATTTCCGTTACAAATTCATGAATTGCCAGTTCTAAATTGTAAATGTTCATGTCTAAGTACCATATTTTTCAAATCATTTTGCCGAATTTTCGCAAAACAAATCGCTGAATTTCCATTTCAAATACCAATCGGTCAGTTTCCCAATCAATTACGTTAGAAATTCAGCAATAAAAGAAAATCGAATTAAAATTAAAATTGAAAAACCTTGCACCACTGCGAAAGAGTTAAGCTTCGAAAACTAGAGGAAACGAGAGATTGCAGGATCTGATTATGTTATCGATTAATGATATTCCCACGTAAACTCCCCGTCCCGGATAAGTCCCGAAAATTACGAATGTTTTAGTCTCCACGACTGCAGTCTCAGAACTAGAAAATTTGGTATTTGTGCCAGGATCAACCGTCTGGATTTCCCTCTTTTTCATTTACTTGCGAACCGCCTATCGTTCTGGACTTTTTTTCATACTAAGAACCCGTCCCAAATAAACCTGTACAAATTCAGAGATTCATGATTTTTGTCGATCAAATTATATATATTTTCTCCGACTGGTAAGGATGTTGCTACTTGTAAAAACCCTCGAACCAGATTTTTTTTTTAATTTCTGCAATTAATTGCATTTTTTCGTATTTCATTTTGCAATTTTCATTTCTTAATTCCTGGTCCTGGGAGGGGCTTTAGCCCCCTTAGCCCCTCCCGTGGTTGCGCCACTGGAGGTATGTAATGTACATTTCTGAAATTCACATAGTTCAAGAAATTATGGAAAAGAGTTTTTGTGGATCTCTGTAATTTTTGTGGTGAAAGGGGTCGTAAGTTTGACTACTTTTAATTTGGCAGGACATTTATTTATCATATATTTTTGGTTTGAAGCCCACCTAGCTAGCGGAATTTCAGAACTTTATGAAATTGTTCCATACTCCTCGTGTACTCATTGACACTCATGATACTAATTGGGAGTACAGTAAACCTGGAAACCCTGCAGCAGTACCAACCCCCGGGCTGATATTCTGCCTTTTAATACCAATGAAGGCATTAATAGAGAAGCTGGCAAATTACAAAATGTTGGTTTTGTAGTCATAAATTAGGATTTGTTAAAACCTGAGGCTGATTTACTGTAATTTGTACAAAGTGGCACACGGGAACATGACGCTTCTTAAAACGTCCTAAAAAAAATAAAAAAGTTTTAAAAATGTGCTTTTTTTAAATTCATCTCTCTCTCTCTCTTGATTACCGAAACTCCTAGTGGAGCATGGTGCGTTGATGACTACCGTGTGTAGTCCATCAACGTTACAAAGACAACTGAATTCGGAGTGTGAAACGGTTGTCAGCCATACCACTTCCTAGTCACATTGTTATTTTATTATTCTACAATAAGAATATTTCTTATCATCTTTTTCTGAATAATAAACTTGCGACGAGTCGTGCCGAGTTTGGAAACTCGTTTCTCTATGAGTGTCTATTTCACAGAGTGGCGACCGAACGATCACGGCCACAGAGCACGACAAATTTTAAATTCATGCCAAATAGTTTTGCCCCTTTTCATCGTTAAACTTAACTATTTTTTTCAAACCACAACACGGTTTGTACGACTTGCATAAACTCCCTAATGAATATTGATGCATAAGCACGGTGAACTGACCTGAAAGCTTTCATCCCAGGAATGGATATCCTGAACGATCGTTGGTGCAGAATTAAAGTGGACCTGTTGCATAAAATGTAGGGCACCGCCCCGGGCGCCGGGTTTAGGGGCGCTGAAATCCATACTTTTCATTAAATTCTTTTTAAAAAATTTATTGTTGCTTAAGAAAATGTTTTTTTTTTTTTTTTTAACTGCTGAATTGAGTATGATGTAAGAGGGGCGCCAGGTTTAGGGGCGCTGAAATCCATACTTGTCATTAAATTCTTTTTAAAATTTTTATTGTTGCTTAAGAAAATGTTTTTTTGTTGTTTTTAACTGCTGAATTGAGTATGATGTAAGAATATTAATGCAAGCTAAAATCAAAATTATTAACTTAATGAATGTTTAAATGTTGGTGGTTCAAAAACGAACCTGTAGTAATGCAAAATAGTCAGGAATAAACCCACGGTCAAAATTATAAAATTAAATGAATTGATGTTTTAAAAAACATGGACTAAACGTAAAATCGATACTGACGTAAATCGGTACCATCAAATTCAATCGTATTTAGAACCATTGCCAAGTACGTTTTGGCAGCGACCAGAGTCTGTAGATGAGGAACGTAGTCATTGGAACTGTCCACCCTTACTCAATCTTCGTCTGCTTCGTCAATTCGAAATTATAAAGATAGTGTAGTCTTCAAAATGATTACTAAAATGAAAAAAAAAATTAACATCGAAAAGGATGAATGGAAAATTGCTACCTACTTAATTGGGGTTTGCTATCGCATTCCCATTTAAAATTATAAGTACGGACATTTATTTTTTTTTGCGAAATAGATGCGAGTTTCGGCGAAATCGGCTCATTTTAACGAATTGATGCAAAATGTTCTGAGCTGTAGTTTTCCCACGAAAAGTTATTTCTTCTCAAAAAAAAAATATGATAGATAATTTTTTATTTCAGATTAACTTTTTGGCAAAAGATTCCTATTAATAAGAATAGATGAATTTCGAAATACATGGAGTTCGCAGAATGACGAACACGATGGCTTGCCAAGCACAAAGCAAGCTGTTTAGTCGGAGGTTGGATGAAAAAAAAATTGTTTTCTGCAACGGGGTTTTTTAGGTAGAGCTTTTCTCGTGGTTAGACCAGCCCCGAAATTGAAATTAACTGTTGACTTTGTCGTAAGTATTGTCAAAAACATTTCTCGATAACTGAACTGGTAGTATGATTCAGTTGTCAACTACACTGCTTTCAGCTAATTGAAAAAAAATGCAATTGAGTCTGATTTAAAAAAAAAACAGTTGAGAAGTATCAAGAAATTCCTTTCAATTAATAAAAAATAGACTCAAATTAGAGTTAAGAAGATGGAAGCCAAACAGGATAGGTTTAACGGCGGGGAAATGGAGAAAAATATTTCCGGAGAACGTTCAAGTTGCGCCAATGACAGAGGTGGCGATGAAATTAATAGTATCAACCTCCTTACTGATTTCGTCGCCTCGTGTCTCATTGACGTAACTTGAACATTCTTCACATACCGGACTTAAATAGTAGTCATATCCAGTACAATGGGCAAAAATTCTAGGCCCTCAGTTTATAGAAGCTGTCGTAGAAACTCGACCAACTGAAATGGAAGAATCGTAATTTCCACTTGGCAGTCAAGACAGACACTTTTTTTTAAAAATTAACTAAGAAAAATCTAGACAATGGCGAAGATATCAAAAGAAGCTGGCTATTTAACTCAAAAACAGCGTTTTGTTTTTGCTGCAGGCTATTTTCGGCGCGAGCGAAGTCTGCATTATCAACAACGGGCTACCAGGACTGGAAGCATATATATTCTATACTAACTTAGGTCAAAGGATTTTTTATTTTTTTTTTATTTTTGTTACTTCCATTCTATTGCAATTTTTCGGGTTTAGAAACTATATAAGGGGCGCTTCCTTCAAGTTCGCCCCGGGCGCCGTTTCACCTAAAGCCGGCCCTGCGTGTCATGACCGAAAACTGTTACTTTTCATTTGACATATCCACGGTGTGCTTCGGTCAGCCTTGGGTCCATCAACTGGAACTTTAATTTATATCGTCTTCTTTGAGGGATTCTCAGGAGGAAGCCTTTGAAGATGGCAATGTCAATCCATTTGTCAGTCTTGGAGCTTTTCGGTGATTGGTTGGTATATGGACAAACTTCTTCGGATGTAGTTTCTACTTCGCTTAAATTCTACCATAAGTTGATGTTTGGGAAAATAGTTCACCAGAAGCTTAACCTTTTTAGGTTTGAGGTTTGGGGGTCTCAATATGAAGTTTTAATCGAGGAATTAATCCTCGTCTATTTTTAAGGGCTTTCGTGAGGTTCCAGAAGGGTTTGTCTCTCTTCGTAGAGATTTTAACTTATTTAACCATTCTTCTTCTGTTATTGAGTCGAGATGATTTATTGTACCTAAGTTTGTCGGGAAAAAATCTAGTGCGCTGCCATCTTCTTGCGAAATGCATTACGTCAGGAAATTAGGATTCTACTGTTTTTTGGATTCTGGAAGAATTTTCGATAAATACAAGTACGCTATTTCGCCCATAGATTTATTAATCAGCAAATTTATTTTTGGACCATATTGTCCCGCTTAAATATCCATATACATATTAGTGTCTAAAAAAAATCTTTTGAAAAAAAACTACAAATCCACTCCGTATCTAAGAAATTCACTTAAAATCTGTTGACATTTCCATAGTAAACTTGCTGGAAATAATCTCATCTCTGTTAAAACAATCTTACAAATCAAGAGACGCGAGAGCGTCTCGCCCGCCAAAGGAAAAAGAAAAACGAAAGCGAACAAGTCTATGATTACCGGAGACAACTTGCTTTTTTGTTTGATCAGGCTACAGCCTTCCAGGCAACAGCCCCCAAAAAAATTTGTTTACCAAAATATTCCACATATCCTGTTCTAGTGCCTTTCCAAATAAAATCTTCGATCGGCACAATAACGGGTAAGATATATGCAATAAACGGTGAAATTTTCACCCTCACAGACTTAAGCGAGTAACCCAATTTCAGAATGAAGTCTACAGTTGCAGAAAGACTTGCTTCTACTGTCTCTCTTCGTGATGGGATTTTTATGAAATTTGGAACGAATGATCCTCTGGTGGTCCTTCTAAAGAATCAATGTCTTCCATTTAGATAAGTGGATGGAATAACGGTAAATTAATAGGTAAAGTTAACAAAAGATTTGCAACAATTGCGTCTATCGGCTCATCGCATTGACCATTTTTTAAAACACACTGCGGCATTGGGACATTTGGATATTGGGACACCGGGAGACTGGGAGACTAGGATCTTGGGGTAGTGGGATATTAGGAAATTGGGACATTAGGGTCTTGGGACATTAGGACATTGGAGCATTAGGCACAATGGGGAAACAGGGACGTGGGGACATCGGCATATTGGGGCATTGGGACATCGGGATATTGGGGCATTGGGACAATGGGACATTGGGATATTGGGACATTAGGACACTGGGAGACTGGGACATTAGGACACTGGGATATTAGGACGTTGGGAGATTATGACCTTGGGACAATCGGACATTGGGACACTGGTACATAGGTGCATTGGACCACTTAGACATCGGAATGTTGTGAAATTGGGACATCGGGATATTCGCACATAGGGGCACTGGTATATAAGAACATGTGAACATTAGGGTCTTGGGTCATTAGGACATTGGGATATTAGGACATCAACACATTGGGACATTAGGTACACTGGGGAAACTGGGACGTGGGAACATTGGGGCAATGGGACATCGGGATGTTAGAACATTGGGACATTGTAACATTGGGATATTGGCACATTGGGATATTGGAACATTGGGATACTGGGACATTAGGGCACTGAGATACAGGGACATTGGGGCACTGGGATATTAGGACATTAGTCTATTGGGACCTTCGGACACTTGGTGTTAAAGCACAATTCTTCAATTTTTATATTTTACTTTTCAATTTTATCGCATTATGCCATTTTACATTTTCGTCAATTTATTTGCTTCTAAAGTTTATTTCAATTCATTTATATCTGGCAATGCTGTGCAATTTAAATCTAATTTTCACCACATATGTTCCTGTTAACTTATCCGCTACAATTTGCTTTCATTATACTAAATTGTGTTCAATAAAATCAGTTCTGTATCAGACTCAAAACCGATCGTTTCATTTGATCGACTCGGAAACCATTAAATCATCCACTCTAAAATATTCCTGTTGCTGCGGTACATGCACCGTATGCAATTTTCATAATACAAATAAAGTCCAAGTACTGAACTTGGGCGACTAATATAAAAGTGCAAATCGCGCTATAACAAAGTAAAAGAACTTTGTTCATTTTGGTGACCCCGACGTGATTCTTGCTGCGCGAACGCTCCATTATATTCGACATATTCTAGTAATATAAATCGGTAGTACATTTCAACGGCAACGAATCAAGCGCAAGCACACACAAATTTGGTCAAATTCAAATCTGTGCATCGTGCATCTTTTGCATCCAATACGTGGCGCAACCGTCAATTTGTGACCCAACGTCAAATTACAAACTTGTCGCACCCACCGTCTATCTACTCATTCGGCGACAATAATTGTATGCACCACAAATTTTGTCTACAGCGAATTTGGAGCATCGTGTATTTATTACAACTAATACGAGGCACAGTCGCCAACTTAAACCTCAGTGCATACATCCTTATTATTTGCAAGCACTAGCATAACAGTTTGTTGCATTCTACACACAAGGATTGCAACAGCGAGTATTATCAACGAATTGGACAAATCGTGCCAAATCTATAGTGTTCGCAACTCTTTGTTCTTCGCTCGATAAAACATAACACATTCATTTTTTGCATTTTCATCTTGGGAACGCAACGACAGCAGTATTATCGAATCTGGCAAAATCTCCCTTCTATGCTGTTCGCATATCAATTTTCAATATCCATCTGCAATTATACAAACACACATTCGTCATTATGGCTATTTCAAATGACGAGAACAGCGACATCATTAGCTTGGCTAAATTAAGCGATAAGCAGCATCAAGCTATCGCTGACATACGAAAATTTGCGACGGGTTATAAGAATTTGTCGCGGAAACGGAATTCTATCTCTGTTTTGGAACGGGAGTTAACGGCACTTGATGCAATATGGCTCAAATTCGAGGAACGGGATCTGGTTATCCGTACATCTTTCTGTGGAGAAATTGACCACGAATATTTTTCCAACGATTTTTATGGCATAGCTTTTGATATCTATGGTGATATTTTTGACAAAATTATTTCGGATATTCGTGATGTTGACGTGAAGCATGGTCCTAATGACACTCAACATATTGAGGAGCCAACCATTACAGAAGCGACATCGCCTGATGCATCCAATATGCTGGCGAATCCTCTGCAAATCAAACAGGCTAAGCTCATTCAACGGATTCGTAATTCACTAACAGAATTGATAGCCGACGACACACCGCAATCAGCACAGCTCTATGCCATCAAAATCAAATCCATCGAGAGCCAATGGGATACCGTACAAATTCTCCATCAACAAATTGTCGAGAATATGACGGACATTAACTCCATTTGTTATATTGATCAGTTCTTCGACATTGAAGATCAGATACAAATGATGATATTGAACGTTCATGAACGTTTCCAAACACTGATTACAACAAAATCAAAAGCAGCGCTATCACAGTCAGACAGATCAGGAGAACATATCAGCCAACAATTTGAAACATCGAAATTTAATGTCGACCACTCAAAGTGGCAACAATTTTGCGATTTGTTGACAGAATCAATGCACAATCAACACATACAATTT
The DNA here is from genome assembly GCA_949715475.1 of Microchrysa polita. Taxonomy (NCBI): domain Eukaryota; kingdom Metazoa; phylum Arthropoda; class Insecta; order Diptera; family Stratiomyidae; genus Microchrysa; species Microchrysa polita. Next base: position 137,294,617 of record OX454416.1, on the reverse strand, counting down.
GACGAAGCAGATATTCCTATCCGAAACATTTTCACTATGAACGATCACTCCGATACGACATGGATTTTCAACAAGCATAACCGAGACGAGTATTTGTTGGCTAACGCTATTAGCAGTCAACTGCTATTGAAGCCAATTGCATCTACTGATGACACTGCCCTGCTGAAACCAATGCATGCTACCGCTGTAGAATGTTCACTAGGATGGAAATGCATGGAAATCGGTACATACATCCGATATCCGATGCTATTGTACAAATCAGTGCGGCGTTACAATACAATACAGTTCCTCCGTGAATCATCACTACTTCAGCCAAGTCAACTGCTTTCACTGGAAGGCTTGTCAACGTTCATCGCAACACTTTCTGCAACATTACATGCAATCTACATTCAGCGAACATTTCCATTTGAAGATGACATAAACGACTCTCCAATGCTAATGAGTGCGTTAATAAATGAATCGACCTGCATTGAATGTATTGGAGAGTACTCACTGATTGAATGCCCAACTTATCTCTTAATGAGCGCTCAACTTCAATTATGCCCAGCTCAGCTGTTCAACCACTGCGCAAACTATTTAAACTTTCCTACATTTGAGTATGAATTTGGAAATTATCTTCAATTCAGCAGAAGTTACGATACGCTGTTTTTAGTCGTGTTAAATTCGACATCATCTGAAAATGCGACTTCACAAGTTTCGTTATTAGTCATTCCAAATACGATACGATGCACATCAATTTTAATACTTAGTATCACTATTAATGTAACCGACAAACAACGTCATCACGGTACATATCGTTCAGCTTTAAATATTAGTTCGCAAGCAAGTTTCGTGGCTCCACGACAGATTCCACAACTTGGCCCACGAAAGACATCCTTATCCATTGTTGTTAAAGGCATTGAGCGAACAGTTAGTGGTATCACCGAGAGAGCGTGTATTTCTGTTAATTTATCTAAATTTTCGACACGAATAAATTCGGACATTTTGCTGAGTATTCCGTTCGAGGAAGCTACCGTATACATCAACATTGCTAGCTGGAACACTCTGAAAGGCATCATACAAGCAAACTCGAAGTGTATATCTGTTCTGCAAAGCACTCTTTCCCTCTGGGTCGTAGACGAATCGGATCAATTCACATTTGGAGAGTGCACAGCAGAGCCTTTGATTGTTTTAAGCACAGAATTTCGAATGTCACAACAGTGCGATAGCAGTCACAAATCAGCTGAGCATTATGTCATTGCCGATCTACGCTATCGAAGCGAGTCAAATGATATGGCGTATCAGGAGCGCCGCAGTTCGAGCGAGCGTAATCTCATAACAGATTCGGATCTCAGAAAACAGTTTTCGAACTTTATACACAATTTTATGCTTCGAACCTACATGCAGCCACTTCTGCCCGTTTGCATCAAGGGTCTTCTTCTTATCCTGCCACATCGATTCATCATCATCAAGCAGATCTTCTGGAAATCGAAGCGGACGGTAGCTTTCGTTTTTAATACGAGTTATCATTGAATAACGTGCCAATTAAGCACTCACCTCATCCGAACACTTTCAATACACTACAGCGCTTCACACTGCCGCTGTTTGCTCTCAATGCGGATGTTAAACTAATGTATCCAATAATCATCGTAGCCAAGGTAGATCACAAATATCAATTGCCTTTAAGGGGATCACAAAAGCGTTCTCAAGTGATCACAGTCAACACGATCTTATTACTATATATCGCTACACGATATTGGCGGAGGACGAAAAGAAAGCACATAAGTTGGGTGCACAATGAATCACACAACATTTCGATGTCAACGAAGGGCTCGCTGAAACTGACAACTCTCAACAGCTCGAGATCTTTCAAAACAGTGATGGACTTACAACAACGAATTTCAAAGGAACCCACTTCTCTCAACCTTGAGAATTCATCAGCGCTCAACGACACGTATTTCACAACAAAATCAGCACACATATTTACAGATTCTTGGGGGCAAATTTTTGGAGCTTACTCTCGCACAATAGATGTCAATAAAACGATTTCTGTCTGCAAAGTTTTGTGTACCGGCACGAAGGCGTACTCTATTATCTGCCTTCACTCATGGGCAGCCAAATTAGGAACCGAGATGAAGCATCGATTTCAGACACCCTCAGACGTCAGCGATGGTCAATTCTACATGGAATTCGATTCAACTTTCGTTATTGAATGGATAAAATCACAATTATCCAACTATAACATGCTGGTGGCGAGCCGGATCACAACACAAAATATAAACTGGCACAATTGTGTGTGTGCCATCTAAGGAAATTCGCCATACTATTCATCCGGGCCCCGATTTTGCAGTGAAGGTTAAGCGACCTCGCTCAACGGCGGGGAGAATGTTAAAGCACAATTCTTCAATTTTTATATTTTACTTTTCAATTTTATCGCATTATGCCATTTTACATTTTCGTCAATTTATTTGCTTCTAAAGTTCATTTCAATTAATTTATATCTGGCAATGCTGTGCAATTTAAATCTAATTTTCACCACATATGTTCCTGTTAACTTATCCGCTACAATTTGCTTTCATTATACTAAATTGTGTTCAATAAAATCAGTTCTGTATCAGACTCAAAACCGATCGTTTCATTTGATCGACTCGGAAACCATTAAATCATCCACTCTAAAATATTCCTGTTGCTGCGGTACATGCACCGTATGCAATTTTCATAATACAAATAAAGTCCAAGTACTGAACTTGGGCGACTAATATAAAAGTGCAAATCGCGCTATAACAAAGTAAAAGAACTTTGTTCACTTGGTATACTGCGAGATTGGGACACTGACCACTGGTACATTAGGACATTGGGCCATTGGGATATTATCACATTAGGATACTGGGACATTGGGGTACTGGGATATTAGGAAATTGGGGCATTAGGACCTTGGGACATTAGGACAGTTAGACATTGGGATATTAGGATATTAGGTGGGAGACTGGCACATTGGGATATTCCGATACTGGGACATTGGGACACTAGGGTAGTGGGACATTCGGACATTAAACCATTGGGGCACTGTGATATTTGCACATTGGGACAATAGGACCTAAATTGGGACACTGGGACATCAGGATATTGGGACATTGGCACATTAGGATATTAGGACATTGGGACACTGGGATATTAGAACATTGGGACATGAGGACACTGTGACAATGGACCTTAGGGCATTAGGACATTGGAATATTGGGACACTGTGACATTGGGACAATGTGACATTGGGACAATGTGACATTGGGACACTGTGTCAGGGGGCATTAAGACAGATCAGAACAGAACAGAGCGTTAGCAGATCGTTAACATAGTGTTAACAGAAAATTAACAGAGCCTTAACAGAACGTTAACAGAACGTAAATCGAGTAATAAAAGAAAGGTAACAGACCGTTTACAGAGCGTTAGCCGAATGATTAAAGAGAATTAAGAGAACCTTAACAGAACGTTAACAGAGCATTAACGAAAAGATAATAGAGTGTTAAGAGAACGTTAATAGAGCATTAACAGAGTTAACAAAAAATTAACAGATTACTAACAGAATTTTAGCAGAGCCATAACACAAAGATAACACAAATCTATTTTGCACAAAATATATATTAATAAACTGTACCCATTTCATCCCAAAATTATTTTTAAAAAAGCTCAGCAACAGCCATTTGTGGCGTATTTGCAATTGCGTTTGCAGTATCTATTTATTTTAAAGAAGACCCTGTGAATATAACTTAAATTATGGAATATGCTGAACAAAAACCTGTTGAAACTTTTCCCAAAACAAAAATATTAGTTGGCTATTTAAGTATGCAAAAATATATGATATCTGACCAAAAACAACAAAGTTGTAAAAGTTACCCCGCCAAAGAAAAATTCATCTGCCGCAAAAAGAATACATATCACTCCAATCCGCTGCTCATATCTAATTTTGTTTGCTGGATGTACTTTTGTTTTAGGTGTAAATGCTGGAGAAGTTTAAATGTACAGGACTACTTCTTAAAGTAATTTGGAGGGAGCCGTCAAAGTGGCACTGAATAAAATGTTAAAGCTCCCACCAAATTACTTTAAGAAGTTGTCCTGTACATTTAAACTTCTCCAGCATTTACACCTAAAACAAAAGTACATCCAGCAAACAAAATTAGATATGAGCAGCGGATTGGAGTGATATGTATTCTTTTTGCGGCAGATGAATTTTTCTTTGGCGGGGTAACTTTTACAACTTTGTTGTTTTTGGTCAGATAACTTTTACAGCCACCGGGCAAACTCGAAACGTTCCAAACTCCTTCATTCCCCAAGTCCTATACGGTGTCTTTGAAGCAATGACATTTCTTTCACGTCTTGTAAATTAAACGAATTCATTCGAAATATCATAGTCATCATCAACAAACATCATCCTTCCTTCCATATACATTTCTGACTGTTGTTTCTCTCTTTATTGTACTCGTTCCAGGAACACAACTCAATTGCATCCGACAAAATGCAACAACATCTTCATTGCGAGCTGCTCTTTGGAGTCATCCTTGCTGCCATTGTAAGCGTGCCTCACGGTAAGTTTTTATATGTAGACGAACATTTTAAAATTTATATGCATATCTGTAGGTATTTATGCACTTTTATACTTCCGCCGTCATCTTCCGCCCACACTCGTCCTTTACCTTGATCCAGCTTTTATTTAGACACTTCCTTCGGTAATACCGAAACGACTATTGCTCGTAAGCAAGATGGGACCGTATAAAATAGCGAAGAAAAAAGGAAGCCACGCCAAGACAATGGAACTTATGTTTAACATCACGTACATGCACTTCTCCATGGCCGTAAGAAGTGCAACTTTGTACATAATAGTGACTGTGTATAGCGAGCGACGAAGAGTCCTGCTAGATGTATTGCTCAATAAATTGTCGTACAATGACTTAAGTCTGAAAGAGACTAATGTCGTGAAGAATCCTTAAAATGTTTTATGGCGGTACCATGATGTCTGCGATTACTATCGTGTTATGTGTAGGTATACACGCATTCGGGGACATTATACAAATGTCGGACTCGGAAGAAATAGGCGGGCCGTTTTTTTTTGTGGAATTTGTTTAGCATAACAAATTCGAAAATGCCAATATAAATTACAAAAGTATTTCAAAGTTTTCTGTGCTTTAGGGAAATGAGGTCGCCGGGTGACCGGGATTTTTGTGTAGATTTGTTAGATACAAAAAAAAAACAATTCTTTTTGAAATTTTATTTCATTTTGGTGTGATTTGATATCACCTCAAGTTGTAACTTCATTGACTCAATACCATTCTTGGGAATATTTTGTTGACCGGGTCACCATACGTTACTTTTCATAAAAAAGTGTTTTTGATCATCCGATAAAATATGAGTCATGACCAAAAATCGATCGATGTCCACTACATACGTACATATTCATGTTCACTTTCTATAGGGGCAGAAATGCTAGAAATATTTTCCATCATCATAAAACGCAAATATTTTTCCTCAGCGTTGATACCCCATCATAACCCCTTTTCCCGACTTAATAAAAGTCTATAGACGGCAAAGTTTTTAGGATATTTTTATAACCGGCTCTAAAAACGGAAAGTGCTCCGCGTATATCGTTTATAAGTAGCTCTAAAAAGTGACCACTATTTCGCCATGGCTTTATTGACTTGCCGCCACCCCTTTGCGGCCGAAAAGGATTCAAGAAAATTACAATAATGGAATGAACAAATCCAAATGTCAGAGACTGGGACTCAACTAAAAGCCAAACCACCGTCCCATCAAATACTAAACATGATACCTTTCTGGTCATCAACGTAAAATATTAACTGAAAACCGCAATCTAATGTGGGCATCAATTAATCCTCCTCCACACAAGCTACATGAAGGGAGGAACTTCCGTTCGTTATACGATAAAATGTCCGCAAAGCGGCTGGCAGCGAGTCACTAGACCCGAAATTATCCTATCAAATTGTTACTCATATCCTTTTAATGTTCGGCCAAGTGGAAATGACTTGTTAACATTATGTTTTATGAACGTACAATTTTATCTGGATTTTCGGTGAACTCTACTTTAAATTGTTTTGCAATATTTCGGCATAGTAGTAAAATCTAATTAAACTCATAAAAACTAGTCGCCATTATTTGATAGTAGACGTTGGCCATTATCGCATACCCTGCGCCTATTTCGTTTTAATGTGTCCAAAGGACTATTACCACTTGCTGACCACAAACCGAATTAAGTCGTATTTCAAATGTCATGCGAGGGAGTGTACTCTCTCAAATTTTCTATAAAGGTAAATAACAAGGAACAAGGACAATACCAGTCTATTTTTTTCCTCTCTGTGTACATATTTGCTTTTGGTTCTATCAAAACCATTTTTGTATATGAATTTCCCGGACAGTTGTCCCGAAGGGACTGCGGGCGGCCTAATAATTTCTTTACCATGAATGCTGTTGTTGGTCCGACCGTTTTAAACTAATTACACATATTTAATTCACTTAAATCACAAAATAAAAAATATTATACTTTTTGTCGACGCATTAATACTGGCCTGTTTCAGTGTAATGTGGGCTAGTCCCAGAGCTATTGTGTTGACACGCAACTATACGTCGTCGTTATTGTTTTTTCTCGTCTCATTCCCTGGTGAACTGTCAGGTCAGACGTTGAGTTGGTTTGATGATTTATTTAGGCACGAAAGGAGAAGTGTGAGAATAAAAGGAAATTTTGTTGACATAGAGGACTTTATTGTTTTCGTTTTGATCGGAGTATGTACGTACGTAGTTAAATGTCCACTCCGTGTAAGAAATGTTGAAGCTGAAGATTAGGCTGAAGTTATGGTTCTTGGGACGTTTTGAAGGAACTATTTGGTTGCCGACAGAATTGTATTTTTAAACTTGTAGTCAGAAATAATTGGACAACAATTTTCTTGTGTAATTTGTAAAGAACAAGAATATTGCGTGTAGTAAAGCACCTTAGCGTGAAATGTATACAGTCTTCCGTCCCAATGGGTACTGGAAAAGTCTTTAGATTTCGACTTTCGACAACGAGGCAGATCGCAACCCTTAAAAAAGTGTAAAGAAAAAAATCCAATCTCTATCGTTGTATGTATCTATCACATACACTCTTGTATATGTGTTCATATTATATAAATAAGAATAAAGTATTAAGCTCCTTCGTAATTTACTTTTATTTTCTTTCATTATAATATACATACAACCAAATCTTCCGGACTTTCACTGTAGCTGCATGCATATACACAGTTCACTCACACTTTCCAAATATGTGTTCCGTTCATCAAACAACCCTATTGAAGTCGAAGCTAATGATTAGTTTTCCTTCGTAATTGATTTTTTGCGTGATCTTCCCTAATTAGTTCATATTTGTATTAATTATTGAGTGCCATACCATTTTCTTGACTTTATGGCATTTTGTCGCCATCTTTATTCTTGAACATGCAAAAGAAGGAGAAGAAGTTTCTCTCATTTATTAGGGGTTAGGGAATAGTATGAGAAATTAATAATTTTCTTAGGATATCTGAAAATGAAATTCTATTGATACAAAACTTGATTTTCCCCTAAAATATTGATCTTCCCCTTAATTGGCATAAGGACAAAATATGATTCCATATGAAATGGTTCCATCCAAGAGGAACAAATTCTGTAAGAGTACAATGAAGGTGGATCACAAAACAATTGAGAGGGCTTCTTTGCAGCCGGAGGAGCCGGAGCGTCAAAATGTGCTTGTTTTTGCTCTTTAAGTCACGCTAGCTGGAGTATGGAAAAGTTTTAGGCAGAGACCTCGATGGCGCCTTTCGTCACTGTAAAGATAGATAGAAAATAGACAAAAGGTGTATTCAAGGCAGCGCATCGATAGGCGAAAGTATGCGGCGGCCTAGGACGCAACGCTTCGGGGCGTGAGTTTCGCTGGTCAGAGGGGCGCTTATCGGGGCATACAAAGAGAATCAGATGCAGGTGCAGGTTTCCTTTAATATTTCGTTTTCCAGAGCGTTTTATACTTCAAGGGCGTTTCATAAAACTCTTCTAATGCCCCAAAAAAATAAAAGTCACCGCAATCAAGATCGAATATATCTTAGTGGAGAGTGAGGGGATCTGTAATCAGGGCTTATTTTTCAGAATGATTTGTCCTTACCCCACGCAGTTTGAGTTTTATTGCTGCAATTCTGCGATCAAAAAAAGTCGTTTGCATTGTTTGTTTGATTGTGTGACTAAGGCCGTAGACATATAGCGAAATCATTATGAAGAAAAATTCGGTATGATGATGAAAGTGTGGTTATACATTATGCTACCTTCATCACTTTTTAACGACAAATGATGCTGATTGTATCCCATTCGCCTGCGATTTCATTGCATTTTAGGCCCCTGGAAAGTCATATTCTACCGGTGATTTGAACTAAATAGATAAAGATAAGATCTGTTTCACATGTCGCCGTTTTTCTTCTGATGCTACGAAATCTTAAATCTTTAATAGAAATTTATTAGTTTTCGGATTAAATTGGGAGGTGGATAACAAAAGTCATCAATACTTAACCCATTTCCGGCCGCACTTCGACGCAAATTGTTTTTATATAATTTTCTTGTATATTCTTTATGTTTAAGCTTAGATTAAGAAAAAAAATGTGTTTTGAATTTTTTGGGTTTCGCGGATTCCCAGGAAAAAAAGGGTTCACTGACGAACCAATGGCGGAAAACGATATAAAATATTTTTCGCCAATTTACTTTGCCTGGTCATACTGTATTGCGGTATTTGGGTAAAATTAACAACATTATCTGTTCGATCGTGTTTATTTGTTAAAAAAGGGCAATCGTAAAGTCGGTTCACACGTTACAGTCACAGTCTCTGTGATTTTGCATACACATTTCTTGACTGTATGACTGACAATTTGTAAATTGATATCGAAAATCCTGTGATTGAAATGTATGAACCGACCATTAAAAACGGAAGCATTTGGTCCGACTGAGTCATTAACAATCAGTGAACTTAGACTACGCATACTTCGCCCGTGGAATCCAGAGTGATCTCCCCAAATTAAGGAGAATCGTGGTGAAACCTTAGAGATTGGGTTCTCTCAGATCTGAACTGCCGGTTTGTGTCACTTCTAATTGAGAAAGAAAATTTACATTCCCTTAAATATATTTTCAAGAACAACGAGCCAAATTCTATCACTACCAATTAGTAGTGACACACATCAACAGTCCAGATCTAGGAAAACTAAAAAACGCAACCCAGTTGATTGAATTCAGTAACTTCTAGCATATCATCTTGGCGTCTAGTCCTAGGAAACAAGGGTTCTCACGTTTATCCTGATGAGCTCCAAACTAATAAAGCTACCAGTATATTAACTACATTAGACCCCCGATATTCTGAAATGGTTGGGACCGGACCCAATTCGGATTTTCGAGTTGTTTCGAGTTGTTTTGAATTTACGAAATGTTTTCCTATAGAAAAGCTCAAAACTTTATCAAAAATAAAACAAAATTGGACATAAGTCCATATCGGGAATATAAAATAAAATGTCGAGTCGAGAACGAACATCCTAACAAGGGTCACGGGAACAAAAATTAGCCAAATTTACCGTTATTTTTGACGCAAAATACCGAATTTTAAAATAAAAAAAAAATATATGAACAATTTTCTTCTAGAAAGCATCTGTTAAATTCATTCTTCAAAAGAATTTTACTTTTGCAGTTAAAAAAATAAAACAATAAACGTGAACGGACCAATGGCTGAAAATAGGTTAATAACGGCAAAACATTTTTCTACAATGATCAAGGTGGGTAAAAATTTCGGATTGAGACAAGCCGTTACTGATCACCTCCAACACGCAGTTCTTAATTTTTACTACGAAAATTTGCGTGATAGCCAAATCCGCATTTTTATGACTTCAAACACGCTCTGTCGCTCACTTGGTTAAGACGCACTCTACGATGCTAGTAATCTAGAGGTCCGGAGATCTCAGAGTCAATGTAACGTTGACTGGAAATTGCCTATAAACGGCTGAGTTAACGCACCATGGCCCCACATGAGGCTATTCGGTACTGAGAAGAAACATCGCATTGTACCGATTGTTTGAAGAGTACAGAAGTAAGTAATAAAACCATACCGTGTTCACGGCCCAGGGGGGCCGGATCCCCTTTGGTACGATTATGATACAGGCAAAATTGAATGAGGTGGCATTTTGGGTAGCACTTCCTAAAAATAGTACAGTCACTCCTCGACTTGCGTAAGCATTTCGTTCCAAAAGTATGTACTTAAGTCGGAATTTTACGTAACTCGAAATGTTCCTAATACGCATTTCATTCTTATTTAAAATGCCCAAAAAGATGACAAATATGTGAATTTTAGACTTAAATTAACGTGTGCAAGGATTTTCTTAACCCTTTAAAGTCCGAACTCTTAATCGCTTGAATTTCCTTTTCTTTGTTCCTGAATATTAACTCTAAATATGATTCTTTTAAGAATATACACAAAAAAAATTTTTACCTCACCCCCTTCCCCCCTTTCTATGCTGTTCCCAATTGGGAACAATGGCCAGTAATGGGATATAAACAAAACAAGGTCGATTTTATTCCAGATATGTTGGACTTTATTGGTTCTTCAATGTAATTTATGGAAAAGTATATATCATATTTTGGAATTCGATTTATGGAAAAGTATAAATCATATTTTGGCAAAATTCATTCAAGATGAAGACGTTTGTTGCACTCCTTACACTCCAACCGTGCATATGACTTCCAAAGAGCACATCTTCCTTGTGATGAATCTGATCTAATTTGCACCTTGCTGGGCTAGCATGTGCTTTAGGACGTGGCTGTGGACCTATTTTTTTTATGAAACCCTTAGCAGGAACATTGTTACTTCCCGCCTGAAGTCTAGGTGAGTCATTGCGCGATTTCCCATGCATTTCTTTATGCACAAACCAGGCTGCTACTACTGCCATGTTGAGAGCATTAGCGAATAGATTCCACCACTACTTTTTCTATCGTAGGCATGGGCGATACGAAGATTAGAAGTCCATAAAATATCGACCCCACCCATTCCGTCGTTATATTTGTGAAAAAGATGTGGTTGTTGTATGCCTATCTTTTTGTTCTCCTTCACAGAATCTCTACATGCTGATTTCGCCATGACTTTCGATTCCTGCAAGGGTCTTTACGGTTGATGCGATTGGAGAGTAAATGTCTCCCACAGTAATGATTCTCAGAAGGCAACAAGGTGGTACTTACTGAGAAGGAGTATGCCCCAAAACGACGTCCATTCAACGCCGATCTGATCAACATGCTGAATGGCGTAGACTTTTGTTATTTCTGCTAAATGCTGCAGACAGCTTTGAGGCATAAATTAATAATATATTTCTACCGGAATTAAAGTTTTCAAGGGAAGTTAGTTTCTAAATTTTTTACCGGCTAATTTTCTATTGGGTTTTGAAAATTAATGCTGGGAAACCAATTTAGAAGTGCAATGTCGGTTTTTTTTTGCCTCGGTTTGGGCTATGATCCACTTGTGGTCAACCGTTGATGGTCACCATTTGAAGCTTTTCTTCTCTGCACACGTTTATTTTTACTGCCCGATGCCTCACTATCTTCCGACCTTTTTATTATAACGGAAACTTCACCGCAAACATCACTTGGTCTAAGATTTCTTGCTCAATGTCTTCATCGTCAGTAAGTTTGTCGTTTTTCTCAGAACGTAATTGGCAGAGACTGACATAGAACATGCGAAAATTGCATGCAATTGCAATGTAAGTCCAGTCATATTGAAAAATTGGAAACAAAATAACTTTTTTTACAAGACACTGAAGTGAGCCAATGTTCCCAATTGGGAACACGTCAATTTGAACATGTATAGCCGATAACGGTATTATTTTTTTATAAAATTAAGGTCACTACTGTTATTTCGTATGTATTTATTAGTAGTAAAAAATAAAAATACATTAAAATTTCAAGGTTTTGTTGGTTAAAAAAAATTTGAAATTTTTTTCCCCAAAAATAAAAAAAATCCTCATTTTTAAAAAATCACCAAAAAATAACGGCAATTTTTTAATCATTTATTTATTTTTTTTTCGTTTTACCAACTTGTTAACAAACTATAAAAAATGGAAAAGAACAAAAAAAAATTGCAAGTGGGTTTAAAAAAAAACATGAAATTATGTTCCCAATTGGGAACATTGGGCGGTAAAGGGTTAAATATCTTTTTTAAGTTTGGAAAATACCTGGGATTTTCTCTATACATAAATTTTTTTAAGTGGATCATCCATGGATTTTTCATGGGTTGTGGCTTTTACGTAAGTGCGGAGTTACGTAAGTCCGCCTTACGTATGTCGGGGAGTGACTGTATATAAAAAGAATACTATACAAAAAGACACAATTTAGCATTAAGTTGGTTTAGACGAAAGGATTCGTATTGGAAGTTTTGCCAAGTTAAATCAATAAGCACTTTCTGTCAGTGGCGTTGATTACAATCTTAGAAGCAAAAGCAATGCATGTAGTGAAGTTTTCACTGTGTAATTTGCTTCGTTTTGTTTCAATTGTATTGTGTACATCAGTGGCGTAACGTTTCTAAAATATCTTGTGTTCGAGATCGAAATGGGGGCCCCTCACACTGTAATAATTTATAATGAAACAAAATTATCGAAATCATTTCTATGCCCGATTTGGAAAAATTTTGAAATTACAAGTAAATTTAGGGCTATGTTTATAGGGAATTGACACGTGCGACAGGATATACCAAAACCTCACGATTCAATGGAATAAACTGGTTGGAATGAATTTATTTAGTTCAAATCCAGGATTTGTTTGTAGACGACTATCAGATTCTGGTAAAACGCGATTAACAACCCACTAAATTAATCTGGTCGGAACCCGCCTACTAGATTAAATCGTATTTCATTAAATTCTAAACGCATGGTTGATTGTGCTTGCATTATTCAAATTGCAGTACATTATGGTACAATTCTTGACTAAATCTAAGTTTTAGTAAATCTTGTCGATGTCGATAGTCTGAATCCCCTTTAAAACATATTTCTGTACAGCATTTCGTAAAAAAAAATTAAGCCAAATTCTATAAACATTTTCTATTCAAAAGAATATAACTCTATACAAGCTTTGCTTACGCTCTGTGGCTCACTTGGTAGGACTCTACGATGCTAGTAATCTAGAGGTCTGGAGATCGAATCTCGGCGTGGTCCAGGAAATATATAGTGCTTACAACATGATATACACTCCTCTTTATGCAATGTAACGTTGACTCGAAGTAGCCTATAAACGGCTGAGTGAACGCACCATGCCCCACAAGGGGTTACGGTACAGAGAAGAAGAATACAAGCTTTGGATCCTTTGATGCTATAGTCGTAGTAACATAACGTGCTCCCATCCAAGCAATTCACATCCTTTATGAGATAGAGTCCAGTCAGTGTATTTTTCATGATTTGAGACGAAGGTTTCCTGGAGCTATTAGGACGATATTAGCCTAACGGTCCGGTTTTTGTTTGGTGCCTCAACCTCAATTTTTTTGTGTATTGTCGGACGTTCACAAACTCTGCACTAATTGTAGTGGGCCGTTTGATAATGTCATCAACTAATATTCAAATATTTAGTAATATGGATAATCTTAGCCTCCTCCACGACAAGATCCTGGTTTCGCCACTGTCTTCGACCATATAAAAATTATACATATATGATCAGCATGGCTTGGGGAGTCGATTGGGCGATGTCTGTCTGTCCGTCTGTTGCGACGTGTTTTACTCTGCCAATTTAAAAGCTATGAAGCTGAAATTTTGCACAAATGATTCTTTTTGCTGCAGGCAGTTTGCATTTTTGAATCGGTAAAATCGGACAGTAGGGTCATGGGGCTGCCATACAAACGTAACCCCGCAAATTAGCTTCTTCTAAGAAAAACTTTTTTATTTGTTCACCAATTTCAACTAAATTCCACTCAAATGTATTTCTGTTGATCACACAAAACATATGTAAGAATGGATGAAATCCGACCATGGGGTCATGGGGCTGCCATACAGACCCAACCCCCCATTTAGGTTCTTCTAAGAAACATTTTTTATGCCAATTTCACAAAACCTTGAATTATTGTGTCTTTATCAAAGCAACTAAAAAGATAAAAACAAATGGAACCGTACTATGGGGACATGCTCCCGCACCCCCCAATAAAATTTTCTGAGTAAATATTTTTATTTGCCCACTTATTTCAACCAAACCCCACACAAATATTGTTTTGTCGACGCAACGGAACTTTTGTGAAGACAGAAGGAAAAGAATGGGGTGATTAAATACAAGTCGTAGGTACCTACGCCCGAAAAAAACTTTTAGTCCTAGGGGAGAAGGGTATCTAAATTTCGGCTGCGCCCGAAATTAGCCTCGTTACTTTTGCTTTTAAAACCCTCGCGAAAACAACATCTTAGGGTCTCACTAAGAGAAAGATTTAGGATTCAAATGATTAGGTCAAACGCGGTATTTCATTTGATATCAAAGGATATTAAATGACACCTGCACGTCGTTTTGGGCCTGAAAAGTACGAGCATACATTTATAGTCTTCGAGATTGCAGTTTCCGCCTCTCTCCCTCTCTTGTTTTCGTATCGAATCATAAGTATCTGAAGAATTTGTTGATGGTGGCATTGTCAGGACATCGTTCGCCGCATTAACAGTACCAAGTGTTCTTTCGGCATGTTGTCCAAACTCTGGCAAAGCAGTAATCTCAGTGTTGAAACTCAACTATGGTCTCAACTTGGTCATACGTTGCGGAAGGGTGATAACTGCATTGCTGTTAGCGCTATGGAGGATGGAACCCCTTCTCCCAACGAGGTCGACAAAGAGGCCGCCCTAAAATTACGTGGCGGATATCTGTTTATGAGGAATTTGCGTCATTGAGAAAGAACTGAGGTAAAATATACAAACACAGCGATGGCGAGTAGGCGAGTAGGTGTAGTAGACGCGCTATGCATCACAAGGGGTTATGGCAATTTACTAGTAGTACGAACCATCTGTTTACCTATCCATAATGCTAGAAATTTTAAACTAGTAATCAATTCTGTTGCGTTTCCAGGCAGTGTGCGTGACTTCCATAACAATAAAACTTTATTTCCTCCTAAAATATTTGAGTTACCCATTATTTGGTATAAGGATATAAAGTGGTCAAAAGGGCTTACACTGAGCGCCAAATGTTATCGAAACATCATCTAAGGCGAGCGAATTCTATAAGGGTACCACGAAGGTGAATCAGAAAACTATTAAATTGGCTTCTTTTCAGGCGTAGCGTGAAAATGTGCTTACTATAGCTCAATAAATCGTATTGGCCGCAGAATGAGGAATTTGTAGCCAGGGCCCTCTTGGCGTCGTCACTGGTTAAGCATATAAGCTGAAAAGTGAACCAAAGACACGTAGAAAGTAGGCAAAAGGTATATGCTAGACCGGGGCGTCGATAGGCGAAAGTAGTAGTCAATCAGCGCTCCTATAAGACATACAGGTTTACCATCTACGGGTTTACGTCATGGGACTTAGGCTTTACACCCTTGTATCCCGGTCTTTCGAGAGTCTTGGACCTTCCGCCTTGTCCATAGGTCTTCTTGTCAAATAGGAATTTCTTCATATAGTGAATGCACTCACCTTCAGAAACCCAACCCCGGGGCTGTAACATCAGCTCGTTGTCAAACTCCAGCCACCTCAAGGCCAACACCTTGATGCCCAAGGAGCCATCTTGGGCATACCCATCCCCGAGGTTCACTATTATATGCTCGGGTACGTGATGTCGCATCTCACCAAAAATCTGTGTCCCACTACACACAAATCGGAACTAGTACAAAACGCTCCATACCCTCGATACGATCAAAAAGGAGAGAACTGTTGAGAATTGTGAACCGCTCTGCAAAGAAAGATCGTATCATTATCTCTTTGTACCTTATCTTTTGAGCGGCATTTCTGCAAACTCACGGAAAAATGTCTGCATCAGCACCACTTCTTTTTCACTCTACCTCTACTCGTTATTAAAAGTTACAGTGCGAAATGTAAATAAAAAAAAAAATGTAAATTCTACATAATACTTTTGGGTCTAGGGTATAATTTTCCAACAAAATGTATAGAGTATTATACCGTATATCATTGCAAAGAAATGTAGTTTATTCCATTTTTATTCTGGACTTTTGGAATCGGAATAATAGATTTCCAGATATTTTCGAAAAACAAAAATGTCCCTCACCCCTTAATGTGACGCTCAAACAAGTGTAACTTTTTAGTGTCTATCAGGGGGGAGGGTGTGCAATAATTTGGCATCGAAACTTTCCTCTGTTTTATGTTTGGGTCTAGAGCTAATTTTCCTATAAGTAAGTTTGAAAAAATTTTGTTTAAAAAATCCTCCACAAAAATAACTATAGATGCTTTGACACAAATTTTCCCTGGGCTATTATAAAAAATTGAATAGCAAACGGACAATTACTTCTGTGCAAAAAAATGTGAAGCCAAATTTCGGTGCACACACATTTGCTAGCATGAGGAATCAATTTTTATGCGAAGAGAGGAAGAGATTGTTACTAGGACCGCAGGAAATTTCCAACACAAATTTGAATGCACTATCAAATTTTTGTGGTGAAATTCAGCTTCGGCACTTAGGACCAGGGCCGTCGCTAGGGGAGGGCGAGTCGGGCTGTCGCCCCCGGCCCCGCGATTGCATAGGCCCCGCGCCTGATCTGAACCCTTATCATATTCAATGTGTTTAACAATTTGCTCTTATATGTATAGAAACATTTATCGATCAAAACCATTAGAGAAATAATCTAACATACAAATAATCTTATGCACAAATTTACAGCATGTTCATTTCTTATTTACAGCAAATGAAAGCTTTGTGTTGGAAACAGCAAATTATTGCAAAAGTCATACAAGTTACTGTAATTGGCAAAATGAAAGAATTTGGAATGCTTTTCTTCTCTCTACTCTACTGCGTTGCCTTGCTTTTATTGGAGAAGCTTTCTCGGCCCCACGAGTACATAGTTCAATTCCAGACTGCGTTTGTGTTCGGAACTTGTTATTACCCTTTGTGTATTTCTTCCCTAGTCCAGTCAAAATATCCCAATTGAGGCCTCCAAATAGAAAAAAAGAGTAAGGCTAATATTTGTTGTTTTTGAAACAGTGGGCTCCCAGGAATCTAAAACTCATTTTCCTAAAAAAATGTTGATCAGAACGGTCCGAAAAAGGACCAAAAAGGATACTCTTTAATCCTTGACCGGAGGTGGGCATGCGGGGCATCATATCACTGATTCAAATACAACAAAAATTAGCCTTACTCTATTTTTTTCTATTTGAAATGCTAATATGACTGGACTACCCGGAATATGTATGCTCTGTCATGCTATCTGGCCGTGATCGTTCGGTCGCCACTCTGTGAAATAGACACTCATAGAGAAACGAGTTTCCAAACTCGGCACGACTCGTCGCAAGTTTATTATTCAGAAGAAGTTGATAAGAAATATTCTCATGGTAGAATAATAAACTAACAATGCGACTAGGTGGTATGGCTGACAACCTTATCACACTCCGAATTCAGTTGTCTTTGTAACGTTGATGACTACACACGGTAGTCATCAATGCACCATGCTCCATGAGGAGTTACGGTAATCAAGAGAGACCCGGAATATGTAACTGATTATTTTTTCGAAAACGTCAATTTGCGGTCATATTTTACTTTGATTCAAGGGAATATTTTTGCGTGAAATTTATCCAAAACTGTGCTGTTTAATTTCATAGCCTTTATCGAAAAAATTGTGGCTGTATTTGACTTTCTTTCTAGTGTTTATTTTGTGGAAAACTTAATTGGCTTAATAAATATGAGTGGTCGGGATAGAGACATAGGCCGGAAGTACCAAAGCGGTGCCGCCAAGGTTCGGAAAAGAAAAGTTCGAGAGGAATTTCAGCACTCGCAGGAGGGTGCCATACTGAAATTTATTTGGACTTTCAACCAAAACGCTAACGGAATTTCGAAACAACATACAGCGCGTGAAAACACTGAGAATCTGGACTCAGCGGTTTCCGTGGTTGAAACGGATGAAATACCTAAAAACACCACGTCAAAAGCACCTGAAAGTACGAATACCTTGGGAATATTTGACTCGAGTGACCTCGGAACGTGGCCAAAATTTATTAACAACCAGACAAGAAATTTTCTCATAGAGAAAGGGCCACCGCCGATTCTCATGGGACATGATTTTCCAAAAAATGCAGATGACCGACATTTTTCGAAAAGTTTTTATGAATTTACCATTGTGAATGGTGAAAAGGTACAAGAAGTTACTACTAAGGCTACTTTACTCGATTTAAAATTGAATAACTGTCGTCAAATATTTGCGGATTTCAATAAATTTCTTTGACTGGATTGACACTTGAACGATAAAGTTAACGAAGACAGGTATTGTTTCACATGTTTTCGTAAATGGAAGAATGCACAAGAGAAACTTAGAGCACATGAAAGGTCCACTGACCATATAAAACATTACACAGAATTCGTCGAAGTGAAAACACGGCTAATTAAAAACACTAATAAAGATAAAAGTATCGAGGACCAGATAAATACAGAACGAGAACATTGGAAAAATGTTCTTGCTCGAATCGTTGCGGTGGTGGATCAATATTTGGCGGAAAAGAATTCCGCCTTTCGTGGATCCTCGTCCACAATTTACGAAAACATAATGGCAACTTCCTCAAACTAATAGAAGTGCTGGGTTCTTTTGAATTTTGAATGATACCTAAACACGAAAAATAGGCTAAAACACACGATTTTCAGAAAGCATTTTTTTTAATTTAAATTAAAACATACTTATGTATTTTGGAAAAAAGGGGCCCCGCATCGTGATTTCGCCACGGGCCCCGCGAATCCTCGGGACGGCCCTGCTTAGGACAATTGAATTTTCATGAAATATGTTCAAAATTAAAGGGCAGGCGTGTTGAATATGGCCTACGTACATTACTTGTGTTAGGGCGATGATATCTGTATAGTATTTTGTATCTGTTGCACAATTTACCTTTTGAAACAGGACTACAATAAATTTCGTTGTAAATATCCATAAGTGAACCAACAGATTTCTCTCTAATGGAAACATATGTCCAGAAAGAAGCCATATTTCGAAAATCCATTAATCTTTTGTCCCGGACACGGATACATACACAATTTTACTTAACCCTTCTGTCGGCACAAAGGTCTGGCCAGACCTTTGGCACTATATTTTGGTCATAAAAGTATAGAAGCTGAAATCGCAGCGACTTCATATTTTATGATATCCTAGAATAATATGTTTAGAAGCATTTTGCAAAAATTTGAAAAAATCGGTTGAAGTTTTGAGTATGTTTTTGGTGATTTTCAATTTATAGTGCTTTTTGATACCCAATAGGTCTGGCCAGACCTATAGTTTTTCCTCCCATTCTTCTTTTGAGGTAAAAAGTGCAAATATGAAATGCTGTTAAAATTCTCCTATTTATAATGTAACAATGTCATTAAAATTCAATTTGTACTATAAATGATAAAAATTTCTCAGATTTTTCTTTGAAAAGCCGTGAAGTTCGGGAAATAAGTATGCCTAATTTCATCACGTATTATAACATCACCTAATCAACTGAGATTTGATTCAAGGAAATTCAAACCAGTTTTATTTCCTTTGTAATAGTTAGGACCAAGTATGAGAGACGTACGAACGTCTTTCTAAATAGATTTGATCAAGGAATTTACGAAAAATTTAGAATGAAATGATTTTCGCGCTTGAAAATTCCCTATTTCTTTCCACCTGCTTCTCTAAATCTGAAGGCTAATATCGAGGTAAAATGTACTAACAAAGCGCCAAATATTTGCCCAAAGGTATTGGTATTGAAAAATGCGAACAAACTTTCTACTAGATATACGCCATCAAAATAGAGAAGCAAAAAGAGATGAAAATAAGGGAAAAACATGTTTATAATAATACAGCCTCAAAATATGTCCACTTAAAAACGTTACTAGTGTATCTACAAAAATGATTTTAATACTTTTATTGTTTAAAAATGGCAGTAAAGAATTGATCGAATGATTCTACCGATAAAAATTTCACCTTTTCTAAAAAATAAAATTTTTTTCTCAGTAGGTCCAGCCAGACCTATTGGGTATAGAATATGCATATTGTAGTAGGTGCCGACAGAAGGGTTAATAGCAATTTTCCATTTGTATACGATTCGATTTCGATACTCTGGAAACCTGACGATGGCGTCTGTTTCAACTTTTGTTACATATTTCAGAGACGACGACTATTATAGTCTCTCCATACCAACCACTTAATTTATTGAACATCTATCGAATTTAATTAATGTTGATGATATTTGCTCGTTGTACCGACAATATAGGTCAACGTAGATATTTGTATTTATGGAAATTTCGGAAAGTCATTTGGATAAGATATTGTTTTAATTACATCTTAATTACGGTATTATCGTGGCTATGGAAATGTTCTTTCCTAAGATTTATGTAGTAATTGTGGAATATGTTGGAGTTGGTCTTGGATGTCCAGGTCCACAGTAGTTTTCTTAGGAGCACAGACATTTTGTGGCTTTTTTCAGTATGTCTATTCAAGTTCTTCTGTAGGTTATCTTCGTCATTTTGTGCGTGCACATGAATTCAGTAAATTAGATAAAAAAAAAAACATTAAAACACATAGTAAACTCTTCTCGATAGTTATATGATGTTATCATTTCAAAAATGTTCAATCTAAAACTTGAATTTTTCTTCCAGTTTTAGCAATTTCTTCAGGCGATCGGTCGTGAAATGGGGCTTCAGAGTGCATGCCAGGCACTGTCTGAGATTATTTTAGAAAACGATAGGGTATTAGTCAGAATGCTTCAATTTAAGTTTGCACCACTTGAAAAATTTTCTAACGGTACTTATGAAGGTTTTTGTCTTGTTTGGGTTTCCTGCGTATATCTCCGCTCCTAATGGTAGCATTTCCAAAAGAATGCCACCGAATTGTTTGGTACAAAATGTTCTCCATTTTTGACATAGCGAGTGTTCACTATAAAGCAGTAGGAAAAATGTTACAGCGTGTCAAAGTTGAAAAAAACAGTTTTACAAATCAGTTTTTTTGCAAATAAGTCGATAACGGTGAATTTTCGCGCAAAAATTAATAAGAATGCACTTGTGCCTTATCTTCGATTCCTTACAATCTAGAAAAAAAAATCAAGTTGATACGATCAGCCGCCGCCGAGATAGGTATATCCGAAAGAAGGTGAGCATTCCGAAGTAACTATGCGTTATATGTACATCCTTATAGGTATAATTTGTTGCAGATGTAGTTAGGATGGTGAGTTGCGCTCTTTATTTGAGCTACCCCTGTAGGCTTTGAAATTGGTATCTATTTGTATTTGTAGTACAGTTGCGGAAATTGAATTGAATTTATAATTGAATTTGAAGGTTTCCAGAAAATCTGGCCGTTCACCAATGGGATAAAGTAATTTACTTTCTTTTTATTTTGGATGGCTTATTTAGTAATGAGGGTACGTTTTTATTATCTTCTTCAGTAGAATCCAGAATATGATATACAGATCTATTTGGTTGTGGAAGGGGGGCCAAATTTGGAAGATCATAAATGTCATCGTAATCTTCATCATTTATGTCTTCGGTTATGACTGCGACATTTGAGCATATCTTCCCACAACAAGTTCTACAGATATTGGTACATGCGAGCCCGGCCTTCCTACAACCACATGCTGTCCCACAGTTTTTATTACAAGAGCACGAAATAATATTTAATTGGTAAGAAGGGATGATTTCTCCCGAAATCATCTCAGGCTCCACCTGGGTTCGCTTCCATCGCAAGTTTTCTGGTTTTAAAACGTTGCCGAGCCATGTCTGTATTTGGTGGTACGTTCGTAAGGAATGATGGTCAGTGGCTGATTCGGTGGGAGGCAAAGCAGCAAGTTTGAAGCGAAAATCGCTTAGTGATGTGTCGTTACGTGTACCTCCGTACAAGACAACCAAAACATTCTTTCTGATAGTGCATATAGTGTTTGCATCTGAGCACTCTGCTTAAAAACCTGGAGACATCAGAAAACTGACGCCCATTTGCTTAAACCCTTCTGACTAGTATCCTATATAGATTCTCAATTGGGTTGAGGTCAGGGCTTCTGGCGGGCCAATCCAAAATCGGTACTTCCTTTCTTTCAAACCATTCCTTAACCACCCTGGCAGTGTGAATGACCGCGTTGTTTTGCTGGAAAATGCAATTTGGACGAATAATATTATAATAATATCAACCATCACATTTTCCTGCAGATCGATTTATTGTTCAGAACTTATTCGACCATTTAAAAACGCGATCGTCCTACCAGTCGCGGAGAAGCCAGCCCAAACCATCACACCACCGCCACCGGAATGACGGCTCATTGCAATCTGCTTCTCCTTGCGTAAATCGCTCCAATAATACTGACATCCATCAGGACCATCCAAATTAAACTTTTTTTCATCGCAATTTCTTCTGATAAACGGTTTCTTTTTCCCATCTCCTAAAAAAGTTATTAATTGTAATGCGCCGCTTAATTTTTCCAATTAGAATCCAAATATTACCTTCTTTCGATTTTGTCCCAAATTTATTAACACTTATATTTTAATTAGATTCGAAAACTACAACACATCACATGAACCTATTCTAATTTCCGGCTAGTTCAATTCCCTATAGTTCAAATGAATTGATCGAACTGACGAGTAAATTCAATAGAACTGCCATATGGCAAATACAGTTATGGCAGTGTTATGGAATGTTTACTTTAAGGTGGTTTGACTTGTGTTTGTTTGCTAAGTAACGGAAATATATGCATTTATTGGGAGCTCTTCAAGGTGAACCTATTCCAATTTCCACCAATGTACCCATAGAATGTATTGCTATCTCAGATCGTCGACTTTCTCTTGGGCATGTCTCGGTTGTGGATGATCGTATCGATTTTTTTTTTCTGGATTGTAGGGAATTTAATAAGCTACAAGTCAACTAGGCATAGTTATTGCGTGAAAATTCACTGTTATCAACTTATTTGCAAAAAAACTAATTAACAAAACAAGTTTTTCCACTTTGACACGCTGTAGCATTTTATCTACTGCTTTGAGATGAACAGTCAGTATACTAAAGATCAAGACAATTTTGTACCGAACAATTTGGTGTCTTTCTTTTGAAAGTCCAACCATCAGGAGCGGAGATATACACAAAAGCCCAAACAAGACAAAAACCCTGATAAGTACCGTTAGAAAATGTTCCAAGTGGTGCAAACTTAAATTTAAGCTTTAGGACTAAGCCCCTACCGATTTCTAAAATAATTTCAGACAGTGCCTGGCATGCACTCTGGTTTTACCAAACGCCTGGAGTAAAAGGTTGGAAAAAAATTCAACTTTCTGGCCCTTGACATCTTTTACCAATTTGGAATTATTACACAAAAAATACATCATTTTCGAAGCCAATTTATCTGTTCCAATGAAACCAATATTCCATAACACTTCAAACAAAGACCAAAAATATAACGGTCAACGTGTGGGTAAATATTGATCAATAAAATCACATAAGGACACCCGGAACTTACCTCATCAGGCGATTGACCACTTTGTATTGTGAAACGTTAGCAAAATTTTCCATTGGCTGTATACACATACGGTTAGTATTGAAAGGACATTTTCAAAATAAACTGCGACGCCCATTCACACATAGCCACATAACCACATAAAAGTATATTATGAAGCATATAGAAAATATACACATATCCTTGTAAATTGTGTAGCTGTCGAAATTTTCTTGGCAACAAATTCTCGGCAATCGAGTCAATTTGTCACTTGAAATCTTCTCTATATACGGATCGGAACAAGGATATTCGATTAAGTTCTTCGAAGAGTTGATTGCGTTTTTGCTTACAAAAGGCAAGTGTGTGTATATGTTGAAAAGCTGTTGGCAACGAACGAAATGAAGTCTTCCGGGAAATATGTCAGTTGTTCTTTTACGAGTAGGTGTATTTAAGGAAAAGTGAATCCAACTTATGGAGTGGATTTGCTTTGTTGTTTGGAAAGTTTCAAATCTTCTCGGACATTCGTATATGTATACATAATAGATTCAGAAGAGAAAAATAGATGGTTCTGGGATTTGCATTTAACGCTAGTATGGCTAGTGAATATCCATTCGCACAGTCTAGTACATATTTCTTTAAAATTGAATTTAAAGGAAAATACATATATCGGCTTTAAACAATGGTTTCCAATGCCTTATTTTCCGCACACGAAACAGAAAATACCGAGGAATATCCTCCGAAAGGATCCTTATAAGAATATTGTAAAAGGAACTCGTTACGACACAACCGTCATAAACAAGCAACATTATGTATTTTTGCGTACATACATAGCTCTAGGGTAAAATTGACGCTTGTTATCTGCTCAATTTCTACTTGAACGAGTCCTTACTAGGGACGCACGAGAGACGACATTTTCTTCTAGGTCTCATCTCCGCACGCCCGGTTGAACGTTCATGTTGACAACAACGTCAAATTTAACTTTAATTATGTCAAATAGTTCAGTATGAAACATAATGACTGCTCCTTTGAAGGAACTCATTTAAGTTTTGAGGATTGTCAGTTTCAAGTGATATTACCATGTATACGACAACGGTATATGACGCGATTGCCAACCACCTAGAAGGGGAACAAGGAATGAAGCTGCAGAGCTCGTTCAAGGGTTCTGAGAATTTTCGGATGAGTGAAATTTACAAGTGGAGTATGGTTAATGAGTGCCTATTAAGTAATATTGCGACTTCTCTGACAAGTGGTTGTATGGTTTTTAGATGCTTGCTTTTGTCGATTATGCGTGAAGAAGAGACACCGAAGGCAATGTAGAATTTTAAAACTGAAGGCACTTTAAAACATCTTAATATGCTTAGGATTTTCATGGTTGTTTATTGGTTCATTTTTAAAGTATGATATAACTATAGCAATCTGGAAACATCGCAAGAGCTTGGTTCAAATGCAATTTTGTTTCCGCAAAAATGAAGTGGCGTTTCACTTAAAAGAGATGTGAGATTCATACCAATAGCCGACCGAGCAAAGTCCATAAAAACAACGACAAGACATTTGGTGGAATTTACATAGGTATGGCTGTATCTGAAAATCATATCCAATACAAGCACTTTTCGACTATAATCTTTATACAATTCTACGGTGAGTGTGTCGTAATGCTTTTCTGCCTAAACTACTCAACTCGTTTGGCTGAAATTTGATCTGTAGGATCCCTCATTTCGCTAAAGGTTAACGCCATTAGAAACGCAACCTCCAAAAGTATAGGTTCTTCTAAGAAAGACCTGTTTTTCCGTTGGCGTTTGTGATCCACATGGCAAAGATGACAAGACGGCCGATTTGTATGCTGTGCAAATGCCATTGGTTCTCCTAGAGTTGGTGTTGGGGATATTATCTGCAAAATGTATAGATAAGAGATTTCTGTGTCATCATCCGTTTTATACTATCTCACAAAAACAACTGTGTTGTAAAAGGTGTCCGCCAAAGAAAAAGTCATCAGCCGCAAAAAGGATTGATATAAATACATTCCCGCCAAAATACTCGCATCATGTGTCAATGATGGTGGTGGAGCAAATTTTTTCCAACGCTTATCGGCGAGGAGCTGAACTATTTGCTGCTATGTGCTTTTCTTGATCATTTTGAAGCTTCCAGTCTTATAGAAAATAAAAATGCGTTTTAGAACCTTATTTAGCTTTCCTTCGTATGGAACTCGTTTTTTTTCTATACGATAAAAGTTCTTTCATAAATTTCTTAACATTGATTTTATTTTGTTATTAACCTTATTCAAGCTCCCCGCCAAATAGCGTTGAAAAAAATTTGCTCCACCACCATCATTGAGACAAGATGCGAGTATTTTGGCGGGAATGTATTTATATCAATCCTTTTTGCGGCTGATGACTTTTTCTTTGGCGGACACCTTTTACAACACAGTTGTTTTTGTGAGATATCATATCTTTTTGCAGTGTTCGATTTACAAAATTCGTAAATATATTATGAAGACGATATTCATTGCCCTATTGTCACGAATTTGTTTGAGAACAATAACTAAAAGAATGATAAACCCCTTGCTAACCTTCGTCTCCTTGGTCTCCTTGGTAACCTTGCTCGCCTTGGTAATCTTAGTAACCATAGTACACTTGACTACTTTGATGATCTTGCAAACCCTTAGTAGCCTTGGTAACCCCGATGGCCTTGGTAGCCCTAGTAACCTCGCTAACCTTGGTATCTTTATACATAACATTAAACTTAATGATAACCCTAACTTTGACCATAACCCTGGCCTATACCTAAACCTCAAACTCAGACTCAACCTTAACCCAAACCCTATCCTTACATTTAACCCTAATAATAACGTTAACTGCGATGTAACAATAACTTTAACCCTATCCGTTACCCTAAACTTGATTTTGACTTTAACACCTTAGCCCTAAATTGAGTCTAAACCTTTACTTCATCTCTATCACATTCATCCTAATCTTAAATCTTAATTTTTAATGTAACCATTAAGCCTCACTGGGTACTCTATATGTGATTCAAATAACATCCATATTTCCTAAGTTCCACATTGCGCCTAAGCACATAGAGAAAGACATGTACATGTGAAAATATCCTTTTATCCCTCATCAAAGGTCCCGAAAACCTGTTAAGTTCTGACGAGCATTGCTTTTACAACAATAAAGTGGTTTCATGACCAAGAATCAGAGATAGCTATGAAATTCACTTTATAACTAACAGTACCTTTTTGCCTACCACAACAGGATCAAACCGGGTGGAATTACAAGAATCTACATGCCAAATTTTGTTCAAATTAACTCATCAGAATTCCTTGAAAAATCGATTTTCCATATGCCATCATCACGTAACTCTGGTTTGAACACAACAGAATACACCGTCTTGACAAAACCGATTTGGTGTCCCAGCGCCATATTTAAGCTTCCACCAAACCAGCGCAGAACGGTAGCGGTACGTGTCAGAATGTATGAAATAGTTTCCGCCGCGGTACACCACGGAGTACTTGTCAATTCTTGTGGTGTGTGTGTTGTGTGTACCGCGTACCGCTACCGCGCTGATTTGGTGTAAGCTTTAGGATCATCGGGATGAATGAAACAGTGCGTATGCTCATCCAATATTAAACTAATATGTACGTACTCGTATATATGAGACGAACCAAAACAGGAACTTTGACCCGCCCCCTCTCTTGCAGACGATCTAAAACTGAAAATTTTAGATACAAAAGATTGTTCGGTCCTACCAATTATACTATACTATACGATTCTTTTCTAGGCTTTTTTCGGGCCTATCCCCGACTTTTGCAAAATGCTTCCTTTAAAACATATAAAAAGATTTAAGCGAGAAACTCTATGTATTTTTTCACATTTTCCGCTGTATCTTTTTTTCTACTTCACGGATCGGAGCAAACGATAGCCTATGCACACCTTCACGACAGACTCTATCAATGGGAAAAGAGACCAAATCCCGAGATGCCCTCTGCAAGGCTGTAGCCCTGTCAATGAACGACAAGAACAACAAGAACAACGAGAACAACGAGAACAAGATTTTTGAAAAAATGCGATTTTCAAACTCTTATATCTCCGGTGTTTCTTATCGTATCATCTTGAAATTTTCTACACTACGTAAGACGGCGCGAGCGACAACGCTTACCGAATTTCAAGACTCAGGACCAACCAGGGTCCGAGCTACAGAGGTCCGAAAACCCGTACTTGTTCCGTCGTGTAAACATAGTCTTAGTCGCTTCTCACTTTTTATTTGTTCAAATTTCTTCGTTTTTCTTTGGCGTGCGGGACGCTCCCGCGTCCCTAGATACCTTTACATCGAATGCCTCCATTGCATTTCGAATCCTGGCATGGGATGTTATTCGCGGATTGGTGGCCAGCTCTTCAATATTTGGACTGACTAAAGGTTTGTGTTCGTAAAGACGACTCATGGGATCATCGCTCAGCGATCGAAGTTAAACCACCTGTTTTGAGCACTATATGGGTATATATTCTATACAGATATGTTCCTTTAGTCCAACGGTTCTGGTGGTCCCTGAGGTGACCCTAGGTGGTCTGCGAAGCCTTTGCTTCGGTTCCCTCATAATCCGATACAACAATTCTCGAATTTCACGCAGCTCAATCTTAACTTTCTAATAGAAACTCGAATGTTGGAAGCGAATGAGAGTCCGTTTTGACTGAGCAGGACAGACTGTTTTCATTGAGAAATTGACCGTTGTGCACTGTGTAAGGTATTAAGTGTAATGTATTGATGGCGCAGGATACATGTGGATTTGAATCTGGCTGTGATGGTACGGTCGGAAATAGGGGACTTCGCAAGTAACAATTTCACTCCTATAATACTTCGTAAAATATTCTCTTCTAGCATTAATAGGGGCACTTTACAGGGTATAACCACTGAATAACAGTCCAATAATGGCATTTGACGCCGTTTATTAATGCAATAGAACCTTATTGTAGCACTAAATTATGCTTCAAAAAAGACGTACGTCATTGCTTTATATCATCATTTTCTGTCATTGAACGAATTTGCAGAAAAAAAATAGAAAAACAAAATTTCCGCAGCTGGCATCGAACCAATGTCTGTTGATTGCCCGTCCTACACGCTACCCACTCAGCTAACCTCACATATGGTCGGCATTGCTCGGAAACACTACATGGTTGTTGCTATTATAGAAATGCTTGACAATTCTTTATCGACTCTTTTGCACTGCACCCTATCATACATTTATCAATAAAATAGAGTGAATTTCTGCGCAGAGATCACCCTAATCAATTTCGAAGATAACAATGAGTGCATACGTGTGGGTTTCATGCAAGATTCCAAGGATTTCTAATGCAGAAATTGTGTATTTCAGAAAACTGTGGCAAGTGTCAATTCAATAAAAAATCACAAAGTCCATCCTTGTATAAAACTACGGTGAACAAATTATTGGATGACCATACGAATGTCACACTATAAAAATGACACCGACTGTGCTATAGAAGAATATATGCATGTGTGTGAGTTAACTTAGAGAGACTATTGCATGTGTGTGGTGTATCATCCAATTAACACAAGAGTGGAGTATTTAAAGGAGTGTCTTTTTAGGTTAACGTTTAGAGACAGTTTTATCGAAGTTTTATACCACCAATTTAAATTTATTCCATAATGATGATATAAGCTTTCCGGAAAATACTTTAAGGATGTTTTATCGGATCAAAATATTTATTTAAGCGATGTCACACGATAAATGAATTTCGTGGTACTATATGATTGCTACAGTGTGAAATGCTTCTTTAAAGCAAACGAATTGTTGCTTGGGTTATTACATTCCTAGTGAAGAGGATTCCGACACCTGCCTGCCGATGGAAATTATCGTCTTCACTTCCAGAGTGGAGCAGTACTGTGCGAGAGCTTTATGATAAAGTCGCTCCCGACCCGCTCCATCGTGTTTGGCTCAGTCCTAGTAGAGCGATGTTGTAAGCGGTCATTTCCCGCTCGACGAACGTTCCAAAAACCTATCGTGGTCCGTTGTTTATATCCAAAAGACGTTGCCGTTGAATCAGTCCGAGGTATCCGAGGCTCGTTTAATGTTTCGAGTGTAAGGTATATTTCATGTACCCGGGATACAAGTACAAGCCTACATATACCCTATCCGCCTTTTACGACAAGCCGCTGTGGCATAATTCTAACCCCAAACCCAAAGGGGTAAATTTTTTGTGTGTGTACCCTTGAGCGCAAAACAGAGTTGCTGCGCGCACAACTGTATATATATGAACGAAACTCAGAAGAGTTTGATTCTCTCCTGTCCGTTTAGTCGCCTCTATGACTTCCCTTCAGCACGTTTGCGAAAAAATGGAATGCTTTTGTTTTTCGATAGTACAGACACAAGAATCCGCCGAGACAAGCAGGGTTTAACAAAAATGTTGAACTGGTTTGAACAATATCCAGTTTTCCAGAAATTCAAGAAATCATGTCAACAAGTTGGAGATGAACGTATCAACTGCCACTTGTCAAGGCACGGATGTAGATCGCATTGATGGAGGTGGAGGTCAAACTTAAACGAAACGACCGAGTGAAGTCCCTCGCTACTATGAACTGTGCAATAAGTCCATAGTAACACTTTCGTAAAATAAAAAAACTCGACCGCTTTATTCAAAGTATGAGCAGACAAAGAATCGGATGAGGAATTAGAAGAATTTTTAAAATATGTACTCTGTCCTCTCCCAATATTGGGGCCTTTTTACTATTCCGTGTTGGGGCAAACTTTTTCAAGAATCTGCGACACTTATTTGATTATAAAAAAGAACTAGAGATCAATTGCTGTAGTAGTTTTTACGCAGATTATATCGCACACTTCATCAGCCAACGGAATGGCTGGTGTTCGTCACACTTTTCAATGATCCATAGCAACGAATTGTTTGCTTACATGCCTTTTTGACACCTTACTACGATGTAGGTTTATAACGTAAAGGCCGCTTTTTGAAATACTTTTTTTCTTTCGCCTTCAATCAATCTAAACCCTCAACACTTTCTGGCTAGAGTTTATACGGATTCACTGAATTCATGTTAACACCTCCAGCAATTCTTCCAATTTCCGTAGAAGAGAGAATAATTTCCGGGTAAACGTACCCAAAAGTTTCATCCCTTTACTTAAATGGGACGCAAAAAAATAGCGGGAGCTAAAGGATTGATTCTGTCGGCAAAATACAATGCTTTAGATACATCCGTCCTCACATTCTCGTAGATATATGTACTCGTCTCATACATACAAAACTCTCATCCTGGCAAGTTTCAAAATTCAATTAGGAAGTCCGAAAAAGGTATTGTGCTATATGGTTGTGTGCTCTGCGAAAACCTACTACACTGTATCCGTCTTCTTGCAAACATTCGTTACGAAGTCAACTCAGTTTAGCGAAACATTGCCATGTGTGTAACATTTTGCTATCCACTGGAGCACGAAGCAATATATCAGAGTCACAATCAGCTAGCTCACAACGGACTGCCGCGCGCGTGTTGTTAAGTCCTTTTTTGTTGGCACTCGCTTTCTCTCTCTGGACATCGGACTCATTGAAATCCGAGGCGCTATTGTATAGCATATCTGTAGATCTCCGCCAAGCGGATCTCAATACAAATATTCAACATTTTCTTTGAAAAAGCGCCATAGTGCTGCAGATAGGATGAAAGCAAACGCCCGGCAGCACTGCCATACCGGTCAAGCTTTCAGCACAAACTCCGGGTGAAAAAAAAATCTCAATCCAATGAATGAATGAATTCTCTCTGCCGGAGTGCGCTTCTGTATACAAAACTCAATAGAAAAGGAATAAAGCAGTTTGTATCTGCTGTTTTTTGCATTGGCACGTTAAAATCAGTATCGCATTTCCGTTTAATTGTATACATCCGAAGTACGGAAGTCGGGCGAAAAACTAGCACATTCTCGTGCTCGTTCATATAGAGTCCAGCCATTCCTTTACAAGAAATATTGTCAACAACTCATGTATGCTTCAGTGCCGAACAATCAGTCATTGTCCGTTTTCATTATTTTCAATTTTCCAGCGTCTACCCAACCGACCGGCGGGTACGCGTAGAACTTTCTTTGTCGCCGCATCTAGCGTATCGGAAAATGAAAAGTTCTTCGGCATGAACAGCTAGCAGGATCGTCCCATTTTCGTCTCTATTGTGTGAGAAGCTCTAATCCGCATTCTCCATAGTTTCACTAATCAAATTGCGTCCAACGTCGCTTTGTTTTCATTAAGGTGAAACTCGGATTATTATTGCCGTGTAGGTAGTAGAAATGGAACCCAAAATGTGTGTGTGCTCCTTACGATGAATTATTAGTTTCGTTCGGCTCTTCCTACCGTGACCTAGACCTGTGAGTATACTATACTGTACGCAGTATGGATGATTGGCCTCGTTTTCGACGCCGACAGCTTGATTGATACGACAGAAACGACAAAAAAAAAAGTTTCGTGCAAAGAATACATATACACGGTCAACGGACGAAAAAAAAATGAATAAAGAACCAGCATTCCGACGTAGAAACAAATTTGCTGAATTCAATTATTCAGTAATCCGATTTCGAGCTTATAACTTAATGGAATTGCCGTAGAGCCAACGTCATGTCATGTCTATAATTTTTTCAGCCGCAGTACTTATGTATATGAGACTATGGACATTTTGTGGTGATACAGGCTACAGGGAACGGACTGATACACCATATTTGGAATTCCAAGTCTATGGAGAGCCTGAGTTCGGCTATATGAGTAAATGTTTCATTCATATTTTCAACTTATGGACGATTTGTGCTTTTAATCAGATTAGGACTCTAGTAGCAGGTACTGAGTATAAATGCATCCGGTGTAATTTCAATGCTTCTTGACCGGATGAATTGGAGAGTAGGGGTGGGTGGATTTCAGGTAAGGTACGATTAACTGAAATGGATGAAAATTCACTTTTTCTCCGACGAAAGTTAGATGTCCTTAGCACTTTAATAAAAATGTTTTGAACTATGTAGTTCTTCCAGACTGACTTCCAGAAACCGCGAACGGGGATGATCGTCGCTGTCGAGCTTCCAATAATCCCAGCATGTTTTATCTGTTCAATAGAATACGACCCCTCAAGTCAGGGCCGCATTTAAGTTCTATGGCGCCCCTGGGCAGTAGCCTAATTGCCGCCCTTCGCCACTGGTTAAGTAGTAGTAACACAGATCAGATATACATAGATCAGGAACTTAGAACAAAATAATTTTGCCAGAGGGATACCACTACAAATAAATAATGTGAGACGAATAGAATTTCCATTAAACTGCCCATTGTATTGGGAAAGACAGCTATAGCTAATTTTTGTTTACCAGAGAGTCATAAAGTTTTACTTTTAAGTGTATGCGTGGTCGAAAACATTAATTGCAGTCGTGTGCGTTAACTTTTTCAATGAATTGCATTAGTGTGTAAATGTTCGTCGACATTTAGAGTTGCCGTGTAATATCAATTCCCTGACCGCAAATGGATTATCGTCAACACATAACATCAAATCATACTTCTTTACGTACAATAAATCGATTCACAATTTAAGAATGTTTTTCTATATAACTACCACTCTAAATAACATTTTTCAATTAACATTTTTAACAATTTGCGCACTACGCTATTGTACATATCGAAATGGTAACACCGAAAACGAAACGAAAATGACACAAACCCCGCCCCGGTGCCATTTTCGTTTAAAAACAATGGATGCTCGGTGTTACCATTTCGGTATGTATAGGGTGGTCCATCTAACGTTTGCTTTTTGAACTATCGATAATTTTGACTTTGATATTTCGAATGTCATTGTCAATGTGTCAGATATTTAGTAGAAGGTTTGCGGTTTACGAAATGGTTAAGTTTAAGCAAAACTGTCGCATTTGGGGTTCAGAAAATCCGGCGTAACCGTTAATGGTGTCCGCTATCGCGGCATGTTGGAAGACTTTTTCTTTCCCCGAGTGGAAGAGGAAGACATAGACGACATATGGTTCCAGCAGGACGGCGCTACGTGCCACACAGCCAACGTCACAATCGATCTTTTGCGCGGTACGTTCGAAAATCGCATAATCAGCCGAAACGGCGATGTCAACTGGCCGCCTCGCAGCTGCGATTTGACCCCGTTGGACTATTTTTTGTGGGGTGCCGTCAAGGATAAGTGTTACGCCAACCACCCAGAGACGATTGACGACCTAAAGCACGAGATTGAAGTCGCCATCAGGGCCATTGAAAATGTGCTTAAAAATTGGGTCGACCGAATGGGCTACTGTAAAGCCAGCCGAGGCAGCCATATGAACGAAGTGGTGTTTCATACATAAACCGCAATGTTAAGGCTATCCAATAAAATAAAAAAAATTGAAAAATATATACTCGTTGTTTTTTTATAGCGATTTTAAAACGCAAATCTTTCGTGGGCCACCCTATACAATAGCGTAGTGTGCATAATCTTAAACATTTCAATTGAGATTATTATTTTATTATTTAGAGTGGTTGTTATATAGAAAAGCGTTCTTAAATTGTCGATAATCGTTTTATTGTACGTAAAATAGTATGATTTGATGTTATGTGTTGAAGACAATCCATTTGTGGTCAGGAAAATAATATTACACGGCAACTCTAATGTAGACGAAAATTTACACGACCATTTCGTGAACAATACGACATTTTGCATGCATTTTTTTTATGTTCACTTGCGTGAAGATCCACTTGGAGACAAAAAATGTTGATAGTTTGTGTTTTTTACATAATTTTCTATAATACGTTAATATAACGAATATGATCTCCATCCTCAACAGCGCCCGCTCTACGACTTACGCCGCCCCGGGCAAGAGGATAAATTGCCGCCCCTGGTGATATACCAGGCAGATTGATAGTAGGTAATATGTACGTCGTTGAAGTAGATGAATAGTTTCCCATAACATCCGTGCAGACTACGCAGCCGATCAATTTCAGTTAGCCGGACTTTTTCAGTGTGGAAAGTCTGTGGTTTATTTTCATAAATGCGACATATTGAAAATCATAGGAGTAGCCCAGGAGGTTGGGGAGGCAGGGCGGTGAGTGGCGCTTGACCCTCCCTCCCTCTGTCTGGCGGTTAATCAAGGATACATTTTTGTCTTACTGCTGTATTACCTCAAAAAAAATCGATGCTCTACGTATGAAAATTGCAGTGCTACAAATCTGCGTGTTGGTATGGTGTCAGTTGGCGCCTCGTCTCAATCGCAATTTTAAAAATGATTTCAGTCTGGCGGTCTCGGTTATTCCGAGACAAGGATTCTAAATGTATGTCATCCGCACAATTCTATTGAGACTGCAGTTTTAGGCATTTAATATCCGATACTTGAACACCCACATGTAGGTGTCAAATGAACATCATCATATCCATATCCTATCCGCGTTTGCGTGACCTAGCCTTTCGACACTTAAATTATGCCCCAAGTGACATCCTAGGTTCTCTTTGTGAGCATCCTAACCACCTATGTTTCCGATCATGTTGGCCAACCAACCTCATTCAAGAAAATATTTAGCCGCCAAAAAGCCTATATTGTCCCTGTTTTATCACTCTATGACTTCTGGGCTTAAATGTATACTTTATTGAGTTTTTGCTGTCCGCCATGTTTTAATGTTAGAATAAAGGCCTCACACTAAGTTTCCTTTGGGAAGTTAATCGATTTAAAAACATTTCATCTGAAAGGGATAGTTTTGTGACAAAGGTCATGTGATGTATTCAAACGCCATTTATCGTTAAAAGGAAAAAGGCTGCTCTCGATTTATCTTTCTCAAATGTTTAACCCTTTTTCTAAAAATATTTTTGTTGTCATACGGTTTATTGGGAATGACATACCCTCTGACCCACTAAAAAATTTCCGGGCTAGGGGCAAGATGTTGACAAAATGTTTATGTCTTTAGGAAATCCAGCCTACGCCCTGAGAATTTTTATAAAGAAGAAGGTCAGAGCTAGCTAAATCGGGGGAATCAAGCTAAGTCCTGATTTAGCATGTCGGATAAAAAGGAAGTACTACTGCTACTGCGGCTCTGGTAATGTGTACTGTGATTCCATCCCTCATCTTGCTGAAACCCAAACAATTTCAACAAATGTTCGGAATTTGACCTTAAAATGCTAGATGAATCAATGCAATGGCAACCAACTGTGGCGATCCATCCACGAGAAGATCGGGTGAATTGAAGTCAAATTGCCGTCAAAGGTTTATAGAAGTTTCCAAAACTCCTGCAGGGGTATGAAATTTCTCTCAGGAGACTTGGTTTTAATCGCTTTTATGTGTTTAGTGTTTATACGAATCATTATTTCTGATTTAATATAAATTTCTCCAGAGGATTAATATTTTTTTTTAGGGGACGTGCTCTCCTCCGATTTAATAGACTAAAATAAAGTTTTAGACCTTACTTCCGGAAATTGAAGTGCGACGTTCCGCATATAAACTCAATAATAAGATTACGTTCTATAGGTACTTTCGTCCTCTATTTAAAAATTAGATGGATCTCCCCTTTGGTAAGACTAAGGGATCATGCATAGAAAGATCAAATATAATCCTTAATGGTGGTCAAAAGCAGGGGTACTAAATGTTTAATTGGAGGACGAAATTAGCAGTTTTAAAGTAGAACTTGAATAGCGCATAGCTTCAGAAGTAGGGCGGGGGCTAGCATCACAAACGTACAATTACGCAACTCTTAAAAGGTAAGCATTTTAGGATTCTAAATGCAGCACCTTCTATAAATTGTTGGCTCTCAAGGACTTTGCTTCTTCAAAACACAACTTTCAACTATTTATTTCATCTGAAGGTTTCGTTTCCACTTAATGGAAAATGATATTGAATTTTTCCTTCTGGCTTTTATTTTTTTTCTTCGAGTTCTAGCCAAAAAGCCGCCCCTAAAATTTGGCGCCCCGGGCGACCGCCGGCTCGCCCCCCCCCCCTAGAGCGGGCGCTGATCCTCAATAAACAAATATGAAGTGCTTGTTCACGGGGCATTTCCAGTTTTAGATGGAGACTCCACCCATCTCGACCCAGTACTGAAAACGGTCAATTTGTGTGCCTGTAGCGGGAGAGTGGAGGTGGACTATTTAGGAGGAGATTTTTTTTACATTTAAGAAAGAGATCGAATCGTTAAGCTAGTTAGTCTATTCATTCTTATAGATTTAAATGATGGTAAGGGGAAGGCTTCGATTATTCAGTATCTTCCTGTATGTACACGTTACTTACAGTACACACTCAAATGTAAAATGTTTTTCAGCCGATTTTAATTTTGTATGGAGTTCCAACTCTATTCCTACTCTATGGTAGTAATAGAATCATATGGTAGAAAAAATGATAACTGGGATATGTTATGTGTTTGAAAATTTATTTTTTTATGACTAACCGATATACAGTAATGCGTCGATTATCGAAACTAATGTCGACCAGGGTAGCTCGGATAAACGAAAGTCCGGTGTGTCGAGCTTCCATAGAAAAAATGGAAAATAGCCCAAATGTGAAACTAAGAGGCAAACTGAAAACGCGTAAAACAACTAGAATGGAACAAAAAAAAATTCGAGATAATTAAGCGGTACAGATGAGAGATTGCTTCCGTCAGTCGATTCGATGGCTTTCACAAGAAAAGAGGCCGAGTGCCCGGTTCGGTTAATCGAATGTTCGGATAATCGACGTTCTACTGTATTTAGTTTGCTTGGTGCAACGTAGCCAGGGAAGGGTCTAGGTCTAGGCTCCAGGGGATCGGGATTTCTCCTGAAATTATTTTAAAAGGCCTTGAAATTCCAATGACGACAACACTAAGACTGAAATGATGCACACTCATTCATATTCGGCTGTGCATTTTCTTCAGAATGCGTTCATAATGTATTCTTCGAACCCAATTACTGGTTGCTTTTTTTTTCCATCGTTTTGGAAATCATGAACGAATAAACCTGTTCTCTTTTTCCAATATTACGAAAGTATACGGCGGACATTGAAGGGGGCAACGTTGGCCTCATCTGGGGCTTTCGAATAATCTAATCTAGTAGCATTTTTCGGTTTCTATTGTGTATTTAAAATGCAATTAATCTGGGCCCGATTACTACGAGTTTTTTTTTTTGATTAAAAAGATAATTGACAAAATTTCGAAACTTCAAGGATTCATTGATGTTATTTAGCAAAAGTCACTTGGTGTGGTGCATAGAAAGTGCTGCGTTTTGCTCACTTTTATTATTTTAGATATTCTTTGGCAGTAGAATTTTTCGTTTTCTCTGAAGAAAAAAATTAACAACTCAACAATTTAAACATAAAAATTGTGAACAAATGTGTAATTAACCCATTCTCACGATGGAAACATTTTACTGAAGAATTTGCCAATGCAGCATTTCTAGAATCAAGAGTCGGGTCCTTCCAAAAAAAACAAATCCTGGCTACGTTCTAGTTGCTTCCATGCTAATTGAAAGTGGATAAAAACTTAAGTATAAGTAAGTATCTATAAATAACTTAAGTATAAAATATAAAACAAAAATGTGTGTGCTCGCTCTTATAAATTAGGATTGCCAATTCTTGGATCGATTTGACCCGGAATTCGGTACGAAAATTGTCTATACAAGTACCTACACATACCTCGGCAAAAAAAAACTGAACCGTGTCTGAAATATTTTAGCTAGGACAGAAGCATAACTGGATCCAATCAAATATTTTGTCAATCAAAACGATTTAGCTTTTTTTTTCAAAGGCTCAATAGGGATATCAAAACAGAGAGTGCATGCGGTTAGATGGATTATATACTTCCTTGGGGGCGATTTATACTCTCCTACGAATAGTTATTTATAACAAACAAAGAGCTCGCGGCCAAGTTTTCGTCTATTGAACGCATGCCTAACATTAAATGACAAAAGCTCCTCGAAACTGCCTATAAAAATGGAAATTGAAGTATATTCTAGGTTCCAGCCCTGAACTGAAGCCATTACGAAGATACTTTCTACTTCTACCCAGATTAACCGAACTAGATTAGATATGGTGCTGGGTCTGCTCCCATTGGACCTCTTTGGACAACGACTTGCTGCAAACACGGCCCTACGCTTACGGGAAACTGGCCTATGGTGAGCACTAGATTATGGCTTATGGGCACTCATCGATACTGGGTAACTTTACGCTACCTTTGACTGATCACATTATCCCCAAGTATTCTTTTGGTAAGAACTACAATACCTTGATCCCGTCGAGAGATCAATGGGATAATAAAATGCCCCCAGCAAGTGGAGCTATCTCTATTTACACTGATGGTTCAAAGGCCAACATAGGAGTTGGTATTGGAATTTACTCGGAACAACTGGACATACGTTTGTCTCTTCGTCTTCCTGATTTCTGCAGTGTCCTCTCAGCGGAGGTCTCTGCGATTATGGAATCGCTAATTTGGTTAGGTAGTCACGTCGTAACTGAAAGGGACGTCATTCTGTATACCGGCAGTCAGGCTGCAATTCGATCATTCGAGTCGGTAGTGATCACATCAAAAACTGTTGAAAAGTGCCGCCTTGTTCTTAAAAAGATTGGTCGCTTTTCTAGCATAACAATATGAGGGATACCGGGTCACTGTGGATTTGCTGTGCGGACCATCTAGCCAGTGCTTCAGCTGGTAGAGTTGAAGTCGACCGCGGGGGCATCAAACCACCTATTATCAACTGCAAATTGGCAATTACAGCAGATTCTGAGCGCAGAACCAACGCAAGATGGATCAATGGTAGCACTTGTACTACTACGAAGATGATCTGGACAAAATTAGATTTTATCCACTCTACCATGCTATTGTCACTGGACCAGATGCATATTCGCAGTGTGGTCGGGGTTATAACGGGGCATTGTCCTATCGGGGAGCTCGCCAGGAGACTCAAAATTCCTCACAACGACTACTGCAGAAGCTGTGAGGATGAAGAGGAGAGTGTACATTATCTTCTATGTGAATGCTCGGCTTTCGCTGAGAAACGTTTAAGGTTTCTTGGTTGTAGGTACTTTTACGATCTGGATGATCTCAGAGATGTGAGCCCAATACAGATCAATAAATATATTGCCAGCACACGCTGGTTCCAAACAAATATTTGAATTTTTAAGGCTCTCACCGGCGGTATCACAATGGACCTATTACTGGTCTAAGTGCGCTGGTCTCAATTCCGGCAGCCCCATTACCTACCTACCTAACCGAACTACCCGCCACCCGTAGGCCATTCAGAGTAAATGCTCCTAGCAGAATTTTGGATAAGTACACACTTTTGAAGGGAGGTACTATTGAGTTGAGTGTACGGTTACGCGCCCTGGAATACACGTGGTTAAAATAAATTTAAAGAAGGTAATTGACATTTTTTTTAATTATGTCAACTACTCTTTGAGTTTCCAAAATACATCATTAAATAATTTAAAACTAATAGAAAGTTGAAAAATATCCCGCCCCCAAAAATCTACCACCCCGGGCAGATACCCAGGTTGCACATATGGGAAGTCCGGCCCTGGTCCCAATTCCATGTGACGTAGTTTTATTTGTTTCTGCATTTCAGAAAGGAAGGATAAAATAAAATCCGTGTTGTCTTATATTGCACTTCAGCCTTATCGCTTACGAATGAAGAGACGTCATTACGCTGTCCATCTTTTAACCATCTTGCCTTTGAAACACCCGTACAAGAACTTGCGAGAACCAGTGTCCATTTTAACAATTTGGTGGCCCGGGCTGCTTTGTTATTATTTATACGTTGTATGGGATCTTGAATAGGTACAAAGTATTGATCGTTTGATCACTTACTCGACGAGATTTAGAAATAGATTTAGGAAGGAAAACCAGTGAAAAGAAATTATCATAAAACTAGGAAAAATTAATGTCTTGTTAGGACACTAAATGATCGATACTAATCATTAGAATTATGTCCGCTCTGTTTAGGCGCTTATCTTTCAGTTCAAACTATATTCATTGCCGTAGTCCTAGGATATTAAGGAATAGGTGATATTTCTTTGGAGGACCATTTTACCACTTTTAAAATGGCGGCAGTATTTTCACTCAGTGAATAAGAAGCAGACTCAAAAAATCCGCTAACGAGCCCTGCAGCCTGTATAGAAAAGTAATTTTTGTTTTCGGATGTTATGTCAGTGCCCAAACAATTTTCTGTCGCATTCTGGCTCTCGCGCGAAGTCACTTACGACAATTTAATTTTCATAAGATATGTTCAAATAGTCCTGATACGTGGTCGATCGTCAGAGACATAATATTGATTAGAATAATTGTGCTCATATAGGTATGCATGAATTGATTTGACGTTAGAGACAACAAGGACAAAGTTCCAGGCAGTTATAGTCTCCCTGAATGACACTTCCACTTGGGGCCCTTCACCAATTTGTCGGAGTGGAGGATTACTGCAAAGGAATATGTCCCTCTCTAGGGCAGTCGGATACCCGTTCTAACATATATGACCTCAGTTGAGGACTCGCAAAAACGAATGCTATCAGTTTGTGCATCTTGCTGTTTGATAGTCACTTTCCGAGGGTCCTACTGGAATTTACGCAATGGTCTTGCGGCTTGCCTACTCTTCTGCAACTGAGCCATGTAACGTATGCGTTATTCATCTCGCTCGGGAACAGCAGATCTTCAGAGTTTTAAATGAGGATCCATGCTTCGCAGCATAGCATAGTACTGGTCGGATGATCGTTTTATAAAGGGTGTCCGAAACCCCAACGATAATTCGGTAGCCGCTAGCCGGTGATAGCGCATTTAAAGCCCGTTACGGGAAAAATATAAAAAAAATCAGTCACGTTTATTACAATTACATATTTGTAATTAGAGAAAAATCTAAAAAACGCAGGCCTTGCTGTAATTTTTTCATCCATTTCTTTTGGCATGCAACAGCAACACACACTCCAACCCGAAAAATAACTGTTTTGTTTTGAGAGAAATGTGACCTTCTTTGTGAAACCGAGAGTTATAATTCATTGTTTCGTCTATGTTCAAAAAACTGTACTGAAAAAAAATGCACCGGAACCTCCCGGCAAGTAATTTTAAAAGTTGGCGCAAAGTCACTAGTTTTCATAACGGTATGACCATTGCATTTTTACCCAAAATAGCAACACTCAAAATATCAAAAGGACTCTGGAGGCCTGTCAAATTAACAATGAGTCAAATAGCGTCCATTCCAATTCTAAATTGAACTTTACAGGCCTCCAGAGGTCTTTTGATATTTTGGGTAAAAAAATGACATGGTTTCAGGTTTTTGAAAAAATATTCTATCTCCACTCTAGAATAATGAAGCAAACGTCATTCCGTTATGAAAACTAGAGACTATGCGCCAACTTTTAAAAATACTTGCCGGTAGGTCCCGGTACAATTTTTTTTACAGTACAGTTTTTTGAACTTAAGCCCCGGATAGAGTTCGAGCGGAATGAAAATGAAACGGTAATGAATCGGCATAAAAACCGTGGTGAATTTAAAATTTTAGCTTCGAAACTTGCTGCAAAGGCGTTTTACGTCCTAAATCATCTTAAAAATAACTAAAAAAATAATTTCCCCCTTGTCCGAATGCATTTTCAACGTGAAAATGAGTCGACTCTGTAGCATATTCTCCGTCGGGCGTGGTGAATTTTGCAAACGTCAAACCGATTCACTGTCCACGACGAGTTCATCGCGGAAATTATCTAATGACCGGGGAATCGAAAAATAACACATAAAATGGCAGAGACAAATTGTGAAACCATTCTCGGATTTCAGTTTATGGAATTCCCCATCATTTACCACATATTCCACGACAGTAAGTATGCATTTTCATTGAGAAAATCGCCGCGGACAAAAATTTCATTTTGATTCCGCCCGAGGTCTATTCAGGCCTTTAGACGAAACAATGAATTTGATCACTCGGTTCCACAAAGGTCACATTTCTCTCAAAACAAAACAGTTATTTTTCGGGTTAGGGTGGAGGTGTAATAGAGCATTTTGTTGCTGTTGCAGCGCCAAAAGGAAGTTTTAAAAAATATTAAGATTACTGGTACAGAGTATGAAAATTGACTTAAGTCTGCGTTTTTTCAATTTTTCTTTAATTACAAATAACTGTTAAAAACGTGACTGATCTTTTTTTTTTAATATATTGCCTGTGACGGGACGC
Organism: Microchrysa polita; assembly: GCA_949715475.1. NCBI lineage: Eukaryota > Metazoa > Arthropoda > Insecta > Diptera > Stratiomyidae > Microchrysa > Microchrysa polita. The sequence continues at coordinate 137,251,934 of OX454416.1, read as the reverse complement.
TATCGCCAGTTACCGGGTATTCGTTGGGGTTTGGGACACCCTGTATAAGTTAGAAAGTTCGTAACAATTATCTCCAGGTATCTGATCTTGTACCGGTTTTTGTAGTGTGTAGTGTTAGTATGCTCACTTTCCGTGTACAGGGCCGTGGGTTCGAGTCTCACCATGAGCGAATTCAGTTTATGGTGTTTATCGAAAACGCCATCATCAAGTTCCATGGAAATACGTCTGCGATGAATCCTAGAGCACAGCCATGGCATTAATGTGTTTCAACATCCTCTGACACATCATGTCTAAGAGAGACAGCTAGCTGGAACTTATGCTGGATAGAATCCCGCAATAGATGATCATATTATGTAGCTTTGAAATCTATGAAAATTCCAAGGCCGACCTTGCTGCTACTGTCAGATAGTGCCCTTTTGACAAAAAGCCAGGATTCTTCAGTATATCTTCCAGCTCGAAAGCCATACTGCTTGTCGCAAATTCCTGCAAGGGGGGTCAGTGTCCTTGTGACACCGATCTTTGGTGGGTTGCGTCACCACGTACCTGAGCAGCGCAGAGAGGCCCCTAGTATGGTTGTACGCCATGGCGTGGATCTGTACAAATACCTTCGGGTGTAAGCGCTGCCGAGCTCCCAAGTCATGTATGGGTGGCACAGCACGGCTGACTTTTTCCCTATTCCTTCGGAAAGTCAGCCATGCAAGTTCACACGACGCAGTGTTTTCTCCTAGGAGAGGAGCCCGTTATAAGCGACCGTGGCTCGCCTCGGCTGGCAGCGTCGCATAACTCAAGCCACGAAAAGGCTAGTTAGGGAGAATAGCCAATGCGCCTATACCTAGCTAGTTTCTGGATTGATGACCACACGACACGAGTCAAATTATTGCTGGGTAGTAAATGGATGGGGCCACTCAGAAGTGAACGTTTCAGCGCTATGAGTCTGCTTTAACTAGACGAGTAGTAAACAGGCATAACGATCCTGCGGCTGGCAAGCCGAATTCGTTAGGTCTAACCGAAAGGGGACCAAAGGAGGATCACACCTGCTATAGAGAAATCTTTATCGAATAGTGTACGAATAGTGTATGTCCAGGGGACCATGATCCATACCCATCTTGGCGTTGGTCTCGAGGGGGTTTGTGGTGTTAGACAAGTCGACCAGCTAGAGTCGCATTCCAAGGTGGGGTTCCAAGGGGAGGCATCCCGGCGGAGAACACCCTTCCGGCTTTAAGCCGGATAAATTGCCGCTCTTTTATAGAGGGAGGTATGGCCAATAGGCTTAGTTAGGTTAGGTTAGGTATAGTGGCCGCCATAAGTGATAAAATTCTTAGCGCACTTAGACCAGGGTATTTCGTTGAACGGATAAAGTGGTCGACAGAGAGTTCTCTAACATAGCAATTGCGACAATAAAGAGGCTGATCGCAGTTTCGCGCTATATGCCTATTTTTTTTACAACACCTGTACACAATAACCTTCTCTCTACTGTTGACAGTGGAGTGACTGAATAAAAGGCACCTATAGCACAATGGAAATGGTTCCCGCATCATCAGTCGATATGGCTACTATTTCACGTTTGGCCGTTGGGAGGTTAATAACATTTCTACACAGCTTGGGCAATGCGTGACCCCTAAAACCAAAGTCTTTTCTCCGGCCACACGACCTTTTGAAATTGTTCCTCATTATCGCAGTAATTTGTTCATCCACTGTTAAATAGCAGTGAACATCCTGAATATCTACCGGGAGGCCAAGATTGTCACCTATCTGGGTATCCCCTAGCCCGCACTTTTCTTGTTCCTCATATTTCTCAGGCGTTCTGTTTTTAGAAGGCTCTCTAAGTGCACCTTCCGTGCTCCTTCAGTAAACTGAAGTTCTTTTGAAATTTAAGCAAGACAAATTATCCTTCTCCTCACTTTTCCTTGCTTACTCGCAAGGATCAAAATTCTTTAAAAGTAAGGACATTTTCAATGGTGCGCTATCTGGCAACTAGAGATGGTCTCCTTTCCGTCCAATAATAGGATTTGAAGCGGATACGTATATTCATATACCTACCGACTTTGTCCAAAAAGACTAAAGGATATATCAAAGCACAAAAAGCCTAAAAGACGCGTTATTTCCGGACCTTAGGCCGGCAATCCCACCGTCTCGACACTCCTCTGACAAAAGCTTTTCATTACGAAATTCCCGAAAATCATCCAACAAAATTCACATCCTTATCCCATTGTCCTCAAGATTCAATAACATTTTTATCATCTTTTTTTCTTTGCAAATCTATAAAATCTTCTCTTTGTATAACTTACATCATCCACTAACACGAAAATCGTTTTTTTCTCCTCCCACCGTCCGACAGGAATATGTCAGCACCTTGACTCGTTCAATCCGCCCGACCTGGACAGTTCAACGACAGCACCAAAATTCATATCACGTGGACATCTCTACAAAGCCATTATCGGCGAGACAATTGAACTTCCGTGTAAGGTTCAAAATCTTGGAAATTTCATTTTGCTGTGGCGTAAAGGCACTGCCGTCCTGACGGCCGGTCACCTGAAAATCTCACGTGATTCACGTTTCAAGATCGTCGGCGACTATAATCTTCAAATCAACAATGTACGGACACAGGATGCCGGCGACTATATATGTCAAATAGGCGACCAAGAGACGAGGGATCAAGTGCATACGGTGGAAATCTTAGGTGAGTTTCCATAACGAAAATCATTTTCTCATTTTTATCGTAGTTGTTGTTGCTGTTGTTGTTTTAACTGTGGAGAAGAAGATTGGATATATCAGGATAAAAACGGGCGTTATTGAGGAAGCCAATCAGCCGGCTTGCCAAAGGCTTATCCTGATTCAATCGGATGAAGTGCATGCATGAGAGTGTACTCGTATGTACATTGTACATGATTTTATGGGATTTGAAAAAAAAAATAACCGTAGTGGACTCTTGGGAAAAATGGTTTCGGTATGGGTATTCAGTTAAAGTTTAAGCCTCCGAGACGCCCATCCAATAAGCAATTTCCTATGGAAAATCTAAATGAATTCTTCGACGTATACACTGGATACCGTGAATACTAATTTATTTTCCCTTGTCTCTTCTCTTTTCCGGTCTATCGTGGATCTTCATGGAAATCGATTTGATACTATACACGGGATTCGTTTTCGTCGTCGTCGTCGTCGTCGTCGTCAACATCTCTACACACGGACTCGTTTTGCTATGTCTACTGCCGATATATCCTCATCTATCCCACCGATGGGATTACCGTTGATAACATCAAAACCACCTAATACACACCGTAATTTTCACATACTCTTCGACGTCGTGGAAATATATTTATACGTGAAATCCTTTCGTATGGCTGAACACTCACACACCACACCACATCGTATACAGTTCCACCTACGCTACGTGCATTGCCCCATAACGGACAAGTAACAGCCCGTAAAGGGAGTACGGTAACATTAGAATGTAAGGCGTCCGGAAATCCCGTTCCGACCATCTACTGGTACAAGAAGGACGTGTTCTCGGGAACAACTCATCTATCGGACAGCTCAACCTTAATCTTGGACAACGTTGACCGACACCATGCCGGCATATATCAGTGTTCGGCTGATAATGGTGTTAAGGAACGTGTCTCAATGGACATACAGCTGACAATATTGTGTAAGTGTAGTTTTAGCATAAGGGAGGACATACGTATACCTCCAGAACTATGGAGTTTGGAACGTACATAATTTAGTTGGTGTACGAAAATGTAATGGCAACTACCAGGCGAATTAATATATGTATGTTTCTTGTATTATACCGTTATATGACTAGGAATATAGCTACGAATATGTTTGAAGTCGTTGTCTTGTGAGGTACTAGGGCAGCTTTTGCATTATTCATCATGTCCTTGTCCATGGTTTACGTTGTTTAGCTGATAGTAATGTTGAAGTTCTTGTGAGTAATGGATTTTGTACCGAAATCTAGGATTTTTATCAAATCTGTTAGGAAGAAGATCTACATCGATAGGTAAGAAAAATAGTTTCGCTTATATGGGAAAGAGATTTTCAAGAGAGATTGTAATTTGAAATTCAGGATGGTGTTGATTCGGCAATATATCCATATTTGAGGGATATGGTTCTGTTCTGGTACAAAATCAACGTACTCACATAATCGAGCCAGTCAAATTTAATCCGGTCTAAATACACAATTTAAATTAGTAAACCAAAAATATCTTTTTATATTTTATATTACGTTCAGAGTGGATGAAAACGGATTGATTTGGCGGTACGTTTGCATTTTTCTTCTTCCTTGCCTTACTATAATCGCGCCATGACGTCTTCAGTTGTTCTGACATTAATATCTTAGACAATTTATACAGGCAGCAATGCCAGGCCAATACGTTTTTATGGCTTTCAGTTGATTGTATGTAACTGCTTAATAACGGGCACCATGTGCCCATCATGTATATTTGGATTTTTATTAAATTTTAGAACACGCTACATTGAAATGATGGTACTCACAAAGTAATTAAAATGTATTAATTTAGGTCCTTCTTCTTCTATTAATTTCGCAGAAAGGTGTGAAACCGCTGTGTTATGTGGATTCCAGGGACGTACAGAGAAAAATATTTTGAGAGGGGGTTTGGCAAAAAGTAGAAGTTGGTCAGGGAATTCATCACGGATATCCATTCGAAGCTGCTAAGTGGGGCGAAATCACTGGGATTGCGAAAAGAAAGGGTTAATTAGACCAATCAAAAAATAGATTTACTAATTACCCAGTTTATAGGTATAAAAGCACCCCAAGGCAAATCTACAGGCATTTTTCGATTTAAGATTTTTGATGGCCTTTGAGCAAAAAGAAAGTCAGGCAAACGTAAGGATGGCTTGGCTTTATATATGAACTGAATTATTAGCTGTAAATCTACGGTTACTGTTTTCTAATCAAGGAAAAGCAATTTATATGAAATGATTCCATTGTGTCCCCTGACATAAGAGCCCACGCAAGCTTTCCTATGAGTATTGAACAAGTATACTTTTGCAGCTATTCAGGGACACCCTGTTAACTTGGTCCGACAAACTTCAAAAATATTTGTGGCAAACACTATAACCATTATATGCATTTCCACCAAATTTCATGTTCATTGTTTTATCAAGTTAAAGATATGAAGAAATGATTGAAGAAATGCTAAAAAGGCCCTTGCTTTGTGAAAGGCCCTTACTAAATACTTACTTGGCTATATTTCCGTTTTGGATAGAGTTATTCGAATGGAAATTCGTAGACATATTCCCTATGTAATTTTCTAAAAACCCTTAGCAGAATTTTCATATTTGGAAACCTAAGAGGGGCTACACACGAACTAATTGAAATTTTACAAATTTACTGTTATTTACTTTTCCTTAGCGAAAGTCAACAGTCTTAATATTTAACGTATATAAGGCGACACTGACCAATCTTTTCTATTCGTTAATCTCCGATAAAAACTAAAAAAGTCGAATCTTTCCAAACGTTTGGGACACCCAGTTATCTTCTTTCTACCAACTTCTAATGTATTTGTGCCAAAGACTGTAACCATTCTATGTACACATTCCTCCCAAATTTCATGACAATCGGTGGAGACGTTCGCCAGTTATTTAGTGAACAGACGGACGGACGGACGAACAAAATCGATTTCATAAGGGTTTAAAAAAAAAAAAAGTTCTAAAAAACCCTGAAAATAGCCTTATTTTCCACATTGTTTGGTAACAGTATATTCATTGTTTGCGATGTTTGGTTATTTATATCGAAAAAAAAAAGAATCACTGAGAATCGGATATATGGAATATATTAGCTGCCCACACACTAACATTATAACCTAAGCTGACCAGACGTACAGCATTTTGCTGTACAGTACAGCATTTGGACCTGCCGTACAGCATTGGGAAATGTACAGCAAAATGTACAGCATTCCCCAAGCCACACAATGAAAACTGATCACTTCATGATAAGCTCCTCGGTGAAGCCTGCGATCAATCTTGACTGCTTTTAAGGTGTAAAGTTTGACCCTTGTATGATATTTAGCGAGAATCGAACTTTTATGTTTCTGAAATTTGGCACAAACTACTTGACGCTCGCATTTCCTCCAAATTGCACGGTCCTACCGACCTACCTAATCGCGTTCGGAAGTTACACAAATTGCAATTTTGAGTTTTCTAATTGAAAATCGTCCATAACTCTGAAATTTGTGAGCGAACAATTTTAAAATTTGAAAAACTTGAAGAGCACCTTACTGTTCGTATTTGGTGATAATTGGCACCCTTGTAGAGCTACTTGACTTGACTCCAATTTTCACGGTCCTACCTATCCGCGTTCGGAAATTACAGCTGCCCAAACCACACTTTTGTGTTTTCTAATGGAGTTTTTAAATTTGGCAGACTTTTAGAGCATCGCACTGTCCATATTTTTTGAATAGTTCAAGGCTCTAGCTTCCAAGATTTGAAAGATACAGCCAGAGATAGATTACAGAAATCTTAAATTTCTGAAATCTATTTTTAATTTTATGTATATAATCTTATTTCGAGTATCCTTCCTTGCTATACCTTATACACATACGTTTGGATGAGCACCAGTGGCGTAGATAACTTTTCAGAATCGGGAGGGAATCAGTGGTCTGGATTTTTTTTTTTCAGCACAGAAGAAGTGCAATAAATGAACTTTAGAACCCCTAAGATCTAAAAAGAGGCCGTTGCTTCAAGGTTTTGAATTGTTTCTATTCTGCTTGTTTAGCTGAGATGCTGGAGGAATAAGTTTGGCAGAGCGAGGAAGAACCGTGAATCACCTAAAGATTTTAAGTACTTAGAATACAATACATCTTGAAAGTAGGCCTGTTCGGTACTCAGATTTCAATATCGGATACCGGTTTTCTTCAGTACCCGGTATCATACCCAGTGCACCGGCCCCGCCTTTTTTTCAACCATGAGCCGCGTTTTTTTACATGAACCGGCTTTTTCAACCATGAACCTTTTTTTAAGCATTAGGCGGTATTTTTCGACCATGAACTGGTTTTTAAACCATGAGCCGATTAAATCGGGACCGGCTCATGGTTGAAAAAACCGGGATACTTCGAAATATTAGTACCGGTACAGATTGATCACCGGTTTTAAACCGATTTACCGGTGTTAGGAACAGGCCTACTTGAAAGTTCAATCCTGGAAAGTTGGGGTGAACTTAAAGTTGAAGGTTTGTCTGCAACACCAAGCGCAAATGTTAGGAATCGTTCCCGCACTGGAGAAAAATGAAGTAAAATAGGCCTCAGTGAGTGATTTGTATGCAGCTGCAGCATACAATAATGTTCTGCAAAGCGAGGATGCAGAACGTAAAGACGAGAAAAACTTTTCTTAATTACACATCGGATAGCATGAGGCGTATTGTTCAACCAAGTTGGTCCACCATGTGCTGTAATGCTGCTCAATAAGAACCCTATTTTATCACTAGATATCCCACAATACTGATGTTCGTTATAATGCAAAATTGTCTTAGTAAATTCTACCTGATCTGTTCTTGTGGCAGTCGCACTATTTGAAAAACAGCGCTCGAAGAAATCCAAAAATGTCAAAATGGCAAAATTTTATTGAAAATACGGTAAAAAGGGTTAATTCCGAAATTCCCCTGAAGATGGCATTTTGGTAGACATAGTTACAAAATGTAATCAATTAATAGCAAAGAACTAAAGTTTATTCTAGTATAAAAAAATATGTGTGGCCAGGGGGTTCAATCCCCGCTTATCTACGCCCCTAAGGTCACCATTGAGAACTTTAGGGCTCCCTCGTTAGTATCAACAGAACCTTACCTTCCCAAGGTTTACCACATATTTCCGAGAATATTCCTTCTCAATTCTGTTTACGAAGATATCATTTATGAAGGGAAGAAGAATGAGATAATTGTATGGCATTCATCATGGTGGTAGTCTCGTGTTTTTCCAAATCGGCGTGAAAGCTGCATTCCGCAAGCATGTGTACAGCATTGGGTCTTTGGAAGTCTGGTCAGCTTATTATAACCCCCAAATATAATGGAGTATTCAAACGTGAGAGAAAAGCCGCAACAAAACGCTGGACTGCATCTCCCCGATCGGCTTTTCCTGATACAAAATCATTTACATCTATGTTTTGCCATAATGATACGATTTTCGGGATAACTTCCTGCCGCAAAGCATGTGTGCGTATGGGCACATACCAAAGATTCAAAAAGTACTCAAACAGGTTACTTTAATCGAAACGTTTCAATACCGAGTACTATAGAAAGAAAAGTATCGATTAACCACGTGGCAGAAGGTGGCAAATGCCACGGGCCCGGGGCGCTTCGAGGGGCCCCGCGTTTTTCTCAAACAAAAATTATAACAACCAAGATTCTTCTAAACTGTTATAACATGTTATCGTTGAACAATAATTTACGCTAGGGTGTTCCAAAATTATAGCAAGGTTTGTATTGCATACAAATACAGAAATGTTTCTTTCTAATTCATGATACACTCAAAAAATTATTCTGTTACAGTAACAAAAAACACTAATTTTTAACAGATTTTTCTTTTGGTTTCGAGCCTATAGAATATTCTGTTAGTTCAACTAAACCAATTATGTTACCAACACAGAAAATAGCTTTGTATTTGTAACGGAATTGTATGTATTTTTAACATATCACTTTGTTTACTTAACAGAATGTGACTCCCTAATTTTTGAAATATCAACATTATTTCCCGTTTGAATAAAAAAAAAACAATTTTCACAGGGAAAGAATTTTTGTCATAAATGAGTTTTGTATAACTAGCATTGACCTCTCTATTGGTGTTGACGACATTTAATTTACCTCTTAACGCTCTCAAATGCATATAATAAATTATCTACCTACAGCGGGATTCGATCCCGTGACCCTATGATTTGTAGAAGAACGCCCTACCTACTAGACCAACCAGACTATATAAGTGTGTTATTCAAATAGAGTATTTGTTAATCTGCCCTAGTTCTGTGATTTCAACGGAATCGTATGTTAAGGAAATTTGGAAAATACAAAACGATTCTGTTCGGCCAACAGAACAATATAATTTTTCTCGGCAATTTCAATGTTAATAAAAATGTATGTTAAACCAACAGAATTTACATTAAAACTCTTAACACCGCTTTACCGTTATAAAAAGTGGGGCAAAAATACCTGTTTAAAAAATGATTCGAAATGCTTTTCCAAAAACTTTGGTTTTCATTTCAGTGTGTAAATTTTCAAAATTTAGTAAAAATACTAGTAAAACCTAAATCATGTAGAAGACGTTGAATTTGGCTTTCTGGTATATGTGCGACGACGTGAGTATCTTTATTATGGGCCTATTTTAGCTCTATATGTTTGGTTGTACTTTTTTTAAGCCTGAAAAGGGACAATCAGTCGAAAGCTATATTAATAGGCAACACTTATAGAATTAGGTATTTATCAAAATTTTGTTACTTTTCGGAAAATGTGAAATTTCAAATTTCCTAAAATCAGTTCTTCTTTGTCAAATAAGTACAATTTGTCTACAGAAATCGGTTTAACTAATTAAAAAAAATCCTGGCAAAGTCACAAACGTCAATGAAAAAAGGTTTTTTGAAACAATTTTGAACCATTTTCAAAACAGATAATATTGCCCCCATTTTCATAATGCTTTGAGAAGTATTGTAATTGTTATTCTTATATTCTATTGATATATGCAAATGAATTGCCCATTAAAATCTTCAGTAATCGCATACTTACTCTTTTGATTTTTTTCCCGCTAGAACAGTGGTTCCAAATCTTTTTCAGTTCTTACCCCCCTTGCGAGATGTGCATGGCACCTCCTGAGAAAATGTTGGCCAAAAACCGAAAATAGATGCAAAAATTGCCATGGGCTTTTAATGTTTGCCATAAGTTCGGAATCCATTGCCGCGTAGCTGCGTTACCGTTATAAAGACATTCACAAAAATAACAGAAATAACCGTTATTATATGGTTTGAACTTTTAGTACAAAAAAAAATTCCAAGAATATTTTTTACTTGCAAAAAGTTCGTCGAGCAATTGCTCGGGTATCAACACAATATTAAATAACTGCAGTAACAGTCCAACACTGGACCTAGGCCGCAGATGTGTTAGTGACATCCTATTTCCAAGATCCTGACTGCTTTTTCGTTGAGGTGCTTAACAGCTTAAAAGCGGGTGGGACGCTTTCGCTAGCTTCCCTTCCACGGGCGCCACATTTCTTTCGCACGGCTCCAGTATAAACATACCCATATCTTCCAACAAAAAATCGAAACATTAATCATTGATATTATGAAAAACCCAATTCCCAACCCGGAATCAATGACGTGTTACATATTATTTTCTCCTGGCTCTCTAAATCATCTTTGTAAAGTCCTTTTCAAAACTTCTATAGGTAAATACATACCTACAAAAACGCACGTGTAAAGTCAAAGAATTAAACTGAAAAACGCACTCAACTTCATCATTCAATAAATCACGAAAAACGATTATTGTGCGGCAATAGCCGGAGATTATAATGGAAATTTCGTATCAAACTTTCATGTTATGGCCACAAGCATGTATCAAACTTATTTGTACACACTTTTCAATAAAATTTTATTTGATTCATGAGAAAATGTCATGAATGCGAACGATAAGGGCGGTAGGGTTGCGGTGATTGTGGTAATTCGTGTGAAATATGGAGCACGTGGCTATACAAGTTTTTGAAGTATTCTGAGTTAATGTGATTCAGCAAGAATGTGTTGACAAGAATGCGAAATTGAAAATTACAAATTAGAAGGTATGAGGAGTTTTTCTTGGTAATAGGAGTTTAATGAAAATTTTAACCTGGGTACCCTTCTTGATAAGTTTTGCTAAATAATTTCTTTCCAAAAAATATTGTCCAAAACCTTCCCGAATCCCCATGATTTGTATTGAAATTTGCATTCTACGTATTTATGGAAATATTTTAACTTAAAAAAACGTATGAGCCACCCGGGTACGCCGATAGAAAAAGAATGATGTTCGTATATAACAAGTTTACACTTCTTTATGATATACTCGAAATATACAAATATTTCGAGTATATCATAAAGAAGTGTAAACTTCTCTACCTCTAGCATTTCTTTGATGGTTTTTGTTAGTTACCACTTCTATTACTGGCCTTCCGCAGTGGCGTATTTACAGGGGGGGCACAGGGGGCACATCAAACTTTTTTCACACCATACTAAAAATTGCATTACCAAATGTTCCCTTTTTATTTTGAGCGTTTCTATTACTAAACTTTGTAAATCTTTTTCGAAACATTTATCATCACATCATCTTCTCAATTCGCCAGATCTCCTTGTTGATGAACCCTTTCCGTTTTTCGAACGGGTTGAGTTTATTTTCATAGACGCGTGGTTTCAAGAACAAGAACTCTCAGAGAATAAGTACAAGCTATGATTATGTCGAGGCAACGAGGTGGTCATGAAACCTTGCCCATGAATCTGTTCGGAAACAAGGACTGCTATTGAAAGTCTCGTCTGTAAAGGTCTTTAAACCAGATGCTTCTCTTTCTGTTAAAATGCCAAAAAATTGAAGTGTTTTGGTGGGAAAGCATTTTTAGCATACATTTTCGAATTCCTACGGTTCGGTGTCTGTGGTGCCCTGCCTGGGGTACTTTCTTCATGCTTCAATTTTTTCTCATTTCTATTTCGCAATTGATTTGTTAAAGCATGTTGCTTCAGCTTACCATCTAGTACTCGTTTTAAAAGGTACACAGGGAAAAAAATCGTTATAAAATCAAAAATAAAAGCTATGATTCAAACATTTTCAAATATGATTTCGCTCCATATACGTTTAATTCAAATATGTTTCATTTTGAATCAATAGTGGAAATATTAAAGTGATTCTTGTACTTTTCAAATTGCTACATGTTAAATCAAAATTGAATATCACTTTAGTTGCAAAGTGATTTCACTTTATTTTGAAAGTGTTTCACTTTAAATTTAAAATGTTTTGATTGTAATATTAAAAAAGTGAAATTTTTTTTCTATTTTTTATTATTTTTTTGTTTTTTTTTTATTTTTTTTAATTTTTTTTTAATTTTTACAATAATTTTAAAACTTTATTTTCTCGCTTTGCTTCTACTGGGAATCGAACCGGGTACCTATCGTTTCGTAGTCCTACTTCCTACACCTAAGCTATCTGAGATTACTAGCACTGAACAAAAAAGCGACGGGCTTATGTGACGGACACAGCCTTCAAAATGAAACAACTTTAAAACAAAGTTGAATATATTTAAATCGATGTTTCACTCAATTTTGAACAGATCATTAAAGTGAATCATATTAAATTTAATATAAAACTATTTGTTTTTAGTATGATTTATTGATGTGATCCAATTTTGTTTTTAATATGTTTCACTTCAAATTTAAGTGATGGTTTTTTCTCTCTGTATTGCAGATACTATAGATTTGAAGCTAGTGTAGTACATATAAAAATAACAAACAATCATACCTTCCTGCTTAGGAAAAGGGTCAAATTTGATTCAAGTTTTGGAATAGATAGGAGTTATACTATTTTATTTATAAAATTTACACCCGGTTTACACCAAAATTTACAACCGTGTAGTATTCTGGATTGTACTTGTAAAATATGATTCGGCTCTTGTTACGATTTTACGGAATCTATTACTAGATTTTTGACAAAACATACAAAAGCCTCTTTTTCAGTAAATCCAAATTTTGCATTCAAATTCGCTTAAACTTGCCATGGAATTCAAGACCAAAATGTCAGCCAAAATTTTTTGTATCAGCTTTTCATCTGTGTTTCTTTCAAAAGTAAGCAGAACCACTTTTTGGCGGAATTTGGTCGAAATTTGGCAGAATTTCGGACGATGTATGAAATTTCTTTTCCAAAGAAAAATACGTTTTGTCATATGGAAACAGTCTCTTTGGTCGTTGCATAAATTCCATAGCCAATTAAGTACATATTCGTAAAATTCCTTTTTCAGGCTGCTTCGAACTACACTGCGCAAACTGTAGCTACCCACCTACCTTGAAATATTATATTTCAAATCTATTGAAAACTTAAGGTCTGCTTGAGTTTCGCATTAAATCAAGGTTCAATGATCCCTCAGTCTTGCCAATGTTTTTCCTATGTAGCTGCTCTCGGGTATCCCCACACCAAAACTTTATGTAACAAAGTTACACTCTGAGCCCCCTCTTTGAGAATTTTCTAAATACGCCACTGGCCTTCCGTAGTAACTTTTGATTGTGATTTTCGTTCCATGATTTCGCATGGCTTGTGGTTAGAAAATCGCTCGTCTATCATTAGAATAGCTAATTCTTCCGAGAGTTGAAATAGAAAAGTTCTGTGCCTGCTAGTTTTTTTTTTGCAAGCATATCATTATTTTCATAGTAAGTAACGTATGTGGCAATACTGGCAATATCGTACTGAGAAGAATCACCGCTATTTTTCTTCTTCGGAACATACGAATCGAACAGATGATAGCTCCCCGTGAAATCCATAAAAAGTGTTGAAAATAACGGTCAACAGTTCGACAGTTTCATTTCTTGAGAAATGCATGAATGCATGACGATAGTGAGATTCCAAGACAAAAATTTCTCTGCCGACGGTAAGGTCGTGAAAAAGAGTACATTTCAGTTACCTTCCATATTCGCGGACCGTTCTGTGGATAGTTGCTATCGTAATCTTGATACTCGGTTTTTGCTTTTTTATTTGTGCACCGAACAATAATGTCAACAATTTGTGCCCAACAATGTTTTTAGCCGTAGTTTATTGGTTTTTGAGGCGGAGCTTTATTTCAAAGAGTTTTGATTATTGCCACAATAGCTCTACCTGAAATGCCTGCTGAAATATCTGGAGCTACTTCATTACGACTCTCCTCCTCAGCGTTTCTTTTGTCGTCTATCGAAACTCTCTCAGCTGTGACTGATTGCCTGGCTTCTTCACGCGAACGGCAATAATTCAATGCATGTTTAGGCTTGGTTTGTTGGTTAAAGTGGCGGCCCAATTAGCGCATAAAGCACCGTTTTGAAACCACAAACTCCATGAAATTTAACTAGTGTATATGATGAAGGTTAGGTAATGAATTTAGGAGTTGGGAGGTGCCTTGAACCAGCCAGTGTTATTTAGGAAGTACAGCAGCTCCCCTAATTTCACATTAGCTGCATTCTCCAAGCCTCCCAGAAAAGCCCAACCGAGCGTCCTATACCGGGTTCTGGCAAGACCCGGGGATTCACACAGAAAGTGAATCAGGGTTTCCCTCTCATTTACATTACCGCAGCTGCGGCAATGCGCGTTGTAGGGGATGCCTAGCCTGGCAGCGTGGAGCCCCATTGGCCAGTGCCCCGTGATAACAGAAGTAAGCTTGGCGATATCTCTACGCGGTTTAGTCAGTCGTAGCAGGGCCACATCTTTCTTGTTATAACGCAAGTCCTCAGATTTCGCCAGTTGGAATTAGCAGCCCTTATATAGTGGGTGGAGATCTAACTCTTAACAGCTGTCATCGGCACGCAAACACGCTCCGCATGAGAGCTGTCAAGAGTGGCACCCATTTTGGCTAGTTCGTCAGCCATCTCGTTACCCTCTATGTTCCTGTGTCCGGGTACCCAGAGTAGGGTGATTTTTTGTCGTGTGCCAAGCTGGTTAATGCTTCCTCTTATACTTCAACAACCTTGGAGGTCGTCTTCACCGATTGTAAAGCCATGATAGCAGCCTGACAACGCTGACATGATCAGGAAGACGGCAATATTCAGAGATACTTAGTGATCTGCAGAAGATTCCAACACGCACGCCCCAATCCATTTTAGACACAAAATCCTAGACCACCTCACTCTCTTTCCATTCACCTCTAGTTGGGAATCTGACATCAAAGTTCTTCCCAAAGCTTAGTTTGGGCAATTTGAGATCCGTTACAGCGTTGCGTACGTCTTGTGGTAGCTGGTTTAGAATATTGCTGTGGCCGTATGGTCTGGCACTCCAGCAGCTTAACACTTTGAGTCTGACTGCACTATACATGCTGCCAGTTGGTTGATAAACAGATCGATGGGTGGAAGATGCAAGATGACATTCAGCGCATCCCTCGGGCATGTTCGCATGCCCCCTGTGATGCTAAGGCAAGCCGATCTCTGCACTCTACCGAGTTGTGTTACATTGTAGCCTTTACTGACCGCTGGCCACCAGACATGTTTAGGACACGCGAAGTTCTCAAAACAAAATAACATCTATTCTTAACTTTCCTGGTAAACACGCAAGCAATTATTTTCAGCTATAATGGACTTTTAGCCAGAGATTCATAGGCGGGTACCCAGGTACCCGGGTGGCAGATACTGTTAGTTTTATTGGGTGACAACACAAGGGTTAAATTCATTTTCAATTTAGTAAATCTTTTTTTCTGCCTTCTTGTCTTCAAATGTTTATTGTGCAATAATAACTTCTTGCAATGACATTCATTGAAATTAAAATTCTTAAGCAGATTTTTAATGTTTGCCCATACAAAATATAATCTTGCCGTATTTTTGCAAAAGAATATCCTCCATAAATTTCACTTGTTTTGCTTTCGGCATTCTTGCTAACGAGACAAAATAGTTAAAATGAAATATAAGAGGTCGCATCGTCAACTCTAAGAAACTTTCAAGAACTCTGTGTAGTGCTGAAAGTCTTCAACGTCCTCCGCCTCCCCTCCACCATCATCATCAAAGCTAAAATGAATATGAAAAGGTGCACTCTTCGAAGTGCATTTAGCGGAAACTGTTTGCATTACAATGAGGCAAGAGCGGAATCTAAGATGCAAAAGAATGACGAAAGTCTCATGCTTTACTTTTTTGCACGAGCTCACTATAAAGGTAAACTATCGTCTTGTTGAAGTTGCCCTCTTGAAATTCGGATAGTTTTTCCTTCTCTATGAAGCGAACGAAGAAGACGACGACGATCACGATATTTCTGCTTATGGAGCATCGTCTTGTGCCCTGATGAAGGAACCAACTAATTTATCATTCAAGTATCTGTCGTTCGCGTTAGTATCTATACATAGGTATATGACTATCATCCTTGCTGTAGTAGTAACCCTAACCACAATCTTATATGCAAATATCAAGCGCAAGTATACAGACTCTGGCTGTTTGCATCCTCTCATTAGTAGAGCGCTTGGCATAAAGTTGATATACCTACATGAGAATATGTGAAGATGAATAGCATGATGGCAAATGTAATAAGATAACTGAACTGATGCAAAAGAAAAACTCTGTGTAGAAACCGTGTACCTACGAAAGTCCTCTGACAACTTGAACAAGGAGTATGCGGTAAATAAATAAACCCATCCCTTTCGCTGGCAGAGGTAGCGCGTAGCGGTTATTTCTAAACTTACACATACAGACCCAGGCCGTAGTCGCGCTTATACAGGATAAATTTGTAAATGAGTTCTCTGAAACACCTGTGCAAAATTACCACCATGATATACATACATTACATACTGTAGGATGTAAGTGTTTAAAAGTGTCAGATTTTATAGTATAACGTGAAATTTTCAGTTTTCAGTTTCCCTGAATTTCGGGGCTTATCCTTTGGGTAACTTGTATCTTACCCCTATACATGTATGATCAGGGCCGGATTTAGCCTCTATGGCGCCCCTGGGCAGTAACGAATTTGCCGCCCTCCACCACTAGATAAGCTTGAAGGTAGCAGTTTGTCACCTCACAAAGGAAATGTAGGCAAAACGTTAGCGGGCGTATGTGAAACGTTGAAAATTTCATATTTTTTACCAGTAAGCGTATTTTGTTTGCTTGAAATTTTTTTATGTTGCTTCCCAGGGGAGGAATCCAGGTGTTCCGTACCCCTCCCAATTTTTTTTAGGGATGAATGAAACTCCAAGGATAGCGTAGAAAGCTGTACAATTCTTATTACATTCGGCTTTTCACTTTCTTTAGAAATGCGTTCATGTCTTCTACATTTTTTCTTTGTCGATCGTTTTGGAAATAATTTGCTGACTACGCAAACAAATAAAATTTCCTTACCGAAAAAAACCCAAAATTAAGAAAGCTCGCGGTAAATTTAACACACCTTGACCTAATTTGTTTTCGGTGATAAAGATAACGAAAACGAATTGGGAAAGCACTTAATGATGTTTCTCAACAAAAATCATTCGGTGCCTAAAAAGTTCTAGATTTTCCTGATTTCAACTATTTTAAATTATTTTTTATTTTCGGTGGAATTTCCCGTTTTTCTCTGAACAAAAAATTGAAAATTCGGAAATTAAAGCGTAAATATTCTTACAAATTTAGGTAAATCTATTCCCCCGATAGAAACTTAACAATTTGATAGCCAATGCCGCATTTCTAATATCGAGACTTGGACCTCTCCCGAAACCAAATCCTAGAAACTTAAAAATTTGATAGCCAATGCCGCATTTCTAATATCGAGACTTGGACCTCTCCCGAAACCAAATCCTTGGTTCCCAGCGAATTTGATGTGGGGACAAATTTAAGAAGTAATTGAACACACGAAAATGTGTGGTTAGATGAGTTAATTGCTTGGGGGCGTTTTGAACTTTGCTATCATCAAAAATATTTTTCGTTTTTTTCCTTCAAGTCTTGGGCAATTTTAGAGGCTTGAAAACAGGAGCTGGCAGCCAAATACTCGCGTATTTATATCATTTGATGAAGCTTCAGGCAAAATGTTTAAAGTGAAGCTAAAGATGATTATACTCCGGCTCTAATTGAAATAAAGGCCACCACGCCACAGCGAATAAGTGTATGCTTCAATCAAAATTTTTGCGTAGTCCCAATTTTTCAAGGCGCAATCACATTAAAATTTGAGTTGAGGTTGCGTGCGATTAGGTGCTTTGTATTAAGACGAATATGTACATTTAACTAGAATAAATTAAAAAAGCAAATTATTTTCTACAATTATGTTTGAGTTTTCAAAATCCATCTTTCCCATAATTTTAGACCAATGAAAAAATTTAAGAATTTGCCGCCCCTCAAATTCTGCCGCCCCGGGCAGTAGCCCAGGTTGCCCATATGGGAAATCCGGCCCTGTGTATGATATCATGAAAATATCCTAAAGTGAGATCAGACTGAGACAAGGTAGGTCTGGTATATAACGGATAATGAAAACCTTAGAATCTTGAAAAGATGAATTGAAGCCCGAAAATTTTGTGGTTTGCTACAGTAAGAGCAGAATTGTTGGTAATACGTACATCAAGCGATTAATCGTCAGCGTAGGAAATCGCCTCGATTCCTTCAGGTGGTGTACGAAGGCCGGACATGTAGATGTTAAACAGAGTGGGGGAGAGTACTCCTCCCTGTGGAACACTTTGATTTGCATAAGCTTCGAACGTTTGCCAAGAAACTCGGTGAAGGAGTGCCGACCAGCTAGATAGTTGGCAATCCAACGAATCTCTTGTGCAGGAATATGCATATTCGACGAGCTAGCGAGAAGCATTGAGTGATTGACCTTATCAAATACATTTGACAGGAGACAGTATCGTAATGCGGCGGTAGGTCTCTCCGAAATTTGCGCTCTTCCCTGGCTTGAGACAGGGAACAATTGACCTGTTTTCCAGATTTCAGGGATGGCAAGTTTGAAGATCGACAAATTAAAGGCAGCTGGAAGGTGAAGGAGATGTTTCAACATGGCCATCGAAATGGCTTCTGGAGTTTTTAGCATTCTCGACGACTTTTTTAACCTGGTCCGCAGTAAACGATGGTATGGTGTCAACATTCCGGCGGCGAATCCGTCCTCTAATTTTACGTTGAAGGCCGTCACTCTTGGGATGTTCAATTAATTGCTTATTGAACAGGCTCGCGCAGTGAAGAGGATCGCTAGTTTTTTACTGCCAAATTCAATGGCGTTATTACCCTTTTCTTTCCTAGGATTGGAAAGGTCGCGGACAGTTGACCATTATTTGCTGACACCTTCATTGAGGTTACATTCTTCGAGGTGCTGATTCCATTTCTCCCTCCGATAGTCTATAACTTGTCGGTCGATTTCGGAGTTAAGCTCCTGAATTCTGGGATCACCAGGGTGAGTGCGTTTGATGCTATCACGTTCATCAGCTAATCCGGCGGCACTAGTAGGGAAGTTAGGCCGAACTTTCGCGATACGTCCTGCAGGAATAAAACGTGCCGCAGCCTTGGCAATGACGTTCCTAATATTTCTTTGGACCTTATGTACGTTGGTAGGTGGTGGTAGCTCGATGAACTTTGCCGAAGAGTATGCTTTGAAACCGTCCCAATCAGCTTTCTTGTGATTGACAAACGTACGCTTCTCAGACTTAATCAGGTTCGCTGGTTTGTAAGTGAACATATGTAGGAAAGGGCACGTGGAGTCTTCAAGGACCTCATGGATAGCAAAGTCCCTGTTGTCCTCACCATCCAGGTAATGAATTCCGATGTGGACTCCGACTGTTCTTGCATACTTCTTCCTCATCGTTTCACTAGATTTTTACAATCGCAACTGAAAATTGAGGTGAGCTTAGCCAAAAAATGTCCTGGCTTGATAAACTTGATATTGTTATAACTCTCGCAAGTTCCACTTATATCTCAAATAACATAAAATGGAGCTTGTTTCGACTTAAAGAAAATACAGTTATATGTTAGAAATAGCATAGAAGAAGTATTTTTTGTTTTAAAGACGATTTTACTTAGAAGTTGTATTTTATATCCGAGTCTGACGGGAGCACCAGTGAGACCATAAATTTGTTCGAGATAAGGAATAATTATACTTCCGGATGTTTCAACTAGGGAAGTCAAAAACCGGCCCATAATCCGGTTTTTGGTCTTGATTCTGTTTCTTGCAAGACGGCTGTTTTTAACCGGGCTCAAAGTACCGGTTTTCCGGCTAACCGGGTCTTGTCATTGATTTGCTTACAATTTTAGTAAAAAAATGCATACACACTCGTATTGCTGGTGTTCGTATCGTATGCAAAATTAAATCGAAGATACAAGGAGAAGTAATTTGACGAAGTGATGGTTCTACCAGTAATAGAAATAAGGAGAGGGTTCGAAAATATGTTTAAGGGCTTAAATTTGAAAACGAAATTTGTCTAGCGGACAAGTAATAGAATTACATACTGAAAAAATCAAGAAAATATAAAAAATTGTATGAATTTTAACCTTCCGGCGGGCGCAATACTAATCCTAACACGATCGGGCGCAATGCATCTGACAGATTAAGTGCAGAGAAAAGGATAAAACTAAGTTTCTGTATATTCTAGACTCTCATTTCTTATTACATTGTCTTTTTGAAACAGTTCTTCGAAATTTTAGAAGCAAATACTGGTTCAAAAAGTTTGATACCCTTCACATTTTCAATTTTCTAAGAATTTTCCGCTTTCAATCGCTTCAATACTTAAAAAACCTCCAACAACTCGACCGCTCAAAAAATGTTAGCTTATTTTACTAAAAACACACTATTGAACGATTTCGTGAACCTAAAAGTCAACACAACGTTATTACGCAATGTGAAGAGTATAACAAGTGGAAATTTTCATATAAAAGGAGAAAATAACACAATCGGGCGCAATACATCTGAGTTATTATTTCATCCCCTCCCGCCCCTCAGACATATGGTAGATAGAAACTGAAAACTGCTTTGGGTAGTTGATCGATAAAGATTAAGCTACTGTGAGTTTCAGATCTCTCCCTTTTCATATCACTGATTGGCGCAACAAAAACTGGTCACTTAATCTGTCAGATGCATTGCGCCCGCCCGAAGGTTAAAAGAATTTTTTTTCGGTTTTAGCCGGATGGATAGACAACCGTCCGGGTTAAAACCGGCAGGAGGTAAAACGCGGATAACCGTTCTGAAAGCACCGGTTTTCGGACTAACCGTTTGGAGAGAGGTTTGACTGGCTGATATGATTTACCTACAGTATGTCACTGTCACCTACTTTCCGTTACTAGGTTTCCTACGGGGATACTGTCGTAGATTCCAAAACACATAATATCCGGATAATCGGAGTTTTAACACTATTGTAAATTCTACGATTCTTCGACGTATTAAATTCAGTTCGTAAAACAATTATTCAAAGGAAACAAATGTTTACAAAAATGAGGTTTGATTTATGTCGTGTATTCGTTGTCGTGCTCTGTGGCTGTGATCGCTGTCGATCGACTACACACGGTAGTCATCAACGCACCATGCTCCACTAGGAGTTACGGTAATTGAAGAAAGATTTGTTAGAAAAATAATTGGGATCGACTTTCTTTGCCATTCTCATCACCCCTCCTCCGATTCCTTCCTATTTTACCTAAATTTTGCTAGTTCGATAACAAAGTTTGGGAGGTTTGGTTGAGATTTGTGCATTAATAAAAAATATTTTGCAAGAAGAATAAATTTTAACATGTTTGAACTTGATTCATTTTTACATATATTTTGTGGCTCCGACAAATTGACATGGAGGGCGTTTCGAGTGTAGTCCATGAGCTCCAGTTGAAGATGCTTCGATGCCAAGACTAGAATGACGAATGCTGCTGACTTTTCTTTTGACTCGCCTTTTATACTGTACGAGCCTGCTGAGTGAGTATGCCGCATGATGTGGATCGCTAGCGGGGCATTGCTTACGTGCACGTTGCATGCGTTTGCGATGCTGTTGTGTTATCGGGAGGCCCGTTCGCTGATTTGGTGAAAGTTAGTCGTGTGTGTTGATAGCGTTGTTTAATAAGAAATAGGCTTAGCGAGAGGGATCGGTTAATAGCCGAAATCAGAATACGTAAATATTTCCCTAAAAAGTGAAACGCATTCAAATATTGACCCGTTTCTCATTTGCTTGAGTTAGGGTTTACCTAACCTAAGAAGGCTTTAACATTTAGGGTAACCACAAAACCAATAAATGAAATTCTTACATGAAAATGCTTTCAACAGATGAAACACTCGTATGTCAGAAAATCATAATTTATCAAGTTACATATACACAAACCGTCTTCGTCATAAAATTTTCATAAGAAATTTTGTGAAATTTACATATCAAACCATTGGTCGGCATCCTTACATAACGTTTAGTAAATTCGATTTTCACATTCAAAGTCAAAGTTTGCTTCAGTGTTCAATGACTGGATTAGATCAAGTCAGCATGTTGCCGGCACATATTCGTGCTCCCGAGAATTCATATGCATTCGAAACCAACTGCTAAACAGTCATCATTTTCTATAGAATCCTACACAGGACCAAACACTAATATTTGATATGAAGGATCATGTTAGTGTATATATGGAGAAGTTTCTACACCGTAAACGGACTGACTATATTTCCGAATTTTCTCATACAGTCCGAGCCGAACCAAATCATCTCTTCTTGCGAACGATAACATCATCCTTATAGTGCATTCAGAACCTTCAACTGAAAATATTGAGGAAGTCTAAACGTTTCAAATGAACTCCCCGAGATAATTTGGGCGAGAGGTCGAGACAAACTGTACGTATATGGTATATAAACGGCAAGAATATCCGAATAACCGCATCCAACAAAACGATAAGAATTTTGAATGCTCTCAAGAATACTCTTCTAATTGAGTTACTTCTTCTAATGGGGACCAGACTCGAGGCTGGTTAAAACTCCAACGAGCTTCCTTGCAAAGTTCGGTTTCCTTTCACTAAGACGACCCATATGGATGCATGCATGTCGAGTCAAAAGGATTCTATGAAAATTTTGTTCATATTTGATGAAAGATGATATAGTTACGAAAGTTGTCTCTTCTCTGCAGTTGAGGCTTTTCTCCGTACAGAAAGAAGTATGTATCGGTTACACAATGTAATTGAAAAAGTTTCTTTATATTTTAATGGTTTTAGGAAGAGGTAACAACAAAACTTTTTCGTGGGTACATTGCATATACGGTTGCACTTCTTTTTTTGGGAAAAAGTTTCTAATGAAATTTAATCAAAAACGACTCACGATACAGTACATAATAATTTGAATTCGGAAATTCCAAAATAGAAAATGGATTGTACGAGAATTGCTCTCATGTCAAATTCGATGTGTATTCAAATTTCAATCTCATTTCAAGCTGAATGTCAATCGATTGATCTAATGGAGAAATGGAGAACCCCGTCTCTTGCATTCCAATTTCATTCCCAACAAATTTGTATATTGCATAGAGCTCGGTTCTCCTATCGTACACGTTTCCATTTTCGGTGAATGCCTTTGGAGTGGCAGAATTGATTTTCCACTGTGTGCCTTGCCATTACAATATCGACCTCAATTCCACTCAAAACGTGCAAAAGAGTTGTTCGATTCGGATACAAAGTGCTGGTGAACAAGAGAGTATAGGTGCGTCGTGTTAAAGCCGGCATGTTTCCACGTATATTGTGACGACAAGAAATTTGTTTCCTCTAAGAATTTTCAAGACATTGAGAAAGTTTAGTAGAACATGAGAAAAGGGATCAATATGGCTCCCATAGGAGACGTACCTTGAATTCGGTTATGTACAATGTAGCGGAACGAACCAACCGATTTGTATTGTAGTAACGCATACGCAAAATTGCCTAAAAGTATATGCATAAATTTATGGTTTGTCCTTTTTCCATCAATTATTCGTGAGGTTGGCATATTCGGAATGGTTGTTGTATACATATTCCAATACGTTAAGAACCGGAATGAACACCGAAGTTGATATTCGGCCGGCGCGACGCTTTATCTGCACTGTAGCAAACCATATTTTTTCAACTCTTCCATTTGTAGCTTTGAAATATTCAAGTCGGACGTACCAAAGCAGACTTACACACATCCATGTCGGGACTATATTTTTTCCGAATCCTGCTCTATCTTACGAAGAGGTTTTCCCTTCATGTGCACTTTCAATCAAAAAAAAAATTGAAAGACATCAAGTAATTGCAAATCCTTTATTGTCCTTTTTGTATCTGCTTTGCTCTTCGGACCTATGGAGAATTACGGAATTACGTATACTCTTGTCGGATCATACAACATTCCCCGTGCGCGCACTTCACTCAATGTCAATGTCTCCGCAATCACAATTACGAGTATTATGAAGTCCTGTCGGAGTATTGTGAAGCATGTCGACCGACCATGATGATGACAACAACGACTACGACGCTGATGATGATGATGACGAGGGAAACATTTAAATCAGCACTAAAATATCATTTTGTCGAAAGGTACGTGCTCTCGAACCACACCGAAGGCTAACCGCACGTTTTATGGAAATGGAGGACAGCGGAAGGACTCAAAGGAAACGTTTTACTCGTTCGGTATATATAATTTTCTCATTTGTCTCGGTATACTGACTTCTAGTGGAAATAATGACAAAATGTATAGACAAGACAATTGTGTGTTGTTGAATGGAGACTTACTTCCCTGTTTTCTAATGGGATCATTTGAATGTCAAAAATAGGGGGTGGAGGTGGGGAAAAAATGTTTTGGAATTAAGTAGAAAAATTTCTTGGATGGGAACAAATCGGGAAGTATATTTGAATAGGTGCAAAGGCTTTTTCCAAATATACCAGTTGCATTGCTTTATATGGGGCTAAGCAAGCCGACATGCTTACCGTATACGAAACAAAATATCTTAATTTTGCATGTCCCAAGTAGGCATGGGTGTATTTCCGTATATTTGATGTTCTGGAAACAGTCGAAATTGGCGAAATAATTTGTCGTTTTTTACACCTATGCCTACTTAAGACATGCAAAATTAAGATATTTTGTTTCGTATATTGGGTTATTCTTGCCGACTTGAGGTATACTGCGGCAAAAACGATAATGTGATACCTTCTAATGATACAGATTTAGGAGCAACTGGTAATGTGGTCGTTCGCTTATCCCAAACCATTGAACATTTTAAAAACCTTATTTTATACTTCGAGACAATTTTTTCACTTCGCTACCAGCTACCTAGGAAGCCGTGGACTTTTTGCGTTAAGGACAGTTCGTGCTAATAGAATAAATAGGACAAGGACAAGGGACCTCAGTCCCAGGAAAGGCTATTCAAAAGAGTTTACGGAGTGGATATATCCAATATGTTATGGAAAGACACACAACTTGTCCGTCTGCTATCAACATAACTGTCGGAGAGAAACCTCTTTTTATACCCGTCACTATGTGAAAGGGTATATTAACTTTGTCATGAAGTTTGCAACGCACAGAAGGAAGCACCTCCGACTACATAAAGTATATATATTATTGATCAGTGTGACGAGAGAAATCGATTGAGCGATGTCCGTCTGTCTGTCTGTCTGTCTGTCTGTCTGTCCGTCTGTTGCAACGCAAACTAGTCCCTCAGTTTTAAAGCTATCGGGCTGAAATTTGGTATACAAGTTTCTTTTTAGTGTACGCTGTATATATGTCGGAACGAATGGAATCGGGCCATGGGGTCATGGGGTTGCCCCTGAAAATTAGGTTTTTCTAAGAAAAACTTTTTTCCTTATGTACCAATCTTAACCAAACTTCACCCAAGTGTGTTCCTAGTAAAGCCTCACAACATATCTAGGAACGGATGGAATTGGAACATTACGTCATAGGGCTGCCATACAAACAAACCATTGAAAATTAAGTTGTTCTAAGAAAAACTTTTTCCTTTTTTATCCAACCGTAACCAAACTTCATCCAAATGTGTTCCTAGTAAAGCTTCAAAAAATATCTAGGAACAGATGAATTCGGAACACTACGTCATAGGGCTGTCATACAAACCAACCCCTGGAAATTAGGTTCTTCTAAGAAAAACTTTTTTCTTTATGTATCAATCTTAACCAAAGTTCACCCAAATGTGTTCTTAGTAAAGCCACCAAATTAATCTAGAAACAAATTAAATCGGAACACTACGTCATACCAACCAACCGCTGGAAATTAGGTTCTTGTATGAAAAACTGTTTTCTTTGTGAATCAATCTGTACCAAATTTCACCCGAATGTGTTCCTAGTAAAGCCTCAAAACTTATCTAGGAATGGATGGAATCGGAACATTACGTCATAGGGCTGTCATACAAACCAACCCCAAATACTAATTCTTGTAAGAAAAACTTTTTTTCTTTTGAATCTTAACCAAATTGTGTTCCTGCACAGTAAAACAAAGACGGTGTAAAAATTCACCATGCTTGGATAAGTAACATTTTAACATTAGTTGGTGTTTTGTCATTGAAAAATATTATCCTCTATGTGGGTGGGGTTTAAAAAGTCACCAAGTGGTGTCTTTGGAATATATAATTTCCAACTAGTGAATAATATATTAATTCTAATTAATTTCCCAGATAAGCATTACCAAAAACACCAAAAATGCAATAGATGAACATGGTTAACAAGTTTCAATAAATTATCCCGTTAGGGTTTTTTAAACACCAATTGAGAATGTTCGCATTTCCCTATTGACATTTTATGATGAAATTCTATCATATCAGGGCAATTGTTCGGCCAGGACGCTCTGTGGTTCACTTGGTTGAGTCGCACTCTACGATGCTAGTACTCTAGAGCAGTTCCCAAATTTTTTGAATACGCGGAACCGCGTCGAACCCCAAAAATGGGTCGTTAAGACAAGACGAGCGTTGATAGACAAGACAAAACGTTCATCGTACCCATACAAGGAGAAAAATGTGTTATTAGAAAAAAGTATCAATATAGTTGAAGTATGCTGTTATAAAAAAAAATAGATCAATTTAATGAGAAATATTATGTGCGTGGTGATTTTACATATTTCAGTGATATTAGGCCTAATATATGACAAAGCCACTCGCATATCCTCCTTCAAGTTCCTGAGGCGTGAGACGTTTTCTTTTTATATTGAGCGCCCTGTGGCGCGGGTCAAGAATAGTGCCTCCTTCTTTCCCGACGTGTCGTAAGAGGCGACTAAAGGGACAGGAGAGAATAAAACTCTCCTGAGTTTCGAACATATATCTACAATTGTGCGCGCAGCGACTCTGTTGTGTTCGCTCAAGGGTTCAGATATGTACGAAACTTAACAAAAAATTGACCCCTGTGGACTTTGGGGTAAGAATTATGCCACAGCGTTCCCGGCTTGTCGTAAAAGGCGACTTGAGGGATAGGGTACGTAGGCTTGTAACCTGCGTACTTGAAACTTTCTTTACACTCGAAACATTAATCGAGCCTCGGATACCTCGGACTGACTCACCGGCAACGACTTTTGGCTATAAACAACGGACCACGATTGGGTTTTGGAACGTTCGAACGATGTGGGGCGAGTGTAACAACATGAGGCTTACTGAAGTCGAACGGGAAATGACCGCGTATAACATCGCTATATTAGGACTGAGCGAAACAAGATGGCTCGGATCAGGAGCGACTCTATCACCAAGCTCTAATACTGTTTTATTGTACTCTGGAAATGATGACCAAAATGCTCCTCGGCAGGCAGGAGTCGGAATCCTGTTGACTAGGGATGCACGTCGATCCCTTATCGATTGGAAACCAGTTTCCGACCGTATTATCACCGCCCGATTCAAATCCAGGGTACGAAATATCACGATAATTCAGTGTTACGCACCGACCGAACCAGCTGATCAAGCTGACAAAGACGTTTTCTACCAAAGACTTGGCGACACCTTTGATAGGGCTCCCAGAGGTGACATTAAAATCATAATGGGGGATCTCAACGCTAAAGTCGGGTCAGATAACCAAGGATTGGAACACCTTATGGGAAATCATGGGTTAGGCGACAGAAACCAGAATGGCGAGATGTTTATAGAGTTTTGTAACTCTCGTCAGCTCGTCATTGGTGGAACTCTGTTTAAACACAAAGATTGCCACTTATCAACCTGGACCTCTCCGAATGGCAGAACTGAGAACCAGATTGACCATATTGCTGTTTCCAAAACGTGGAGAAACTGTGTCTTAGACGTTAGGGCGAAACGTGGTGCTGATATTGGCAGTGACCACCATCTTGTCATCGCAAAAATGCGCTTACGAACGGCAGCAATCCAGCGTCCTAACCGTGCAAATATTTGCCCTAGATATAATGTGCAGAAGCTCAAACTTCCATCAACCAAGCGTGCGTTCTCCACCGCTTTGCGCGAAAAAGCTAATGCACCACCACTAAATGAGAATCCGACAATTGACGATAGATGGAAAGTCGCTAAGGACTCATTTATTTCGTGTGGCGAAGAAATTTTAGGACGATTGGATCGCGGTAGGAGACCATTTATTAGCGACTCCACTTGGTCTCTTATCTCAGCACGCAAGAGAGTTAAAGAGCAGATCAACTCAGCTGCTGACGATTCAGCTAAGGAACGATACAGAGCTGAATACCGTTCGCTCCAAAAAGGCGTTCAAAGGAGTGTTAGGCGTGATAAGCGCAATAATATCAACGCGCTTGCGAAGGAGGCAGAGGATGCGGCTATCCGCGGTGACAGTGGAACACTCTTCAAGCTTATCAAGCCATTAACTGGCAGATCTTTACTAACGGAACATCCTGTGAAAGATAAGGAAGGTGTTCTGCTCGTTACCGAAGAACAACAGCTGCAAAGATGGAGAGAACACTTTTTAGAGGTCCTTAATAACACCTTCGGGCCTGCAAGTGCATCTTCATTGCCAGCAGAAGACGTCCCTCGAATAGACGGCATTAGTTCTGGTCCACCATCCAAAAAGGAACTAATAGACGCTATTAAATCAATGGACGCCGGTAAAGCCCCTGGGATTGATGGAATTCCGTCTGAATTCTTGAAAGCGGATATTATCGCTTCAGCGGATATTCTCCTTCCCTTAATCCAAGAGTGTTGGGAAACCGAAACTCTTCCCAGTGAGTGGAAAAAGGGCGTAATTATTAAGATTCCGAAGAAAGGTGACCTGAAGAATTGCAATAATTGGCGTGGGATCTGCCTACTTCCTGCTGTTTCCAAGCTGATGGCTAAGATTGTTTTAGGACGAATCAAGGACAAAATCGATGACACATTGAATGATGAACAAGCTGGCTTTCGCGAAGGGTTTTCCTGTAGCGACCACATTAACACCCTCCGTATTATCATCGAGCAATCCGCGGAATGGAGATCCCCATTACATCTCATGTTCATCGATTTTGAGAAAGCCTTCGATAGCGTTGATCGTCTCTACATCTGGAATGCCTTACGGCGACGAAATATCCCAGATAAGATAATCTCCATCATCAAGGAATCCTACAATGGAGCCCAATGTCACGTCCTGCATAAGGGCAAGCTTTCAGATCCTTTTGAGGTGCACAGTGGAGTGAGGCAAGGCTGCATTTTGTCACCTATTCTCTTCCTTGTTGCCATTAGTGATGTACTCGGCTCCGCACTCCAATTACATCGTAACAAAGGTATCAGATGGAAATTGTTCGATCACCTTCAACATCTTGACTACGCTGACGACATTTGCCTTCTATCAACAAACACGGATGATGTCGCTCAAATGACAGAAGCTCTAAATTGCGCGAGTCGTAATGCGGGGCTGAAAATCAATGCTGCCAAGACTAAGTTCTTGAGCACATATCCAGGTGGGCAAAGCGAAATTTGTATTTCAGGACAGGCAGTCGAAAAAGTTGATGAATTTTGCTATCTCGGAAGTGTAGTTACAGCAGATGGTGGAGCGGATGCTGATGTAAAATCACGAGTAAACAAGGCTAGGGCGGCTTTCTTCAATTTGACTCCTTTCTGGCTAAACAACAATATTTCCAGACGCACCAAAATACGTGTCTTCAATTCTAATGTGAAATCCATTCTGCTATATGGCTGTTCAACCTGGAAGGTGACTAAAGAGATCACTGATAAGTTGCAAACTTTTGTTAATCAGTGTCTACGGCGCATCCTAAATATTCGTTGGCCGGAGATAATTTCGAACGAGGATCTCCTTACTATAACTGGCCAGGAAAGGATAGGCACTTCGATCAAAAGACTTAAGTGGCAATGGATAGGTCACACCTTCCGAAGAGGGCCCAAAAACGTCGCAAAAAAGGCTCTAAACTGGAATCCACAGGACTCCGGAGCAAGACGCCGTGTTGGGCGGCCAAGGAACACATGGAGAAGATCAGTAACTAGCGAAGCGAAAACGCTAAATCTCACATGGTCGCAGCTAGCGCCGTTGGCGCAAAACAGAACGAGGTGGAGAGTAGGCGTGGTTAATGCCCTATGCCCCACAAGGGGTTGACAGGAACTAGAGAGAGATAGTTGAAAATCCGATTTCACATAAATATGAAGTTGAAAACAATAGCAGGATATTTACAGCTCTTTTGTTGACAAAACAGGAAGTTTTTTCTTGACGGATATCAAAAATTCTTCAGGCAAATTTTAATCTTAGACCTCGATCTGAGGAAAGCGACGTTAATTCTTCTTCTTCCGGCAAGGTGAAATATGAAATATTGCGTGCCACAAAGAGATTTCTTATCCAATCAAACTGCTATATAACAATAGGGGAAATATTTTTCAACCGTTTTAGGTTTCCAAATGCTCGACTATTCAATTTTTGATTTTATCACTTGCGGTATTGAGGGATGGAAACATTTCCAGGTTTCCTCTACAACATGCCTCTTCGAAAGTAATAGTTTGCCTTTCATGGCACTTATTTTATCAGTATACGTCAAAATATTTTCGTCCTTACCTTGAATTGACCGATGTGAAAAAATCAAAAATGTCTGCCAAATATGCCAAAATGCAGCGCAAACTTTCGTTCTGAAGGTATGCCATGAAACTCTCTAACAGAACGAGCAAGTAAACTATGTACAACGGGTTTTCTATAGTGTGTCGGTGTACTATCATGTCTCTCATGTATTTAGTATACGCAAATTCCTTAAAAACAGCCAAATACAGTTAATGGCAATAATTTCAGAAATTGTTTGTGTTTACAGTATTATTGCAATTTTCAGAACATCATATTTCCACAATTTTTCGCGGAACCCCTAAGCTGGTATCGCGGAGCCCCAGGGTTCCGCGGAACCCCGTTTAAGAAGCGCTGCTCTAGAGGTCCGGAGATCGAATCTCGTCGTGGTCCAGGAAATATATACTTAGTGGTTGCCACATTATATACACACTCCTCTATATGCAATGTAACGTTGACTCGAAGTAGTAGCCTATAAACGGTTAAGTGAACGCACCATTTTTTACTCCAAAAAGGAAATTTAGAGACTCCCAATTACGGTTTTTGAAAAACATCAACCGGAAAACAATTAATAATTTTTTCGAATAATAAAATATTTCCTTTCTGGGGTAATAAATTTAACCCCGATTTTTTGAAATGAAATAAACACCAGTCGAGGGCGGACTCCATGCATCACCGGATTGGGGTTTTGTTAACACCACTTTTGTTATAGTTTTAGACTAACCCCAACGCATCCAGGAACAGATGGAATCGGGACGCGTCAAAGGGCTGGTAGAAATTTTTAACACAAAAGAACCTTAAGCTTCATTCAAATGTGACGGGTATTCAGATTTCGGCCGCGCCCGAAATTAGCCTCGGTCTCGTTTTTAAGTAGGGAATTGCAAAAAAAATAATAAGGGCAATTTCTGATGGGAGGGGAGATAGAGCGTGAGCTTCTGAATACCATACCTTGACCAGGCATGTCAGACTCGCGGCCCGCGGGTTATATGCAGGCCCACTTCGCAGTTTTGTGTGGCCCGCGACCAGGTGTAAAAAAAACACAATGCGTATCAGCACAAATTCGTTAAAACAAAAAATGTTAGGTGTTGAACTTAAGTCTAAAAAAATTACTAAAACTCGCCCAGAAGTCGTTGACTCATACAAAGCTTAAATTATGTTTTTTTTTTATAAATCTTCCTCTATGTACTACAACAATTGGCTGACGGTCATGTGTATATTTGTGGAGTAAAATATGAAACCCCAAATTCGGTCCAGAAAAAAAAGCTTTTGGCTATGTCGAACCTGACAGTTATCTGCCTTTCAGGTTGTGGGATAAGAACATCTTGGATTGAATTTATTTGAAAAGAATGCCCTATAAAAACACGATCGTATATTTTGTGGCCTATGGATGTGAAATTTCGAAAACATGATCTTTAGCCCAAATACTAGATTTTTCCGCCTTTTAGCTTTTTAACCCTCATCCAGCGGCAGATTTTTACAACGCTTGCCGGCGGCAAAGGTACACCTGTACCTTAGTACATTTTGTATGAAAATTTTCACTATTTGTATGAATTTTGACCGTAAAACCGTTATATTATGTTGACTAGTCACAAATTAGTAACTGTTTTTGTCGAAGTGAATGTTTTAGGAAGTTGGGTTTATGTGGATTTAATTTTTGGAGTGGGTAAATTTAGGAAATAGGCAAAATTTTAAAAAGAAAATTGAAAAAATGGGTTGCTTGGAATTTTAATTTGACGAAATCTAAGATTGATTTACAAATGAAAAGTAGAAAACGGTTTAAATTAAGTCATTAATGATTATAGAAGAATTTGGTATGTTTGATTTGCGAATGATGGAGTCTTAGGTTAAAATTTACCCCCCTGTCCCCAATATATTATTCTGTTACTAGAACCCGTTATCGCTAACGAAAAAAACGTCAATAATTATCACATTCTCGTTATTTTCCATAAAACAATAATATTTGAAGCAATAAATATATTGGAGAAATGAGTAAATGTGTTATTATACGAAAGAAAGGTCCTGTCAAGCAACAAGCAAGTAGAATCGGCTAGTATAATTTTCAGTCTCCAATCTTTGTAAATCTAAACTCAGGCCAATTTCTATAGTAGAAAAATATCTAAAATTTTAGTTGTGATTGTTGTTTGTTAATTGTAATATATTTGCTCGTATATGTAATTAAATCCAAGGATCGATTGAAAAATTAAAACAAGAAACCGAAAAAATGTGGCATATTCTATAGCAGTTATCGGTATCTATATATGGTACCGACGTACAATTCAACCAAGTACAGTACCACCCAAACATCCATTTAGAAATTTGGTTGGATGCTTCTGCTGGTTTTCAGCTGAAACTTCAAAAGGAACTCGGGTGGAGGTCCCGAATTACACAAATATAATAAATATTAGGTGATGGAATACAAATTATGGGAATTTGTGGTAAAGAAAATCAACCGCTAAAATCCAAAATTTTAGCATTGGTTACAAACCTAATTTTCACTAGATGTTATGGGGGAAAGAAGGCGTAATACATTGTATTGGTTGTCCCAAGCCATTACTTCAAAAAGTTTGGTATGCCAGTAAAAGTCTTCAGATTGATGTCAAATAACCAAAAACCGCTGTATGAGTTAGCCTAGTCCTTATAGATCGATATCTCCAAAGACCTTGATCATTACAAATAAAATTCGTGAATCAAATACTTCTGTACATCACTCGATTCTCAACTTATTGATGCTATAATAAATCTCTCTAAGCATGAGCATTCACCAAAAATATTTTATTTTCGTTTTTTGTAAATTTTCTTTCATACAAAATATATAAAGGTACAAATGTACCTTTGCCGCCGTTAAAGGGTGTAAGATTAATTTTGCTCCCTAACTTGGGGATGGGTGGTCACACATTTCTGAAATTTGGAATACATATTTTAAACTAAAATCGTAGAGATGTCAGAAAATTTCAGCCCGATCGGACCCATAGCAAAAAAGTTACGGTGTTTTAAAAACGAAAAAGGTACACCTGTACCTATCCCGCTGGATGAGGGTTAAGCGTTACTGAAGCATATGTTTGGTTGCCAATTTGTAGCCACCTTTCTGCCGAACTTAATTTTGTCAACCTAATTTCGGCTCCTAAGGTTGTTTTGGGCTAGGATATTTCTGAATGACGTGAAACAATGTTCTGATCAGCTGTCTAAAATTTATCGGAAATAATTCACAAATTGCGAACGATCAATGATGATCGATAAACCGAATTTAGGCGTTTTAATTTCTTGTCTAAGGTTTTCAAATTTGAACTTTTTTGAATCAAAAATCAAGGTCTTATTTTAAATGTCGAATTCTGTGATTAAAAATAAATTGTCTATCTCTGTTTTCGAAATGTTTACTCTGCGGCCCGCTGAAATCTTAAGACAGTAGTATTTGGCCCAGTCCAAGCTTTGAGTTTGACACCCCTGACCTTTACAGAAAATATCGAGACCTTAATTTGTTTCATTTATTATTGAATGATGGTCCGTCAAGATCCATTTTCATGCTAAGTGGTCCGCAGACGTTTCTGAGTTGGGAACCACTGATCAATATGAAGATGGCGCTGGTACATTTATTGAGGAAACAATCAGCAGTGAAATCAGTAATTATTTTCATGAACTTGTATGAAGAAAATGTTTTTAAATGAGAGGGTATGCACTGCTTATTTGCATATATGGAGTGCACGCCACTGGGTGTTGAGATCTACAGCACGCTTAGTAATGTTATTGATCCCTATCATAGATATCATATTCCGTAACATGGGTCGTGAGCGCGAAAAACACCATAGACTGAATTCGTTCACGGTGAGTCTCGAAACCATGACTCTGTGCACCGAAGTTGCGCGCAGTAACCACTACACCAGCCAGACTCTTTTAAAATTTGCCCAACAACAATATTTTCGTTACCGACAATTTCAACTTCTAAGAAAATCGTGACGTTGAAAAAATTTCGGGCTTGCGCCCCTGACTGAAACCCTGGCTACGCCCATGGCCGGGTCAGCATGTAAAAAATAAAAGAGGCATATCAAAATTGGCGGTAAATGAAGCACCCATATTCCAGAGTTTTTTGTATTTTTTTTGCAAGGTGTGCGAAATTTTTTTTTCATATATCTCTAAGCCCGAAGTAATTTCCATACTAACACGCGTCGAGAGGTTGACAGGCTAGCAAAATCAATCCAATAATGCCAATCCCAATTTATTTGCTGTCAGTTTTTAGGCAACTTTTTTAGCTTTTTGAATACAGATATTTTTTTGACTCTTATAACCAGATCCTCATACAATAAATCAAATTTTAAAATTTACTGTTCTGACTTGAAACAATGACAATATTCCTTCAACTTTTCCTCAGTAAATTCATATTTCTGGCATAATTTTGTCTCATGCACCACTTCCACTTCCAATCATCCGCATCTTCTAAAAAGGACCTAATCATTTACAATTTTGCCAAGTAAAGTTGTGCCATTTGTACGTTCTGTTATTTCTTCTATTCTCACTCCTGTTCTCTGTAATGTCCATTAAATGGACGATAATTGTAATTACAAAAGCTCTCCCGAGGGAATCTTTCCTTTCATCCCATGCCATTTATATATCTTTTAGGCTGTATACATACACATGTACAACATTGACATTTAATCCTTGGCAATTTATTCAAACGTAGACGCTACAGGAAATTAGTGCAATTAGTCTTAATTGTCGAAGCAAATTGATCACGAGGCAATGAAGTCTAATGACAAATTCAACGAAATATGTATGCCCGGTATGCTGGCTGGCTGGCTGGCATTTGCGTGCAGGATGGATTTGCAGGAAGAAAAGAAAAATTGTAATTTGCTCAGAAATCAAGACAAAGTGAACCAGCATAATTAAGGTCTCGTGCTGGAAGATTACTTTAGTCTTTAGCGAGTTGAAAAAAAAATCTTTTACTCTTTTCGTATGGGTAATTTATTTAGGAATAATGTTAAAATACGGGCCAAAAATAAATTTTCTGATTATGTTCTATTTTCACTATGACAATAGACTAACAATTTCAAGATTCAAATTTTGGCTTTTCTTGCAAAAAAAAAAAATGTCAGGGCAGCACGTGGGTACTGGAACTCGCACGAAGACACTGAATTTTTCGCAAATAATATCAAAGACCAAGCCAATTGGTTCAACGAAATAGCCGTCTAGCTTTGTGCCAAGGAGACTTTAGTTTGCTATGGTTTAAGTAATCCATCTTTTAACATTTTTCAAGATTTGTAGTCTAAACTTAAAACAAATTGAAAAAAATTGAATAAAAAAAAAACAGAAAACAGAAATTCTCGAAAAAACAATAGACACTTCTCAAAACAATAAAACCGAACCGCAACATACATTTTCAAAACCCCAAAAGCAATTTTGCTCATTCGATTCGCCAAATTAAATTAAACTTCTCCAATGAATTCTTCAATCAAATCTCGCAAAAACTTTACAAATAATGTAAAATCAGAAAATTACGCGACGTCATTCATCCAATCTGTCTCTACACAATTTGTAAGGGACTTGAGGGAGAGAGCGAAAATAATAAAAAAAATGAAAAAAAAAGCCAAATCAAGAAAAAGAGACCTTAATGTGCCTCTATTTTAACCGCGACGTTAATGACATCATAATGCCATCGCGCGGCAAAAACAAAAACAACCGTGCGACAAAAAACTCAGAGGAGAAAAAAGTTCCTATTGATTCCTTCCGCGTCGACGGTAAATGTTACGGAAGCAGGAAAAAACAGCAGCCGGGCAGCAAAGCTATAGCTCTGGATGGTAATAAGTTTTAAACAGAACAAGAATTCACGAAAAACTTTTCTTTTTTTTTTAGATTTTTCCTCTCAACGAAAATTTTTGTCGATTTCGATTTTTCACTTCTTGCATCCGCTGCCGTAGCGCGCTGCTTTGGCGAAAATCTTTACGATACACGGAAAGATCTTTTCTATATGGTTTTTCTCTGTGTTTATTGAACGAGAATTTATTGAAAATTTTACCTGTTTAGATTTCCCTTGTGTTTTTCTTCGGTTTGCGGCGCGCAGGAAATAGGAAATTTTCTGCAGACGATGATTCGTTTTGGTTGCCATTACGTTCGTTTTTATTTGTGTACACTTTTAGTTGGAACATTTGTTGTTTTTTTTTATTTTATTTTTCTGGAAGACAAGTGAGTACTCACGATTTGTATTTGTTCTTCTTTTCATACTTCTTTTCACTTGGCAAATTGTGTTCGACTCGGTTCCGGCAACAATAAAAAACCACCAGCACCACCCGAAATTAGCGTGGAGAAATCTTGGGTGCATGCCAGCGAAGGATATGATATTGAATTGGTGTGCATTGTGCATGGCGATGTTAATTCAGAGGTAAGTGGAATATGTTTTTTATTAGGTATTTATTTAGGTGAACTTTGGCCGATTGTGGCTCATACTCTTTCCCAGCCGCGTGAGGTTTCAACTAACATTTCTTAAACCGTGGGAAACAAATTCAAAATTCATCAAGGCAAGACAAAAAATGGATTTAAAAAATCTCGTTTGTAATCTCGTTTTTATCACTAAACGCTTTCTTCGCGAATTTCTTAATGTTGCTTCAATTGGCATGGAAAATCCAACAATTCACGACTATCATTTTCGAATCTTTCCCTATGCCAATGCTTCTTTCCAGTTTCACTAACAAATCTTTGTAATTTTTAGGACACTAAACTTTTCATTATCAGTTTTTGGATGAACGAGCTCCCAGAACTGATGCATGGAATCGTGGCAAATAGGAGAGGTCAAGGGAATATCATTATTATCATATGAACATGGGCGAAACATCGGGCGTGACCATTATTAAAAGACGAAGCTGTCTGCGCGATGGTTGCCAATGAAATCGTGAGGCCATGATGAAGTTATTTGTTCTTCCCGATTGGTGATCGTAAATGAAGCCTGAATCTAGCACTTCCCAGCAGACACCAAACAGCAGGTGAAATAGTGGTGATTCTAGGTATATCTGCTCGGGACTTGTGTTGAACTTTATGGTACTCAGAGGCAGCGCCCGCTCTAAGGGGGGCGGCTTTTTGGCTAGCCCTCGAATAAAAAACAAGATCAGAAAAATCAATATCAACTTCGATTTAGTGGGAAGGTCTGCGGTTTCCTTTCTATGAAATGGGAAATAGGGAGTCGAATAAACGCTGAGCACATTAAGGCGTTTAAAACAGACTCCTTTGTGAGAAATGTTATCCACAAAGGCATTATTTTCATCAATAATATTTTTGGAGTTGTTTTCCATAATTTCCATCGACATATCGCAGCATAATATAAATTCAATTCCCCAAACCTTTGCGTCAATGGATTACCTTGGTCCCGATTGCATTGATTCATCTTGTATTGGAGAGCAAACTACGAAGAAGCTGGTTTGGATTTTAGCAAAATGAGGCATCGTACCACAGAAAACATTGCAGAGCTCCCTAATTTGTGTTCGGACATGCTAATATCGGAATTTGGGTATTTGGCGATATAAATAGCTCTGATCTTATTCTCTTTAAAAATTCTCGAGATGGCACATTTATGCAAATAAGCCATGCACATTGAAAAGCCTGAAGCAATGCAGCTAATTGAAGTTTTTAAGGAATTTATGGAAAGCAACTGCAGGAAGTTAGTAATGAAAGCGCCTTGCTGAGCTGTGGTGAATTGCGCTTAAGAGTAGCTGAACGGTCGATCCGGTGATATCATTTCTCGCAGGGGCGGCGCAGAAGGGCACGCGTGGCACGAGATTTAGGGGCCCAAAAGCCACATGAAAAATTTCTCGAACCATAAAAACAGCACGACTGCGAAAAGCAACACTTCGACGTAGATATTTTTTGAAGACAAGAAGGGATATACTTTTCGAAGTCAAAACAAATGCTAAATTTATTGTTACTCTTTCAACAGGTCCCTTGGTTAAAAACATTTAATATGTCCTGAAATCTTTGAAAGTTCATGCGACAATCCGGATCCTTAAATTGCATGGCTGCGCTATTTGCTGTAACTGCAGCCGCGGTTTGCAATCTGACCCACTCTTTTCCTTGCCCGCAGTACCATATGGGCATAAAGATTCTTTAGGTCCCTCTGCAAATAAACTATTTAAAAAAATGTTAGTTGATAGTATCTTTTCTAAACTTTCCGACTAAATTCCAATCGACATTGTCATGAACTGTCGAACACGAACAAAATAGTTTGAGAGTGGTACTAAACTTAGTTCAAACTAGTTATCACGGCCTGATCGAGTATGTCGTTGAAGACTAAAATATTCTTGCTTGCGGTAGATACACGGTCATAAGGGCTGTTGTGCAGAGGGCACATTTGGTTTGAAAGGAGTCTTGCCAAGATTTCTGTGTTAATTGAACTAAATATTAAGTACAAACCTTCTTAAAATTGAAAGATTTAAATTAGAGCACATTTAAATTTAAAGCTGAAACAAGGGATAGAGTTCAATTAATAACAGAACGAAAATTAAAAAAAAAAATGAATTCGGATTGACCGTGTGTGTGCGGCACAGGTTCGCGGGATCGAATCCCATTTATGCTTAAATATCACCAACAACTAGAGAGGTCAATGCTCCGCTGCCTGATCGATTTTATTTAAAAAATAATAAATAACGATTGATGAAATCGTTAATTTAATAAACGTTGCAGCAAGAACGCTATTCCCAATATAAGAATGCAAAGAGTCAAAGTAGCTCTAGGCAAAGTTATTTTAGTACGACGCGACGTTCTTAATTTTAGTGGAAACACTGTAACGTCAAAATCATATTTCAAAAGAGGCCGTTTAAGATCGAGCGACACTTTTTAGTCATCAGTCGCAGTCATTTTCCATACAAGTTCAGATTGTAAGTTAATTCATTGACTGGCAATCTGTCAATTTGTATGGGAAATGACTGTGACTGATGACTGAAAAGTGTGGATCGGCCTTCAGGCGTGTTTTCGATTGATTAATCAATCGAAAGCACAGTGAGATTTCACTGTGTTTTTTTTTCTGAGTGTAGGGGGGGGGGCCACTCAAGAAGTTTGTGGGAGGGCTCGACGAAGCCATTGTGACGGCCGAACTCACGACGAAATTAAATACTTCTAAAAATTTCCAGTAGTTACAAAATATGGGCTTTACTAACAAAAAATGTTCAAACAATTTAAAATGTGAAAAGAGACCCAGAACTTACAACTTATCTACGCAAGGGGGCATGAACTAAAAAAGATTAGGAACCACTGATCTAGATAGTATGGATATCTCTTATCAATCTGTTAGGTACAGTACCTAAGGGGCGGCAATTTGTCCTCTTGCCCGGGGCGGCGTAAGTGCTAGAGCGGGCGCTGCTCAGAGGTTGAATGGGAAAACGGTGACCAAGACATGCAGCAGTCTTTTATCGGTTAAATTCTATGTCAGATTGGAGGGGACACGTCTCGTTTAGTGTGGAGTTGCTAGAACGCCTCAGCTCATTCATACAGACTTTCCTCAGTCAAGTTAATAAAGCATGTAGCTACAATGTGGTACCGCATACTCTTTCTTTGAAAAACCGATACCGTGTGGCTTGTTTGGCTCCCAAACATGAAGTTTTATATCAGGGAAAGCGGTGTAAGTTAAATGTTAAGTTCAACGTCTCTTCGTTTACCATGATTCTGAAATGCTATAATTTGAAATGAATGAAAACTCTTGAATACCATTGGGAAAGTGTATCGACCTGAAATGAGTTGGTGTTACTAACCATCAAAACTCTTTTGAGGTGATCCGATTGTAGGCTTTTCTGACACTGATAATCGAGAAAGTTTACCTTTGCATTCTTCATAGTAGGGATGTCAAAAACCGGCCCATAACCCGGTTTTCGTTTTTTTTTTGCAAAGCCGGTTAGACTGTCCGGTTTAAACCGGGCTAGAAGTACCGGTTTTCCGGTTAACCGAGTCTTTTCATTGATTTGCTTAGAAATTTAGTAAAAACATGCATTTCCACTCGTATTGCTATTGTTCGTACACGAACGATTTTGCATACGATATGCATTTCCACTCGTATTGCTTTCGTACACGAGAAGTAATTTGCCGAAGCGATGGTTCTACGAGTAATAGCAATAAGGATAGTGTTCGAAAATATGTTTAAGAGTTGAAATTTGGAAATGATTTTTTTTTCAAAGGGGACAAGTAATAGAATTGCATACGGAAAAATGAAGAAAATATAAAAAATTGTATGAATTTTGAAAAAAAATTTCCCGGTTTTAACCGGATGGACAAACAACCGTCCGGGTTAAAACCGGGAGGAGAAAAAAACCGAAAATAACCGGTTAACCGTTTTGAAAGTACCGGTTTTCGGACTAACCAGCTGGTTTTTGACATCCCTACTTCATAGTGTCAATGGTCAGTCCGCAGTGCGAATTTTTCTTGCGTTACAGGATGGATTGAGTCATTTCATGGAATATGTATTTCTGAGAAATCTGTGTTTGCCAGTCCCCGCAAAATAAAAATGATATGAGGGTTTTAACGATACTCTTATCTAAATTAAGGATAGAAAAAAACATGCGTGACGCAGCGCTCAGCGCGTAAAATTTATTGCAATCAAGGAAACTGCAATGGCTAAAAGAACGAACGCGAAGCTGGATTTTTTTTCAAATTTTCGTCTCCAAATAATCATGACGAATTCAACATATTGCAAAATATGAATCGCGAATTCTGGAACGGCGATTATCGGGAGTTCACTGTAATAGGAAAGATCTGCAATAGACCAAAAGAAGGTAATATAATAATAATAGCTCCGTTTTATTGGACCCAGTACAGGAAAGCGGCAGTTTTTCGTTCCTGGCAACGAAAAATATGTACAAAAGTATTTCAGAAGGAAAAGCGATTTATGAAATTTCGTATTTTCGTAAAAGTTCTGATCATTTCTCTAATCGAGTAGTCTCGTCTGAATGAATACAGAAACTGTTTATCATTCGGTTTCGGGCTCGGCACGCGTAAAGGCGCGTACACAAACAGTGCCACGCCGAGCTTTTCCGGGCCGAGCGATGCGATGCAATGTGTGCACATTCCTTGCGATGTCGGGCGGGGCGATGCGATGCGATGAGATTTGTTGCGAGACAATGCGATTTGTTTTCATGGTAAGAAAACCTGATTTTGTCAATGGATTTTATACCAGCGCTGCCTCGTCCGGTTTCTTGCCACTGTTTGATGATGATATGGGTATGCTTTAAGATCGGTCTCGTGACTCTTGACTCGGCGCTTCAAGTGTAGCATCATCGGTATTTTCTGTACAGGGTGTCCGGAAGCTGCCGCATAAACGCACCGGGCTATTATTCCTCACTTGATTTCCAGCAAAAAAGATGTTCGAAACATACCCCCTATTCATAACCCTTTAGCTGCCACAGGCATTTGAAAATTTTTGAAAAAATAATTTTCTTGCACGACTTAAAACTCGAATATCTCCAAAGCTAGACCAGCTAGCTTAGTGAAACAAAATGATTATTAGTTACCTATAAAATAAAGCTTACCATACTAAAATCGGATAAGAGGTTTGGTTTTTACAGAGCTTCAAAGTCAAATTTGTGTGATTTGACCCAAAAAAATTATATTTTTCCATCTCAATTTTCTCCAACTTTTGCCAAGGAGAGGTGCTTGTACGATTTTTTTTTAAATTGGCGCATAGTCTTACAATCATATCTTTCTGACATCATTATACCCTTCGCTCATAGAGTGGAAGGGTATATTAACTCTGTCATAAAGTTTGTAACGCATTGAAGGAAGCATCGCCGACCATATAAAAAGTATACATATATATGATTAGCATGACGAGATGAATCGATTGGACGATGTCCGTCTGTCTGTCCGTCTGTTGCAGCGCGTTTTTCTCGGCCACTATTAAAGCTACGGAGCTGAAATTTTGCACACGTGCTTATTATTGTTGCAGGCTGTTTGTATGTTTGAATCACTGAAATTGGATCACTGGGTCATGTGGCTGCCATATAAACCCAGCCCCAGTTCTTCTAGGAAAAACTTATTTATTTGTGCACGACTTTCAACCAAATTTCACACAAATGTGTTC
Organism: Microchrysa polita; assembly: GCA_949715475.1. Lineage (NCBI taxonomy): Eukaryota > Metazoa > Arthropoda > Insecta > Diptera > Stratiomyidae > Microchrysa > Microchrysa polita. Next base: position 137,209,426 of record OX454416.1, on the reverse strand, counting down.
CTCTTGATGACACAAAACATATCTAAGAATTGATCAAATCTGACCATGGGGTCATGAGGAGGCCATACAAACCCAACCCAAACCTTGAATTAATGTGTCTTTACCAAAGCAACGAAAAGGTTCAAAACGAATGGAATCGTACTGTGGGGTCATGCTCCGGCAAACCCAATAAAATTTTCAGAGTAAATATTTTTATTTGCCCACTTATTTCAACCAAGCCCAAAACTTTTGTCCAGACGCAAGAAAAAGAATGAGGAGGGGGATTTTAAAAACAAGTCATAGGTACGCCCGAAAAAAACTTTTAGCCCAAAGAGAACGAAGGACTTATGTGAAGTTAGCCCACACACATTCTCAAATTACGAAAAAACCAAAATAATTGACGAACATTCACAAACAAACGTAGCCGCCGGCGAATAAACGGTTACGAGCGTAATTTGAGAATGTGTGCGGGCTAACTTCACATAAGTGAGTGAAGGGTATCCAAATTTCGGCCGCGCTCGAAATTAGGGGTTGGCGAGCGTAGCAAGCAGAGGGCGAAGCCCCCTAGTTACTTTCTAACTCCATTATTTCTAACATTATTTCTAATTTTGTCTTTTGGCCAAACTTCTTATCCGATTTTAGTGTGGTAAGTTTAATTTTATAGGTAAATTCATTGGCTGTAATAATCACTTTGTTTGACTATGCTAGCTGGTCTAGCTTTGGAGATATTGAACTTTAAGTCGTGCAAGAAAATGAATTCTTCAAAAATCTTCAAATGCCTGTGGCATCTAAAGGGTTAAGAATAGGGGGTATGTTCGTACAACTTTTTTGCTGGAAATCAAGTGAGGAATCGTAATCCGGTGCGTTTATGCGGCAGTATCCGGACACCCTGTATACCTACATACCGGGTGGGCCAATTACAAGTTCGTTTTTAAAAATGCAATAAAATGAACAAAATTAAATTTTTTTGCATGTCTTATGGCTTTATTAGAAAATAAGTAAGCTCCCATGATAATGATGGAACACATAACTGCATTTAAGTGGCTGCCCGGCTGGCGTCGAAGTAGCGCATTCTGTCCAAATTTTCCAAGACCCTGTTGATGGTTTCAGGCTGTAGCTCACGGATTGCTTGGACGATATTGGCCTTAAGTGCTTGAATCGTTTCTGGATTTTTGGCATAACATCGGTCCTTCACGCTTCACGGTTCCCCACAAAAAAATATCCAAAGGGGTCAAATCGCAGCTCCGAGCCGGCCAATTGACATCGCCAAGACGGCTGATAACACAATTTGGGAATTTGGTGCGTAAAAGATCGATTGTGGCATGGGCTTTGTGGCATGGCGCGCCATCCTGCATGAACCAGATGTCGTCAAAATCCATGTCTTCAATTTCAGTAAAAAAAAGTCGGATAACATGGCTCGGTAACGCGCACCGTTGATCGAAACGTTGTTACGAGCCTCATTTTGGAAAAAATGGTCCAATGATGCCACCACTCCACAATCCGCACCAAACTGTTACTCTCTGTGGATGCATTGGCTTCCCGACAACAACATGCGGGTTTTCCGAGCCCCAGACGCGGCAATTTAGGGTTAATCCTAAATTGCTAACAATACGTAAAATTGACGTGTTCGCTCACATTATAATGTGTATACGCAATTCCACGATTCTGGTTAACTTCTCACTGCAGCAGTGCTTTACTCAGGTAGTTGTTGTACGTTGATGTGAGTGGCAACATCCTGTTTGTGGTCTAATGCGGTAAGTTTAGCAATGTTTTAGAAAATCTAACTACTATTGGACATCCGAGGCGCAGGCATGTTCTCCCGGGAAAATCCATTCTCGAAACATTATTCACATACGAACAGGACCATCTCCTAAAGCAATAGACCGCACAACTCCATCTGAATGTTTTGACCTTTTCATTAGTAACAAAATGGTGCAGATTATATTGACACACACCAATCATGAAATGGAGCTTAAAAATACGAATATCCGAATAGTTCGCCTCTGAAACCCACGTGTATTTTAGACCTAAGGGCGTATTTTAGTCTACTAATTTTGTCTTGGGCTCTGAAAAATAACGCCCTAACCAGTCATGTTAGTATTCCAGGGTTAACGTAGCCGCCGTGATGAAAATGCGCCTCATCAGAAAAGATAATTTTTCGCCCAAAATCGTTGTCCAATTCAAGCTGCTCTAAGGCCCAAACTGCAGCCACATTTTCATCTGTGCGCACCGTACGACGACGGGGAGTGTTGTCCACTAGCATGCCAGTCTCACGAACTTTTTGCACAAACTTGCGTACGTGACGCTCGGTGGGTGCTTAATTTCCGCTAAAACTGTTTGGGCTAGACAGCACTCAGTTTGGAAATAAGTTTTCAATATTTCCCAACGTGGTTCAAGCGTAAAGCGACTCATTTCGTTCCGCGGAGGTATGATACTGACTCTCTATTCAGATTTCGAGCGAAAAACAGCTGTCAGTGTCAAACTAACCTATGATTTAAAAACGAACTTGTAATTGGCCCACCCGTTACATACGTGTCGGTATGTTTATGTAGTGTTGTAGATAATTATATAGATATCCATGAATGGATGCTGTAGGTAATATAGAATGGGAGAAAAAGCTAGGTAACCTTTGTAGGAATTCCGGATTTGGGGTTAAAAACAAGAAAACAATTTTAGAGTTGCCCGCCCCAAAACGGCACTCCTGTTTTCTCCGGAAAATACTCGTCCAATCGGCGTGGGAAGAAACACTGAAGGAATTATGGGCCGCTGACGCTAAATTTGAGGTCAAAACAAAAAAAAACCAGAAGCTTCGCCCCTGCTCGCTGCGCCCGCCAACCACCGGGGGCTGAGGCTAATTTCGAGCGCGGCCGAAATTTGGATACCCTTCGCTCTCCTTGGCCTAAAAGTTTTTTTCGGGCGTACCTATGACTTGTATTTAATCGCCCTCCTCATTCTTTTCTTCCGTCTTGACAAAAGTTTTGGGCTTGGTTGAAATAGGTGGGCAAATAAAAATATTTACTCGGAAAATTTGATTGGGGTTCCGGGAGCATGACCCCACATTACGATTCCATTCGTTTTTAACTTTCTTGTTGCTTTGGTAAACATACATTAATTCAAGGTTTTGTGAAATTAATGGAAAAAATGTTTGTTAGAAGAACCTAATTTGGGGGGTTAGGTTTGTGTGGCCACCCCATGACCCCATGGTCAGATTTGATCAATTCTTATATATATTTTGTGTCATCAAGAGAAACACGTTTGTGTGTAATTTTGCTGAAATTGGTGCACAAATAAAAAAATTTTTCTTAGAAGAACCTAATTTGGGGGGTGCGGTCTGTACGGCAGCCCCATGACCACATTGTCTGATCTTACCGATTCAAACATACAAACTGCCTGGAGCAAAAAGAAGCAAGTGTGCAAAATTTTAGCTTCATAGCTTTTAAATTGGCCGAGTAAAACGCGTCGCAACAGACGGACAGACGGACATCGCCCAATCGACTCCCCAAGTCATGCTGATCATATATGTATACTTTTTATATGGTCGGAGTTGCTTCCTTCAATGCGTTACAAACTTCATGACAAAGTTAATATACCTTTCACTCTATGAGCGAAGGGTATAAAAAGTTTGGGGTTGGAAACTTATACGTAGCGTACGCTACAAACCGGGTTGTGCTGCATTGCATATTTCCACAAATGTTATTTCTTTGACCCATTCATAGATTTATATAATATCAACTGTCAAATCCGAGTACCACCCTTTTTTGGGGGTACGCGTACGCTACGAACTGAGTTGGACAGCACTGTAAATTTCCACACAGGCTATTTAGTAGACCAATCCATTATTACATTACCTTCATACGGTTAGCCATTCATTTATTATCTACAAATCTATAACGTTGTATATACAACATCCGACACGTATGTATGTATGTATATACTGGGTGTCCCGCATTGGGTGGTCAATACTATAAGGGTTGATACCGCAACTTGTTTCAGCAAGAAAATTCCCAAAACAATCGGAATTTTTTTTACCGTTACCTTGTTATCGCTCTTTTTGTGAAAGTCATCGAAAATCGTGACTTGTCATACAAAATCATGATTTGCAGCACTCCTGATGATTTAATCCAAGATTTGATTTCAGTTTCAGAAACTACATAAAATTTCACAAAAACTGAAGTTTTTCCTGTTGCCAACATTATCGGCACTTTCAAGATACAGTTACTCAAACTTAACAGAAATTTTAAAATAGATTTTTCATCGAAAATTCATACAGTAATTGCATAACGGTGCGTTATACGTATAACTCTGCAAAGTTGATAGAAGTTGCTTAAACATGTTGGCTTTCCAACGGTATATCACTTTTCATATTTACATTGCAGAATTTTACACAAACACGCATTTAATGGTAAAAATCAAGGCTTCAGTGGAATCGCTAACAATTTTCCCTTTACTCGAAAAAAGACAAACAAAGGCTATTATAATTCGGGATAGAATCTCGCTACATTATTTTGACCAGAACTGTAAGATATTTGAAAATTGTACATTGTTTGGCAAATGCGACGAGTAGGGCAGGACTTCAGCTGGATATTCATCGGATGACGATCCAAAGGACTCTTCAGTCGGACAACCGGTATCCGTACCACCTTACGCACGTTCAGGAATTACTACCGAGCGACTGTCAGAGGAGGATAACATTTTGCAATTGGTTTCTTCAAAAAATCCGGGAAGACCGTGATTTTCAAACAAAAAGAGTGTGGACGGATGAAGCCACGTCTACACGTAGTGGCGTTTTCAACACCCGGAATAATCACATCTGGGCTCAAAGCAATCCCCATGAAACTCGGCAATCTCGATTTCAATATGAGTTTCGTGTCAATGTTTGGGTAGGTCTTGTGGGTGATAAACTTATTGGCCCTTTGATCCTTCCCCCTCGACTAAATTCCAGAAGCTTTCTCGAATTGTTACAAAACGAAATATTGCCCATAATCAATCAGATGCCTCAGCGTGATGAAATTTGGTGACAGATGGACGGGTGCCCCGCTGAAAATGCGAGACATATCAAAGAATGTTTAGAAAACGAATTTCCCGGAAAGTGGATTGGCAGATTTGGGGCAGTTGCGTGGCCTGCGAGAAGCTCCGACCTTACTCCACTAGATTTTTATTTATGGGGTAACTTAAAAAACATTGTCTATTCCAAGCCAATTCCCTCTCGGGAACACTTGCTGCAGCGAATTAACGATGCATGTGATAACATAAAGGAAAACTCTCCTGAAATCCTTCGGACCGTTTTTTCCATGAGTCGAGTCTGCATACAAAATGGAGGAGCCGAATTCCAGCAGCATTATTCCAATTCATCAAACAGACCCATTTAATAATTAGTTAATATTTTTAGTTTATTGGTTCTTTCTCGTTTTTAAAACTTTATTTCCATTTTTATTTAACAAATTTTCAAAATTGCGATACTAAAATATGAAAAATAAATGAATAAAATTTCAGTTTGAATAATCCGTTAAGAAAATAATTACCTTGATTTTTACCATTCAATGCGTGTTTCTCTAAAATTCTGCAATTTAAATATGAAAAGTGATATACCGTTGGAAAGCCAACATGTTGAAGCAACTTTTATCAGCTTTGCAGAGTTGTACGTATAAAGCACCGTTATGAAATTACTGTTTGAATTTTCGATGAAAAAATTATTTTAAAATTTCTATTAAGTTTGAGTAACTGTATCTGGAAAGTGCCGATATTGTTGGCAACAGGAAAAACTTCAGTTTTTGTGAAATTTTATGTAGTTTCTGAAACTGAAATCAAATCTTGGATTAAGTCATCAGGAGTGCTGCAAATTACGATTTTGCGTGACAAGTCACGAATTTCGATGACTTTCACAAAAAGAGCGGTAACAAGGTAACGGTAAAAAAAATCCGATTGTATTGGTAATTGTCTTGCTGAAACAAGTTGCGCTATCAACCCTTTACAGTATTGACCACCCAATGCGGGACACCCTGTATACATATACAAAATTCCCAATGGTAATGGAAGGCGATCTGCACAAATCATGCTTCTCATGTCGTTATCTTCCTATCAGCCTCAAACAGCACGAAACCAATCTCTCTATTTTGTACATAGTAGTACATATAATACACCACATGCCACTACGAAACCGAAACTATTTAAATGCTAAGAAATTTTTATTCTTGCGATGAGAAGCTTATCGCTTCTTATCGCATCGCATCGCCCGCAGTTTGAGAATGGGTTGTAATGCATTTTTATCTGTCCCAATTTCTTACCTCCGAGGAAGGAACGCTGATGGGTGTAGAGAACATCAGGATTTGTAGGCTTTGTAGGCGGTAGATACTAAAGAAAACAGCCTTAAAAAATCTTTAAATGAGTGGCGGTGTATTGAGTATTGACGAGGCTTGTTTTGCTATACGTTCTCATTGGGAGAACTTTTGTGTTTCCGATATTTTCCGCTATGTGTCCGCTTATGGCGGATGGTAAGATAAGTGTCGCTAGTGTCGATAAGAAGAACAAGAAAATTTTTCTTGCGAGAGCTGGTAGCGTAATGGTCCGTTAATTTAACCCTCCGTCAGACACATGTTAAGATAGTCACATTCGTAACACTGGGGTCTGGCCAGACCCACTGTACCTAGTATTCTTGTAGGTAATATTTTTTGAAACTCTTAGTACCTAATTGAACTCTTATGTTATGTGGGCATATCATATTTATATATTTGAGTAATTTTCGTATTTATATGTGTGAAAAATTGTCTGAAAACCGAAATATTATGAACAAATTCTGAAATTAAATATAATTACTTGCTTTTGGTTATGATATATTTTATTGTTTTCCATGAATACAATCGAAACAAACATAGTTTACTTTAAAATGTTGCTGACAAACAGAATTTGATCATTTTTGCCAACTATTTGACAACATCTAAAGTGGTAAAACAGTTATCGGCGATAATTGTGTGACCTGTGTTACTGTAGGGTTTTACAAGTTGGAGCATTACATTTTCCCCTTGATTGACTTCTCGTTGACACTATTCTTCTTGTCGGGTGTATATTTTACCGTGCTACTAACTAAAACTAACTAACTAAATACCCGTTTAGTTTAGAATCACAAGCCTATCATATTTTTATTCCGTATTTTGATGGCTTAGAAGGAATATATGGTTTCAGGTTTTACCACGGTACGGGAAGAGTTGCTCGTCTATTGTACCAGAATAGTTCCGCCTTTTGTAAATTGTTGTGGGAAACACAGGCCGATAAAAGAATGCCAACAAATGCTTCTCGCTCTGTGTCAGTCAAATCTTTCCAAACCATATGTTTATTATCTGGATTAGAAGAATTCCATTTATCTATGGAATCGCGCCCATACCGATTAGTTTCCTTGACGATAATGAAATGGATATCTTCCGTGAAAAAATGGTAAAATACCTCGACTCGAAGTGAAGTTGTGTCCTTAGGGCCGGCTCGAAAACGGATAATATTATGTTGACGGAGTCTGATTGCTGAACTTGGTTACGTTTTGCTCCATATTGTACTGTCCTTACTAGTAAAAAATTTCGATTTCCCATGCATTTTAGTTTTTAGAAATTAAGTATTTATATCTCATATGACGTCACTTAGTCACTTGACGTCATATCCTTTTTACCAGGACATTGATGTGTAGGTACCAAAATTTGCTATTGTTTACATAATATACTCCACAAATTGTATTGCATATCAACATACGATAAGAAATTAGTTGGAATTTCCCACGTATCACGAAAGGGTCTGGCCAGACCCATGTGTTACGAATGTGACATGTACATCAAAATGTCCTTGTAACTATCCTTGTGGAACACATCGCGATCTAGTTGTTGCGCAGATCTGAAGCTAACAATATTTTAGGAAGCTACCGGAAATTTCAACTTCATAGCTAAATCGGAAACATGTTAAAATTAGAATCAAATTCGAAAAAGGTCTGGCCAGACCCCAGTGTCAGTCCGAGGGATAATTATGCAATAATTCGTTAGTAGCGCTCAGTACCCGGGCAGCGGAAACTTAAAAGTTCCAAGCTCACATGTACCCAAAGCGCGAAGCTTAAGTGTTAGAAACGAAAATTATAAAATAAATTTAGTCCATTACGAGATTGGTACGCCTTTTAATGCTACTGTAGAATATTTTTACTACCCATATTTTCACGTGAAATTCACGAATTTTTTTTGTTCCTCGCAAAAAACTAATAAACCAGTCGACAATGAAAAATACCTACATAAAATCTACACATTGGATCATCTTGTACCTCGATAAGTATTACGCAAAACCACCATCTAATTTTTCTCAATTTCACTATACATATAAACCTCCCCATAGTCTCATAAATACGAGCAAATATCACCTGCCCTATGTACCTACACCACACAATATCCGAATGCAGACACGCACATCTTATGCCTTATCCCGGGGCCAACAAAACCGATTTGTAACAATGTAAAAAAAGATAAAGAGCCTCATAACTCTCAAGCATCATTCCTCGCTAAATAAAACAAATTGGGATTTATTATCCTTCCATTTTGCACCCGCCAACAAAACCAAAACCATAATAGCGCGGAGGCTCGGTTGCCTTTAAATGTTTTTAATGGGGCACAAAAATGTTGAACTACACGCCTTGAGCATGTCAAACAAGATTGAGAAAAATTTATGAATATCACAAAATCTATGCCGCCCAACTATGAAACAGAGGAGAGCTCTGTCGGCTAGAGTACCTCTATATAGTGTAGTGGAGCAATAATAATATCCTGCCCTGCTTGCTTGCTTCTGGCTCCACACAATGTTGTGTATAGAGACGATAAAGTCGAGTGCCAAGGATCTCTAACCATGACGATATCGTGTCAATGGAGTCTGCTACTACAGTACTATAGTTTGAAAGACTTGACTATTCCCACAGAATCCTTGTTATGGAGCTGGCATTTTACTTGTTCCGGTCGTCGTCGTCGACGTTGTCGGTTAAAAACATGCCAGCAAACTATCATGCAACAATAACGAGAAAGGAAATTGAAGGTGGGCCGAATTTGTATTCACTCAGAACGAAGAAGGATGTATGGTACACGGCGTTGTACAGAAAAATTTGAATCGGAGATATTTCGACAAAAGCAGACCTTTTTTCCTGATAAATTCCCAGCCAGCGTGGCACTCCAATTGTACCGCCCCGGCTTTCGTCAATTGAATCCTTTCGTAAATTTCACCCGCGTATAATAACGAGCGTCGAGCGGGTGGAGGAAACATAAAGCTCACAGCTAAGCGCTTGAATAAAAAAATCATGACAGAGGCACTATAGTGGAGTACTATAGTCGGAAATGAGAAAGGGCGGGCAAGGACATTGTAGATAATATAAAAAAAGAGAGTACTACTCCGAATGGGGAAGAATAAAATAAAACAAACTTTCACGATGTCGATTATATCCTTGTTGCTGGTATAGAACGGATCGAACAACGAACAATGGAGCAATGATGGCAAGTGGAAGTCAGCTCGTCGATAAAGCTAAGCATTATTACGGGAGTAGTTATCTGGAACGACTAAAGTGCTATTAAATTGCAGTTCCAAAAGCATAAGTGCATATATGCATATAGATGAGTCATAAAATCAGTGATAACTGTGCGGTTTCGAAGTTTCACCACAAAAGTTCTATGATTAAATTCCAGCTTGGCTGACAAAAATTCGTTTTTAGTATTTTAATTGAGTGTTCGGAGTTTTAGCAGAGTTTCGGCAATAATAAGCAAGTCTTATTTCAGGGACATATAGCAGATCGAGTGAAGGTGCAGGCAGATTCACTAAAAGGGTCTTCCAGTGTGGTTTCCGAACTAGAATAAGTGTTGCCTGTCTGCCTGTTCACACGATAACTCTTGGCATAATGAAGCATACGGTTTAAAAACTTATGCTTACACTGCGCGACAAATACTTAGGTTCAACGTATTTTATTTCAAATAGAGACTATGAGAATCACTGATATTTTCTTTTTCTGTAACGACAGTATATCGGGAATAGAACTGATGGTTTCAATCCGCTGAGAACCTTTTTCTGAAATTGCAATAATTTATTTGAACCAAAGAGGCATTTTTTTCAGTGCGAACATGTAATGAAAGGACTTGGCCATCCAAAGATGCCGAGGGGACGGAGCCCAAGCCTCTAAAACCGTGCAGGTTAGGCAACGACGATAGGGCTCCTCAACGAGCGAGCAGCGGCGTTGTTCCTGTCCTTCTACAAAAAAAAGGATATCGCATGCCTGGGTGCACGATACACACAAGGGGGTTAAAATGAGGAGAAAACGTAAAGTAACCGACGCGCACAGGTGCCATCTTATTTAGCTCCGTGGACCCGGATGGCGACGGGTCCCGGCCAAACTGAACCCACTAAAATATATATTTACCCGTCCTGAGGCGCCCGCGGCCGAAAGAAAAATATAGGGCGCCTCCCTTACAATCAAAATTTACCCCTGGAATGGGGGGGGGGGGGTAACATTACGCGATTGGGTGCATCATGGCGATATTAATAAAGATGCTGGTCAGGACTTCGTCACGGCGCGGAAGTCTATTAAATGCAGGCCATTGGCTTATACAACTTCGCGACGATTGCACCATTGATTAAAAAGACATTTTTACATAACAGCACTACAACAACAAAAAAAAACACAAAACGAAAGACACACAGACACCGGTACTTATCTCGAAGATCCATCTTTCATTTTCACCGATGTTTCAGCATCACGAAGTGGCCACACCCTGACGTCGCGTCGTCTTCTTTTCTCTTTCAAAAAAACAAAACGTGTCCCCCAGATAACATCACAACCAATCCCTCAAAAAAAAAGGACACCCAAAAACGCGTGCTGTCCTGCTGACGGCTGTCACTCAACTTCCTTGAAGTTGGTCGTGTCCACTCCCCCGTGAAGTTGGCCGGCTGCCAGTTTTGGACCAGCTGACCCAATAATCTTTACAATTCCAACCTACAGATGTCTACAATAATTTTTTTTTTTTTATTATTATTTTTTTATTTTATTAACTTGATGCAGACAACTGCAGGTCGGAAACCGTTCGTTACAAACATTTCCCAGATTCATGTACGATTTTACGGTTTTGAACTCTTTTTTCGATGAAAATACTTCGGAAAAGCATTTAAAATAGTGATTCCCAACCGGTGGGGAGCACCCTCCTAAGCGGGCGTAAAGGTTGTCCAAGGGAGACACGGGCACAGATCAAATTTTGATGCCATATCGTAGAGTGGCGAGATTTATAGGGCACTATGTAATAAAAACGTTTGACCTGCGCATTGTTCGTCAGCTTCGAAAAATTTCCCATAAAAAAAGAGAGTTTCAGACTAGTCAGAATATTCCAAGTTGTCATTCCAAAACACAGAAAACTTAATAAATACGTACAAAGGGCGTCAGACTTTTCAGGGTGGTCATGAAGAAAATTGGACAGAGGGCTGCACAACGCGAACTGGGAGTGTATTCACGCCCCTCTGCGTAAGATGAACGTACCCAGCTATCTAGCGGCGATAATTAGGAGCTACCTCTCATATCGCGTCTTGAATTATGACACTATTGACGGACAAAAGGAATACGTGGTTACTGCAGGAGTACCACAGGGATCTGTTCTTGGCCCATTTTTGTGGAATATTATGTACAACGCTATCTTGGAGCTCGCTATGCCGAAAGGAGTGCCAGTGCTAGGTTTTGCTGACGACATAGCTGTCGTAGCCGTCGTATACAAGCGAGGCGATAACAATCATCAAACTGTGGCTGGAAACCGTTGGATTCGAGCTCGCCGATCAGAAAACTGACCCTCAAAAAACCTCAAAATTTTCGGACTTTTTTCATATTTTGGTTTGTAATTTTTAAAAGTTGCTTCCTACAAGAAAGTCTTCCACTGCACTTTTAAAGCTAACAAAATCTTTTTTAATTTGAGTGCAGCCCCAGCTTTGTAGGTACAATGGATCCCAAGATACGGCATTTTAAATTTTTTTTTTTAAATTCGAATTTGTAATACGACGTGTTCCGATTCCATCTGTTCCTGGTTGCGTTGAGGCTAATCCAGGAACACAGTTGGATGAATTCTGGTTAAGAATTGAAAAGAAAAAAAGTTTTTCTTACAAGAACCTAATATTTAGGGGTTAGTTTGTATGACAGTCCTATGACGTAATGTTCCGATTCCATCCATTCCTAGATATGTATGTTTTGACGCATTACTAGAAACACATTTGGGTGAGGTTTAGTTAAGATTTGTTCATAAAGACAAAAGTTTTTCTTGGAAGAACCTAATTTCCAGAGGTTGGTTTGTATGACAGCCCTATGACGTAGTGTTCCGATTTCATCCGTTCCTAGATATTTTTTGAGGCTTAACCAGCAACAGACTTGGGTGAAGTTTGGTTAATATTGGTACATAAAAAAAATTCTTAGAAGAACCTAACTTTCAGGGGCAGCCCTATGATGTCATGGTCCGATTCTATTCGTTCCGTCATATATACATAGCTAAGTAACTGGTTTATAACTTCGTATCACATGACTTTCTCCGTAGAATGCTCATTTAAGTCGGAAGATGACTAAAATTACAATTTCAAACTTTTTTACAAAAAACAATGTTTAAAGTGCTGTATCTTGGGATCCTTGGCACCTACAAAGCTGGAGGTGGACTCAAATTAAAGAAGGGTTTGTTAGCTTTGAAAATCCAGTAGATGACTTTCTTTTAGGAAGCACCTTTTGGAAATTACAAACCAAAATATGAAAAAAAAGTCCGAAAATTTTGAGGTTTTTTGAGGGTCACGGGGCACATGTTTTTCGATGTTGCAAACTTGGTGGTACACTTCTGGTATCTACCCTAACAATATCCCAAAAAACCAGAGCCGAGCTATTTTTTGCGACCTAAAATCATAAAATGACTGGCCTATACGTGGTATCTGGAATGATGCCCTTGCCGATACTAGTGGAATAGATCAGCAGGCTGTACAGCAGTCACAAAGGCGTACCACCTGAGTTGCACTCAGGGCGTAGAAATATTGAAAGGCTTAAATCAATGAGAAGGATCCGATGGGATGAGGCCTCTACTGGCCGATAGACACATACCCTTATGCCAAATATAGCCAATGGGTTAACCGGAAACACCGGGGATACGAATTTTTACATGGCCCAATTTTTAACGGGCCACGAAGGGTACCGACAATATTTGCATCGGTTTAAGTTTTATGACTCACAAGAATGCCCGAGATGCAATGGAGTGGCGAAGGATGCGAAACATGTCTTGTTTCATTGTCCCAGATTTGGAGATATGCGCAGTGAACTCGAAGCGGAACTGGGAGAAAACATTAGGCCCGAGAACCTAGTGGGTCTGATGTTGCTATCAGCAAATAACTGGGATTCAGTACGCAGGGCAATTTGTGCGGTCCACATGGAGCTACAGAGGTAGGAGCGTAGACGCGTGCTGATGGCTGATTAGCTGTGAAGTAATAGGTACTGAAAGGTGGCCCCGCAGGGTCCATTTGTTCGCCATGAAGGACAACCAGCCTAACAAATCCATCGTAGAATATGGTTCCCCTTAAGCTTCCAAAAAACGCACATCCCAACGTGCTGGAGTTACATTTTGCCTCTCATCTGCATTATAGAAACTGCGACAATGCAAGTTGTCGGGAATACCCAGTCTGGCCATATGGTCCCCTGACCAATGTCCCGTAATAACCGCTGTATGTCTGGCGATATCTTTACGCGTCAGAATCTCAGATGTTTTGTCTTCTGACAGTTGCTATTGGGATGCCCATACGCACCGAATGAGAGCTGTTCAGTGTGACCCCCTTAACTATATACCTATATACCTTCCTCCAAGGTTGTTTATTGTATCTTTACATCACTTGACTTCCCTACAGATTTTATCGCCATAAGAGCAGATGAGATATCGTATTTATCTATTGCCTCACTTCCACTCCATTGTGGATAATTTGAAATCAAAGTTCTTCCCGAAATTTTGTGGCAGTCACGGCATAGTCCCTTGTAGCTTTGATCCTATCTAGTGGCATTTGGTAGCGAATATCACAGTGATCATATGGCTTGGCAGTACAGCGACTCGACTTCTTGGTCCTTGAGCTTGACCGCACTACATGCCGTCAGTTCGTTGATAAAAATGTTGATAGGCAGAGGATGTAGGAATACATTCAATGCATCCCTCAGGCATGTCCGCTTAACCCCCGATCTTTGCACTTTGTCCAGCCTGGTGACATTGTAAGCTTAACTGAGCCCAAGCCACCAGACCAGTGCCGCATATGTCAGGATGGAGCGTACAATAGCGATTTGGAGTATCACATTTGCCTTAATACCCCAGGCGTAACACGCTCTTCTACTTTTATGTTTAACTTCTAACTAGATTTCGGTATAAAACGATTCCCAGATACTTTGAGCAGTGTGCTGGTGTGAGTTCCATTTAGTTTCGGAAGTGACAAAGCTTCTGGCCCAGTTGTTGACCAACTGGAAACTGAAAGATCCTGCAATTTCTGTATGATTATCGTGCCGTCTGGTCCGGAAGATTAATATGGGGAGAAGCTATTAACAGCTCAATAACACTAACTGATGAGCTGGTACGTATATACGCAGCATCCCACTTCTGTGGACCAGAACCTTTTTGAAACCTCTCTACCTGCATATTGGAGATGGAAATCTAAGACCCGCATCTACTCAAGGTATCTGAGCCCTGGGAAAACATGCCGAAGCTCAGGCAATCGAAAATATTTGTAGCAGCGTACTCCAATAAAAGATCCGCTGAACCAACTCAACTCCTTCAAAGGACAATGGAGTTTGATCGTCAGGAATAATCCTGCCATCCTTCAACTAGGGTAATAGCACAATAGGCCTATGGCTTCAGTGCTGCGAACACAATCCACAATCTAATCTAATAAGAACCCAGAAGATTTTCTACTCTGTAATAAGAGAGTCTTCAAAAAGAATTCTACATATCCTTGCTAAGGCCTTGACGTGATTCAAGGATTCTCACAACTCGTCTTAAATTTGAACTTTTGCCCTCCTGTTGGCTTTCTTGTAGATTTCCAAATAGTCTTTATATGAATGCCAGTGTGTTTTTTGCAAGTATTGATATGTCGCAAGTAAGCTTTCTAAGCTTTCCACCATAGGAAAGGTTTTCTTACTCCGCTTCAACGGACATGAACCTTTGAAGGCCACTTCCATAGCCTTTTCTAATGTTTCCTTTGCCAACTCCTCCACGGAACCTATTGAGTGACCTGGGCTTTTGCTTTAGAAAAGTTCTCTAAACTTTTTCCAGTTAATCGTTTTAGGGTTCCTGTAAGGTTTGGGGGCCTCCGTAATATTCACCTCCATAATATTTAAATTCGCCATAACTTTCGACAGAATATTGCGCTGGCGACTTGGAGTTTTGCTATTTTGTGATATTTCCTACAATTTGAGTTAATGGTTGAATTTGATGAAAAGTGGTGAAAGTCTATCAAAAGGATCCCGGACAATATGTCCGCTTACTTCCCAAAAAGAGTAGTAAGCGGACATATTGTTCGATAGAATGTAGCGAACAGCTTTAAGTTTGTGTCAAATTTTGCTGTGATACTTCCATACAAAGATTTCAAATTGAATATTTTGGTTTTCCGTGCCTTCACCATAAGAATATGATTTTACAAAAAACAAAATTTTTCTAGCTGTATGTTCTAGCTTACTGAACCCTGGCACTTTCTTACGCTTTGTTTCCTGTTCCTTTTTTTACAGATGCTCTGGTATCAGAACTCATTCCTCCTGGATCCAACAGATCGCCGATCGATGCACAGTAAAGGAGATCGTTACAGCTTAATTATACGAAATTTTCAACATTCCGATTTTGGAAACTACAGCTGTGTGGCAGACAATGCACTTGGACGAACTAAGAAGTACATTGAGGTATCAGGTCGGCCGGGACCGGCCGAGTTTATATCACCTGCCATGAGCGGAGCACTGGATCATTATAATCTGACGTGGACAGTGGAATCGATACCGCAGTTGGAGGAGATCAAATTGCTTTACAGAAGATTACTGGTGAGTACCAATAAAATATTTTATAGGAACCTATGAAATTTTGAACAAACTGAATCTGAAATTGCCTGGTCAATTTCTACAACTTTTGAGCCTACTGATTTGCATGGATAGAGAGATGATGAACAGGAATAATAGATCCAACTCGTTTCTAGATTCATTATTCAACTTTGAACTTTTCAGACAATATCTAGAGCGCCATACGTTTCGCAATCTATTCAATATGAGTTCGAACAATCGTAGCTCTTCCATACCATTCAGCCATTCATTCAGAACAACAGAAAGCCTCGACTTTTCCCTATATTTCTGCAATTCTTTTTTTTTTCGCTTTTCCAAATAACACTACAAACCTGAATTTGTTTTCCCTTCCATTTGCCACGTTACTTGAATCGATATTTGTTTTTCCAACTGGCACAATAAACGGAAACGGTTGTTGGTTCGACATGATTCCTAGCTGTGGAGGCCGACTGCCATGCATGCCGGTGCCGTAGCCAAATCAACCAAATAACCTTCCGCAACTGCCGTCGTATCGTCGTCATACCATACTTCTGGATATATAAAATGAAAAATGCAAATCTAGCGATTTGCCAGATCAATGAACAAATCTGTGCTACACGGCAATGTCATGGAATTGTGGGCGACTGAATTGTTATATTATGTTTGTGTTGATGCTGAAGTTTCGGGGGTTGATTGCAGGCAGGCGATACACCATCCATACACATGTAGGTACTTGTATTCGTATATGAGTTTATCAAACACACAAAAGAACTTGTAGCAGAGCAGGCAAAAGTCAAGCACTCAAATCAAAATGAGGGAAAAAATCAAATTGGCAGGACCTTTTTTTATCAAACACAGTCGCAAGGACTAACAACTGGTGATGATGATTCCACCCTAAATCCTGCTAATATTGACGCTATGCGTGCTATGGTTTTTGACGAGTGGTGGTAGCGACCGGGTGCGGGTATCATCGTTCTGAAGCGGAAGGAAGCTCCATACTCTACTAAGCCTCTTGGAAACTCCACTACACTCTAGCTAGGCTCTTGACAATATTCATGTTAGGGATTTAGCAAGCATTTAGGAAAAACAAAATTGCTGGCATATGTGGCAAACAATATGTGTGTTGCGAGATGATGACAGTTGCATCAGGAACGCGACGAAGCGCGACAAAGGTTTTGTTTTGTTTTTTTTTTCGCTTTATTATTCAATTGTTTCTATATTTTTCACCCCTATGGCTTTTGTCAGCATTTAAGTTTAAATAGAATTTGAACGTTACTCAGTTTTTTCCGGAGCAATAATTTCATTTTATTTGATTTTGCTTTTAAATTGGAAAGGGGGAATATAATATTTTTTTTTTAGAAAATGAGAGTGAGTTGAAAAAAATCGTTGATATTTGGAGTTACATTTAGTACTAGCGCACCGGAAAATATTTCATCGGGTACATCTCTCTACTTGCAAATATGAGACAACGACCACTAAAACTTCTACAGGAGGGTGGCTAACATTTTTACTGCCAATTATTGAATCCGCCTGGTTTGACAAAGCATGTTTATGAATAAACCGTTTCGAACTATCTGGTAGCAGTTACGATACGATACAGCGAAACCACGAATACTGTACAAGAACGTAACATAGTAGGCTAAAAATTGTTCACTTTTCAAAAATGTTGGAAAGATGAAATTAGAAACGATAAAAAAATGTAAAGCGGCCTAACTATGGTTAGGTTTTTGACAAACCTTGCTTGACTTGCACCGTGTTTTTGACATGGGAACTGTTGCTTTTACTCCAAGGGTTTTGGCTGTTTTTTTTTTACCGCGTATACTTAAAGAATGGCGGTCGATCTACCGTTATACAGCAAAAGTGACCGCATGTTCTGTATTACCCAAAAAAATGTTATTTAAGCAACGGAATAATTGATAGTTTCTAAAAGTTCCCACGTCAGATAAAATAAGTGAGAGGTATAATAATCGCAGGATGTATTCCAAAAATTGAACTAAACTTTCCATCCAGCGTCGCTATAATGGTGATCGCAGGATTCCACAGCCAAACAATCAGACCACGAGACAATTAAAGACTACACGAGGATGAAATGGAGCACCTGGATGACTGCAACCTTAATTAAGGTGGTTCAAATGCTGAATTTGCATATTCCTGATCAAAAGCTTCGTTTAACTGCCTGGCTGGTAGTTCACTGAGTTTCGAGGCAAACGTTCACATCTTGGGAAAATTTTAATAGTCGTTCCACAGGGCGGGGTAGTCTCTCCCACCTTTTTTAACATTTACTTGACGAGATTTTCAGAACCTCTAGATCAGTGATTCCCTAGGGAGGCGTGACAATCAGGGAAGGGGGCGCGTGCTCAACTCTAATATTGATGTCATTAAAAAATTATGGCATGTTTGCCATTAATTAATTATGGTTTTCTTGCGAACTTCTTTCGAAATGCGTTGCAAAATGGCAAAAATTGTATTTTCGTCGATTACTTCGATGCTACTAAATCCATTAATGAACACTGCTGAGAATATTTTAGGTCGGCAAAAAATAAAAAATCATTGATATGGCTGATATGAACGGCGTCAGTCAGCTATGAATGATTTCTGCTTTAAAAAAATTTTGCCCAACATTTTCTCGGGGGGCGCCAGGATCAGCAGATCTCGCAAGGGGGGCACGAGCTGAAAAAGATTGGGAACCACTGCTCTAGATGGAAACGAACCGATTTTTGCATCGTTCTTGCCACGGGGAACGATAAAAATAAGATGTGCGACTCGAACTTAACCCTTTCATTCCCAAATTAAATTTTAGACGAGTCTGGAGTCCTTATCGGTGCCTTTTGGGAATCCAGACAATTCGATGATTTAGGTAACGGTTCCAATCAATCCGAAATATACCCCAATACATTGAAATCGCCCAATTTTCACCATCTGAAAGGTTAAATGCAACTTTTTTTCCGCCTAGTTCAGCTTTTTCATATCGGATTCATTCCAATACCGGCGACTATAGGTATTATTCCATAATATGCCTAATGTAAACCACAGTTTACATATATGTTTCAACGTCCCCCAATGCCATACTTTATTTAAGTTTTGTCATCGAAAATTCTGACAAATGAATTTTGTGTTGTTGGCGGATAACGCTGTATTTTTTCACGGATGGATTTTGCACCTGGAATTATGTAGGATTCACCAATTCACCTTTTGTCACAATGGACGAAAACACCCTGACGGCCTTAATTCTAAATGCATTCATAAAAATTTAAATCCATATATGCGTTAACTAAATGTTTATTTACTATTCGAATCCTGATGTAAGTTTTAGTGTATGTCACTCATTTTTATTTAAAGTAAACCAAAACATGGAAAAAGTGTTTTAAAGTTGATGTAAACTGCAGTTTACAATGGGAATGAAAGATCATCTATCTAGAGCAGTGATTCCCAAACTGGCCGCCGTTCCCCATAGGGAGGCGTGACGATCAGGGAAGGGGGCATGGGCACAACTCTTATATTGATGCCATTAATATAATTATGGTTTGCTTGCCATTAATGAATAATGTTTTTTGTGAACTTCTTTCGAAATACACCAGGGGTAATCGGTTGTTGCAAAGCGCTACAAAATGGCAAACATTTTAGTTTCGTCGATTAGTTCGCTGCTATTAAATCCAATTGATTAACACCGCTGAGATTTTTGATAAAAAAGAAATACGGATTTTGGCCGTCCAGTA
This sequence comes from Microchrysa polita, assembly GCA_949715475.1. Taxonomy (NCBI): domain Eukaryota; kingdom Metazoa; phylum Arthropoda; class Insecta; order Diptera; family Stratiomyidae; genus Microchrysa; species Microchrysa polita. The sequence goes on along the minus strand of OX454416.1, from coordinate 137,189,686 downwards.
ATATCAATATCAAATTTGCTGCGCGACGTATCACTAAAGCCATGATGAAGGCTGAACTCACGAACAAATTCAGAATGCGCAAATCATGAAATTTAAATAATACTTCTTAAAAATTCCAGTGTTTCCAAAATATGGGCTGCCCTAACAAACAAATGTTCAAACAATTTAAATTACGACAATGGATTCCGAACTTGTGCCCAAAATTAAAAGCATTCCTTTTCCATGGCAATGTTGCATCTATTTTTGGTTTTTGGCTAACATTTTCTCGGGGGAGCCAGGCGCAACAGATCACGCAAGGACCGTACGAGCAAAAAAGATTGGGAACCACTGATCTAGAGCATTGTCCTCTCTAATCGTCTTAAAACCGTGAACAATTGATATGTTTATTGGTCACGCTCTGTGGCTCATTGATGATTGGTGAAGAAAAAAGTTCCTATTGTGTTTAGCCCCAAAATTGTTGCCTTGCCTCTCGGCTCCATGATATCTTCATCTTTTCTAAAATTTGAAGTAAGATCTTAAATGTTCCGTTGATAACGAATAAAGATAACGAAACCATGCCATCTACCGAGCAGTGGAACGAACAGCTGCTGATTTTCCTGCTCCAGTCTGTTTGCGTTTGCGCATTCATTGAACGAAATTACATACATACCTACATACACATGGTAGGCAAACGTAACTGTTTTTTTTTACCTGTGGAATTTTCAGTCTTATTCTGAACAAAAAATGACAGATTCGACAATTTCAACGTAAAAATTGTTAAAAAATAATTTGATCTTTTTCACCACATCAGACTTATTTGATGCAAACATGTTACTGAAAAATTTGATTGAGCACTCCAAAAACCAAATCTGGACTCTACTGCTTTCAATAAGTAGCATAATAGAAAGTTATCGGAAAACAAAACACCTGAGGAAATTGATTGAAATGACTTTCTTAAAAGCGCCACAGACCCTCCGATCGATCGGCCAGATTTTTTGATTGCGAGATAAATCGAAAGGTGTATGGGACCGTGAGATTCAATTTTTTTATTTGACGTGTGGAACGTATTGCCAATGCAATTTTCCGACAATTTTTTATTTTTTAGAAAAGGTGAAATTTTTATCGGTAGAATCATTCTATCAGTTCCTTACAGCCATTTTTAAACAATAAAAGTATTAAAATAATTTTTGTAGATACACTAGTAACGTTTTTAAGTGGACATATTTTGGGTTGGTATTATTGTAAACATGTTATTCCCTTATTTTTATGTCTTTCTGCTTCTCTATTTTCATGGCGTATATCCAGTAGAAAGTTTGTTCGCATTTTTCAATACCAATATCTTTGGGCATATATTTGGCGCTTTGTTAGTAGATTTTACCTCGATATTAGCCTGCAGATTTAGGGAAGCAGGTGGAAAGAAATAGGGAATTTTCAAGCCCAAAAATCATTTCATTCTAAATTTTTCGTAAATTTCTTGATCAAATCTATTTAGAAAGACGTTCGTAAGTCTCTCATACTTAGTCCTAACTAGTACAAAGAAAATAAAACTGGTTTGAATTTCATTGAATCAAATCTCAGTTGATTAGGTGATGTTATGAAACGTGATGAAATTAGGCATACTTATTTCCCGAACTTCACGGCTTTTCAAAGAAAAATGTGAGAAATTTTTATCGTTTATAGTACAAATTGAATTTTAATGACATTGTTACATCATAAATAACAGAATTTTAAAAGAATTTCATATTTGCACTTCTTACCTCAAGAGAAGAATGGGGGGAAAAACTATAGGTCTGGCCAGACCTATTGGGTATCAAAAAGCACTATAAATTGAAAATCATCAAAAGCATACTCAAAACTTCAACCGATTTTTTCAAATTTTTGCAAAATGCTTCTAAACATATTATTCTAGGATATCATGAAATATGAAGTCGCTACAATTTCATCTTCTATACTTTTCTGACCAAAATATAGTGCCAAAGGTCTGGCCAGACCTTTGTGCCGACAGAAGGGTTAAAATAACATAAGCGGTCTTAAATTAACGTAAGCGGTTAACCAATCATATCCCGAAATTATATAATTCACTTTATAATAATCTGTAATATTCTGTGTATTATTCACAGGATATTAATATGTGTACGAAAACAAAACAAACAAAAAATGAAATACTTGTTCATCAATAATGGCACATTTTAGAAAAATGCGTAAAAAACAGGTTAAACTGAATTTGTTTCTAAAATTTAATTATTATAATGTTTTTAGAGACCCGTACACAGATAATAGTAAAAACTGGATTGAATAGGTTGAACGGTTGACCGTATATTTCAAAATAACCTTTTTCGCGAATCTTTAATTGCTTCTCCTGAAAAACTGCATTTTCGGAGTTGTGCCACTATCAATATAAAGCAGCGAATGTGCTGTATGGTCGGCAGATCGATTGTGGCCAATCGATTGCCCAATCGATCGGACGACAAATCGTCAGGTTTGTGGCGGCCTTTAGACTTAAAATAGTTGACCACTATGCATCAAAGCGAGCCTCATTAGAAAATTTGAGAAATTGTTCGCTTGTGAAAAAGTTTCCACATTTGAAATGGGAAAAGGCTAAGGTAGTAACACATTCCGTTATAAAAAAAAGATTAAAATGTATTTGAGCCTTGTCTGAAATCTTTAAACTTAGGACAGAAAAATTTATACTGATGGTTCTAAGACGGACGGAAGCCTGACGATAGTCAGGCTTCTATTAGATCACTAGAATCAGTGCTAACCACATCAAAGATCATCGGGAAGTGCTGCTTATAGTACTTATAGAGATGGGTCGTTTCTTCGATATTACGCTATGCTGGATACCGGGTCATAGTGGCTTCGAAGGCAACCGACGTGCAGACAACTTGGCGCGAAATGTACAATTTTCATTCTAACGAATAATATATCATTCATTTATTTCGCGTAAGTCATAAAGTCCGTAATAAGTCGCAAAGGCATGTATAGATGATATGGGGACATTATCACATACTGTTTGTATGAAATCGTGATAAATGACAAAGGTATCTCGGCTTGTGTGTGGTGCATGAATGACAGGCCATTATGTGTTATTTTGCTGGCTGGGATCGAACCTGTTGTACTCATTATCGAACCGCCCCAAAGGCTTTCAGGGTACATGTGATGTGACTTCGGTCACTAGCCCCGGTAGGCGTGGCATCCACTGACATCATTTCGACACGCTTTGTAAGACAGCTTCGATAATTTAAACGGAACTTCGGCGAAGAATTTTTACGGTCCGGAAAGAGACACGATATTATGCTATTGGCAAAACAATGCACCTGCCTCATCACATGCCACAAACCAAAAATTAATCGAAACTATAGGTCTATAGGTTAGCACATTAATGTGTCAATCATTTCAATGGAAACTTTGCGGGCCCATTGTGGGCTTCGTACGGATCAAATGCGAACTCCTCGTTATTTTTGACCTACACTGTGAACCTATCCCAGCAAATTGCCGCGAAATATCAACATCATAATACTGTTTCCTTGCTCCGCTAGGTCTACTGCTTGCTGATTGAGATTAGAGCTGAATAACAAAACAAAAAAGTAATCTTTGCACGTACCTTTTATTTGGTAGTTTCCATGGTAACTGTGGACAAAAATTAGCATATTTCCATTCTTATTGCTCTAATATTTAAAGCGATAGCAATAGCTTCAAGACTTAGAACCCACTCTATTTTTATAAGGACAGACTGCCTAAAATGGTTCTCCAAGGTCCAAGCTGTGCTGAGTGCTCATAACAAAGTAAATGTACCCATGTATGAAGAGCAAAGGGTATAAACGGATTTAATTGAAATTTAAAAAAAAGAATTGAAGGCTCTGACTCTTTTAATCCATCAGATAAAAAAATTTTTTTTCAAAGTTTAAGAGTCGTGTTTTTACCTAGAATAATTTTGATATGAATTTAATGTGCGTTTCTTAGCTCGAAAAATAGGTTAGAGAGTAAATGCGTCCGCCTTGGGCTCAACTATCCTGAAAAATTATTACATAAAAAACATATATTTTCAAGCTAAATTTTTATGCAATCTCTGTATCAACATTCCAACCTTAATAGTCTCACAGCGCCATTCTATAAAATCTTAATTATGTGAGTCACGAATAAAAATTGGCAAATTCCACTCGGTTCTCACGTCAATTTGACCATTCTCATTCTTTTTGCTCTGTTCCAGATGAACGAGTCATATCAGCATCCTGGTAAATGGCATGATTTTTGGATAGCACCACCACCAATTCGATTGGATGCCAGCCACTTTATTATGTCGCATGTAATTCGTGGCTTGGAACATAATGCAGTTTACGAAGCAATCGTCCAAGCGAAAAATCGATACGGATGGAATGAGGTAAGTTCTATACTATCTATAAAATCTTTGCACATAATTATAATTAAATTAAAAAACTGTAAAAAAATCCACTTTATCCATATCCTGGCAACAAGAGATTTGTATTTTATTTTTCATTAAACAGCCTTGAGCCTGATTCACTTCGATATTAAATGCCAATCATTTTGATGACGTCCTTCAAAGTTTTTGCATAAATACCTGCTCGCATTTCCATGGACACCAAGGATTAAATAAATGATTAAAAGCGAAAAAAATTGTGAAAATTGAATTGAAAATGTGTTCGTTTCGCTATTCATTTTTTTTCTCCATCAAATGGTTTCCTGCGCTCAATTCCGTTGCCAGCCGTTTTGCCTCAGCTGTGACAATGTCAGATTTTTTGATTATGACGCGTCTCTAACCGTCATCGTTGTTCACGCTAAACGTCGAATAAAATACGATTTCAACCTCACACTTTCCATTCCACTCGCAATACATGGGGCGAAATCGAATTTTTCAGCATTTGATGGAATACTTTTTTTTGTTGCTCAGGGTGCGGCGAGGCTCCAGCGGTAATTTAAAAGTGGATTTGTAAAATGTTTAGTAGTATGTCGATCTTTATCAGGAGAATGTGGAAGTCAGGGTGGTTATGATGTTATTTCGCCCACTGTATAAAAATGGTTTAAAAGAATTTGGGGCTTACTTTTAGGTGTGTTCGAAAACACTCATGTATTTCAACTAAATACATAACCACAGATGAAATATACTTAGTCTATGACATAACTATCCGTTCAGACAATCAAAAATCGAAGAATACACTTCGCAATCCAAACCATATCCTTTATTATCCCTGTTCTTCATCAATTTTCAATCGTCAGAAAAATCCAAATTAACACGATTTGATGATTCCATCAATTTTTTTTTTCCGGAATTGTTCCTCTTACCCATAATTCCGTCCGCGAGTGTAAAAAAAAGAATCTCAGCGCTTTCTTTCCCTCGATGTAAAGTTGCATGTTGAATAGCTTGCTTCGTTACTGTGCAGAGAGTTGCTCTTCGCGAATATAAAAAAAAACATGTACTCAAAAAACGATGGTAGCAGAAAACCGCCATTCGTATAACTAGTACTATAGTAATATTTTGAGAGTGGTTGATTCAACCAGAATTGCAGGAAGTGGGAGAAAAAAAAAAGAATTCATTTTGGAATCCATTTGAAATGTTTGCTGTTACATTTCGGAGTGGGTTACGATGATATGGATACACAGCAGCAGCAGTTGTAGAGAAAAATATATCAAAGGACGCTCGAAATAAAAAGTTTGTTGAAATACTAACGAAATTTCAAGAGCCCTCAGCGAGGGTAGATTTGAATTCGCCCTTACTATATGAATGAATACAGATTGTGTAACGTATTTGAAATAGGATAATTTAATTACGTCATGAATATATTTTTCGGCAGGTATACGATGAATGATAGAATGCTGAGTTATCGTTAACATTATAAATGGTACCTACTATAGTTTGCCGGAAATTGTTATTTAGCTGCGAAAGAAATAATGTGGTAGTATGTTAATGATTTCTTTTAGACGCTAAGCTTAAATACAGGTGATCTGTGTTAGGTCTCTTCTACAAAGAGACGCGAGGGGTAGCAAAGAATAAATTATGCTAAGGGTATCCTGAGGTCTTTATCAAGCCCGGCACATATTAACGTCCGTTCCTCGTACGCACGAGTATACATGCGAATAGAGAGATTCTTTGTGGAAAATGGATATTACTTATTATCGCAAACCATAGTTGTCAGACATGCATCCGCTTTTGTTAAAGGCCTCAAGCATTCACACCTTGTCTGATATGTGTAATGTGTATCAATTGAATTGCTCATCGCAGAAACTACCCAAGCCCAAAAAGTTAATTTTTCAGGAGACGACAAAAACTTTTGCACTCGAGAATTATTCTTTTGAGTATTAACGAGTATAATGAACGGTATGATATCCATTTCGTTCACTGGCTGGAAACGATACACAAATAGGCCAGCTTTTGACTAGCTTAAACATTTTACAATCTTGGCTGCAAGTTAATTAACTTAATGAGTGATACTCAGATTCAGGTCAACAATTTTCATTTGTTTTTTTTTTCGTCGAGCTTACTATTTTCTAATTAATTACTCAAATTAAGGACAAATTTGAACTAGAGTAGTTTTTTTGAAATTACATGAAGAGCATTTTATTAAAAAAAAAGTCGAAAATCAAAGATGTTGTAAGGAAAAACGGATTATATGTAGGCATGTTCGATTAATCGATTAATCGAACTGTAATCGATTATTTTCAATAATCGATTAATCGATTATTTTTGTTTCGATTATACGATTAATCGATTATTAAAATAATCGAGAAATAATCGAAAATACGATTAATCGAAAATACGATTAATCGAAAAATAATCGAAAATACGATTAATCGAAAAATAATCGAAAATACGAATAATCGAAAAATAATCGAAAATACGATTAATCGAAAATACGATTAATCGAAAAATAATCGAAAATACGATTAATCGAAAAATAATCGAAAATACGATTAATCGAAAATACGATTAATCGAAAATACGATTATTAGAAAAACACGATTTTCGCCGCTTGGCGGAAGATGTCTGCCTGGCAGCAGACCGAAATTAAAACTCATGTCACCCCCGTTCTCCCGCTGCAGCTCCAGAAAGTGGTTGTTTCGCTGCTTGGCGGGTGACGTCTGGCAGTAGACGAAAATTCCAATTTGCATATCACCGAACGAAATTGGTGGCAAATGAATGGTCTCGAGTCTCTATCGACGATCCCGAAGTCATTTTTCGCTAGTCACCCCCGTTCTCCCGCTGCAGCTCCACAAAGCGGCTGGCAGTATGAAGGAAATGACAATTTCCATGTCGCCGAACGAAATTGGTGGCAAATGAAAAGTATCGACTCCCTATTGGCGATTCCGAAGTAATTTCTCCCTAGTCACCCCCGTTCTCCCGCTGCAGCTCCACAAAGTGGTTGTTTCGCTGCTTGGCGGGTGGCGTCTGGCAGTAGACGGAAATGACAATTTTCATGTCGCCGAACGAACTAGGCGGCAAATGAATGGTCTCGACTCTCTATTGACGATCCCGAAGTCATTTTTCGCTGGTCACCCCCGTTCTCCCGCTGCAGCTCCACAAAGTGGTTGTTTTGCTGCTTGGTGGTTGACGTCGGGCAGTAGACGGAAATGACAATTATCATGTCGCCGAACGAAATTGGTGGCAAATGAAAGGCCTCGACTCCCTATTGACGATTACAAAGTAATTTCTCCCTAGTCATCCCCGTTCTCCCCGCTGCAGCTCCATAAAGTGGTTGTTTCGCTGCTTGGAGGGTGACGTCTGGCAGTAGACGGAAAAGACAATTTTCATGTCGTCCAACGAAATTGGTGGCAAATTAAGGGTCTCGACTCTCTATTGACGATCCCGAAGTCAATTTTCGCTAGTCACCCCCGTTCTCCCGCTGCAGCTCCATAAAGTGGTTGTTTCGCTGCTTGGAGGATGACGTCTGGCAGTAGACGGAAATGATAATTTTCATGTCATCGAACGAAATTGGTGGCATATAAAAGATCCGGACTCCCTATTGACGATTCCGAAGTAATTTCTCCCTAGTCACCCCCGTTCTCCCGCTGCAGCTCCACAAATTGGTTGTTTCGCTGAAATGACATGAAAATTAGCATTTCTGTCTACTGCCAGACGTTTCCCGCAAGCAGCGAAACAACCACTTTGTGGAGCAACAGCGGGAGAGCGGGGTTGGCTATGAAAAAATTACTGCGGAGTTGTCAATAGGGAGTCGAGAACTTTCATTTGTCACCAATTTCGTTCGGTGAGACGAAGATTTTCATTTTCGTCTATTGCCAGACATTTACCGAAAGCAGCGAAACAACCAATTTGTGGAGCTGCAGCGGGAGAATGGGAGTGACTAGGGAGAAATGACTGCGGAACCGTTAATAGGGAGTCGAGACCTTTCATTTGCCACCAATTTCGATCGGCGACATGAAAATTGTCATTTCCGTCTACTGCCAGACGTCACCCTCCAAGCAGCGAAACAACCACTTTATGGAGCTGCAGCGGAGAACGGGGGTGACTAGCGAAAATTTACTTCGGGATCGTCAATAGAGAGTCGAGACCATTAATTTGCCACCAATTTCGTTCGGCGACATGCAAATTGTCATTTGCGTCTATGCCAGACGTTTCCCGCCAAGCAGCGACACAGCCACTTTGTGGATTGGAGGGGGAGAACGGGGTTACTAGGGAAAAATGACTCCAGAATCGTTAATAGGGAGTCGACAATTTTCATTTGCCACCAATTTCGTTCGGTGAGACTAAGATTTTCATTTTCGTCTACAGCCGGACATTTCCCGAAAGCAGCGAAACAACCACTTTGCGGATCAGCAGCGGGAGAACGAGGGTGGCTAGGGAAAAATGGCTCAAGAATTGTTAATAGGGCGTCGAGACCTTTCATTTGCCACCAATTTCGTTCGGCGACATGAAAATTGTCATTTCCGTTTACTGCCAGACGTCACTCAGCAAGCAGTGAAACCACTTTGTGGAGCTGCAGCGGGAGAACGGGGGTGACAAATGAAACGGGGGGGACAAATGAAACGAAATCTTCCGCTAAGCAGCGAATAGCGTGTTTTCCGATTAATCGTATTTTCGATTTTTTGTAGTTTCGATTAATCGAATTTTCGATTATTTGTAGTTTCGATTAATCGTATGTTCGATTAATCGTATTTTCGATTAATCGTATTTTCGATTATTTGTAGTTTCGATTAATTGTATTATCGATTAATCGTATTTTCGATTAATCGTATTTTCGATTAATCGTATTTTCGATTAATCGTATTTTCGATTATTTGTAGTTTCGATTAATCGTATTTTCGATTAATCGTATTTTCGATTAATCGTATTTTCGATTATTTGTAGTTTCGATTAATCGTATTTTCGATTAATCGTATTTTCGATTAATCGTATTTTCGATTATTTGTAGTTTCGATTAATCGTATTATCGATTAATCGATAATTTTTTTCGATTAATCGTATCATCGATTAATCGTATAATCGATTATTTCTAATAATCGATTATAATCGATTATTTTCAATAATCGAACATGCCTAATTATATGCCTACTATTTTTCGCAGTATATCTGAAAAATCGCTTAGGACCGGATGTACAATCATGGCTTAACTCACCGTTTAGTTAACTGGAGTTTAATTTTAAACTCCGTTTAACTAAGTGGAGAATTGTACAACGCGATAACAAAAATTTAGCAATTGAAAATTTAAAAATCAATAGTTGCCATTAGCAACGGTTTTTTTCCGAATAGTAACGTTAAGTTTTTTAAATTTAAAAATGCAGTAGGCTGGAAGAAAAATCATGGTTTAACTGAGCGTTGTAAGTTAAACTAAACTCCGTTTAAGGAAACTCAACAAAAAATAAACGTCTGTTTAAACTGCAGTTTAACGTTAAACTCCGTTTAAAGATAAACGGTCGTCGTTGACTGTTTAACTAATGGTTTGCGAATATAAACTCGTTTTCGGATTCTTTGCCGAGGTTTTTCGTTGAATTTTATTGAAAATGGTGAAAGTGAAAAATATCTTTAAATACAATATATAAATATGACGGACGATTTTATGAATAATTTGCATCAATTGTGCGTGCGCGGTGGAAAAGAATCGCTCGAGAACGACCAGATCATTGATGAAAATGGATATGCAAAGATGATGAGTTTCTTCAAAGGTTTTTTTGATTGAAGGAAACTGTATTATCTGCTGTAGAAGATATAATGCACATAATATCGAGTCACCCGCAAAGAGATAGCATGCTACTCAGCCAGTAAAGCTTATTCTTTGATATAATGCTATTGGATGCATTAATAGCGTCCTCTCTACGCCTAGAGTGAACATTCTATAGGTTGGCTTCAGCCTAAATAATGTTTGTTTTGTAAGCCACAGAAAAGAAAGGCTGATACTTGCAGTTATTTTTGACGCCGTGCGGTTCAACCACTATCGATTAAGCAAACTCCATCGTTCTTATCGTATATCGCTTTGGACAAACCTTTTTTTTTTGGTACAGCCACGAAATTAAAATTGCAATGGGTGGGATATGTGCCAAGGTAGGATAATTGCATGCCCAAGCAAGTCATAAGCGCGCAACGAACCTATGAAAACAGTTTGTGTTATATTCGCACAATTAAAAGTCGACTGCTCGGTTGGGAGGTATAAAAGCAACTGGTTTATTTCCAAAATGGAAGACTTAAAACTAGAAATTACAGAGTTGCCAGATGGTCACAATTTTAGATTATTAAATCGAATTATGTGTATACAACATCTCCTTCCTTTAAAATTAGATAAAAATTCAAGATTACTTCATGATCAAAATGTTTCAATTAAAATTTTAGTTCAAATTAAACTGTTTGAAATTCAAAATGTTATGGGAATTCAAAATCATTATGGCTTCAAAATGTTATTGGAATTCAAAATCATTACGGCTGATATCGATCAGGCTTATAGCGAATTCGAGCACTGCGTCTTGGAATGTTATCTACATATTGATGATGTTCACTAGAATTATCGTTATGTGTGCTACTATTTCCTTCTTCGCCATTTGTGTCTGGTTGTAACACTATCCAACTAAATGGTACGGTAGGTTTATTACCTATCGATGCCGAGCGATGCTTTATTTGGTTTTGATGTCGTCGAACACATCCTTCCGAGGTTTTTGCTAGGTAGACCATATTGCCCAAGCATCGAACAATGACTGCTTCAATCCATTTAGGACCTCGACCATAGTACTTCACATACACCATCTCATTTGGTGAAAATTTTCTACTCCGTGAGATTGTATCACTTGGGTTGGATGTTGTCGGTGATGATAGTAAGGTCAACAAAGTTCGTGGGGCGCGACCATGTAGCAATTCGGCCGGTGACTTCCCTTCGGCGTTCGGAATGGCCCTGTACGTAGATAAGTACTTCACTATCGCTAGATTGAGTGATAACCCATCGTCTAAATTCTTCTGGACAGAAGTTTTGAATGTACGCACGAACCGTTCAGCAAGCCCATTGGATGCAGGGTGAAATGGTGCCGTTCGTACATGTTTGATACCATTTTTTGCGCAAAAATCCGAAAATTGATCTGACGTTAGTTGAGGTCCATTGTCGCTGACGAGCGTTTCAGGTAGACTCTCCAGTGCGAAAATTGATGACAATGCTGAAATCGTGTCAGCAGTGGTGGTTTTGGAGAGCTGCACCACAAACGGAAATTGTGAATACGCGTCGACTACGATGAGCCACATAGAGTTGAAAACAGGACCGGCAAAATCAATATGCACCCGTTGCCACGGACGTTCTGGTTTAGGCCATTCTTGATAATGCTGATTTGGACTTGCACCCGCGACTTGACAGACGCTACACTGCGCAATTAACTTCTCGATGTCATCATCCATCTTATGCCACCAGCAGTGTTGCCTTGCTAGCTGTTTCGTTTTCACAATCCCCCAATGGCCCTCGTGTAAAAGCTTAAGGACCGATTGTTGCAGTGAAGTGGGAATAATAACTCGAGTAGCGTCTGTCTGCAAGTAAACTAGATCGTTATAAATAGTTAATTCATACTTACGACGAAAAAACGGCAGCAAATTCTTGTCGGCCTGACTCAGGTGTGTCGGCCACCCATGTCTTATGAATGTTTTGACCCTTTCGAGGATGCGATCGTTCTTGTAATGCTGTTGAAGCAATCCAACGTCGATTGGTGTATCGTAAGATTCCACTTGATGGCAATCTTCAAGCTTATCAAACTCGGGATCAGGCCCACAAGGTAGGCGTGATAAGGCATCAGCGTTTGAGTGCTCAGTAGTTTTGCGAAACTGAATCTCAAATTGATAGGACATTAGGATTATGGCCCAGCGTTGCAAACGATTTGTAGACATTGAAGGCAAATGCTTATCTGGACTAAAGATGCTGACCAAGGGCTTATGATCGGTGACCAGGATGAACTTATGTCCAAATAAGTATTGATGGAATCGTTGTACTCCAAAAACTATCGAAAGCGCTTCTTTTTCGATCTGGCTATATTTCACTTGATGAGTGTTAAGCGTTTTGGAAGCAAACGCGATGGGACGCTCAGAACCATCTGGATGTCGGTGAGATATAACGGCTCCAATGCCGTACGATGAGGCATCTGCTGCAAGAACAATCGGAAGATGTTCTTGGAAGTGAGACAATTCGGTAGCTGCTACTATGTGGCGTTTTAAAGCTGTAAACGCTGCATCTTGCTTGGAACTCCATACAAACTTTACATTTTTCCGGCGCAGTTGGTTAATTGGTGCGGCCAATTCCGAAAAATTTGGTATGAAATTATTGTAATAATTTGCTTTACCTAGAAATGCTTCAGCTTCTTTAATATTTTTGGACGAGGCAAGTCCTTGACAGCCTGGACGCCTTGATCATCAGGTAGAATGCCGCTTGCGCTGATTGTTCGACCCAAGTACTCCAATTTCGTTTTTAGAAATTCACATTTAGATCGTTTGCAGCGAATACCACTTTCTGATAGAAGTGACAAAATTTTCTCCACGCGCTGCAGATGTACGTCCACTGCTGAAGCGGTGATAATGATGTCATCAATGTAGTTGCCGCAGCCGTCGATACCACATAAGAGCTGCTCTAAATATTTCTGGAACATAGCAGGTGCGCTAGCAACTCCATATGGCAACCGTTGATATTGGAAAAGTCCCAAAGGCGTGTTGACAACTAAAATTTTCTTAGCCTCGTCGTCCAGCTCCATCTGCAGATACGCATCTTTCAAATCAATCTTCGAAAAGAATTTTCCGTAACGGACGGTGTGTAATAAGCTTTCTCGTGTAGGTAATGGATATTGATCAACGTCAATTTGCTTATTGACAGTTTTCTTGAAATCACCACAGATACGCAGCGAGCCATCTGGCTTGGTAACCAACACGATCGGCGATGCCCACTCACTAAATTTTACAGGTTTCCAAATTCCACTATCTGTCATACGTTGTGCTTGAGCCTTAAATTTTTCCATTTGGGCAAAGGGAATGGGACGACTTTTACAAAACTTTGGACTGGCATTTTCTTTAAGGTGTATGCTCGCCTTTGCCTGTTTAATTATTCCTAAGGCTTCTTCAAAAACACTATTATATTTTTCTAACAAGCCGTTTATTTCGTTACTATCACTAATTGCATGGACTTGGCTTATCTGAAAGCCGAACTGTTCAAAAAGATCGGTACCAAATAAATTATTTCCATTGCGAACACACGCTACAACCAATGTTGCCGTTTCAGTTTTTCCGCCACACTGTAACTCCGCGTAAAACTCACCGAGTGTTTTCACTTGATTTTTTCCATAGTCAAACAACTGTCTGTCACATTCACGCAATTTGGGTTTACCTAGTTGTTCGTATGTGTCTTGAGTGATTACTGATACAGTAGCCCCGGAGTCCATTTGAAATTTAATTTGAACATTGTTTACTAAAATGTCAATAAACACTTTTTTATTTTCACGATATGGGTTATTATTTAGGCTCAACACTGAATCAATTTGAGAAACACAGTTGGTTTCGATTTTCTGTTGCTCGTGTCTAGCGTTGTTGTATTTATTCTTTACCAACGTCGACATACAAACGGCTGCGATATGGCCTTTTCGCCCGCACTTGTTACACACAGCTTTGCGAAATTTGCATTCTTGACGTGTGTGAGAGAGACCACAACCTGAACAGGATTTTAGCACACTTTTCCCGTTCTCCTTCTGCTTTGGTGGAAATTTGTTGCTTTTGAATGTTCGTGGTGTTGATTTTAAAACGTTTAGGACAATGGGCGCTTCTTTATCTTTGATTTTGTTCATCGTCGATTCCGTTGCTTCAAATGCATCGGCAATTTGTACGACTTCTGTTAGCGACGGATTCGACTTTTGCAGTGCTGCAACCCGAACGCTGTCGTGAGGGGTGTTCACAATAATTTTATCCCGAATCATTTCATCGGTGTAATTTTGTGAACATCCTGCGTTGCTACAAATGAACTTGCACTCACGCGCGATTCTTCTTAACTCCGCCACCCACTCTCTATATGTCTGCGTTGATCCCATCCTCGTCGCCACTTGTTATATTCGCACAATTAAAAGTCGACTGCTCGGTTGGGAGGTATAAAAGCAACTGGTTTATTTCCAAAATGGAAGACTTAAAACTAGAAATTACAGAGTTGCCAGATGGTCACAATTTTAGATTATTAAATCGAATTATGTGTATACAACAGTTTGCGTGGAAGGTCGAGCAATTACTAGGAGAGGACACTTACCAAATACAGGGTCTTTGAAACTGGAGGACAAGGCCAAAGCCCGAAATCTGACTAACGTGCCATAAAGAAAAAGAAGATTATGCAATTGGGACAAAATCCCCACTAAAAACACATCAAGAGTTTAATATGTATACGAGTATACTAAACATTGTGTAAAAACTAATAATTGAATTGAAACAAATAAGCGGAAACTTCCTTATTATTTAAAGTCTTTATCTTTTATCTTTAAGACTGCAAACGCGTAACTAGCAATAAAAAAAAAACTATTTTATACTGCTATTTCTCTTTTTGTTTCAACGTTAATAATTTGCAGTAAAACAATATATATTCCTAAATTGAAAATCGCCAATGTCCTTTTAATTAAAATTCCAAGCAGAAAACATTTTAATCGAAACTTATCTATCAAAAGTTGACCAGATTATTCAGTTACAATTATACTCTAAACAGTGCAGCTACATAAAATGTTGATTGTGTTTTTTAAAGGAGGGGAGAGTCTGGTGCGAATATATCTATTTTTTTTATTTTTGGGGGTTTGTTTCTCACATAATTCAAATAAATTTTGACCGCTCACTTGCGAGAGACACGGACTGACTAAAGGCCTGAATCAAATGTGAAAGTGTTTTGATACTTTTGCTTATGGCATTGAAATTGCTTTCCACATTACTGTCGTTCGTTCCTGATATGTATTCCTGCACAAATCAAATGAAAATTTTATGCATTTAGAGTGTAGTTATTACTGCGTATGTGGGGCGCCTTTTAAAGACTAGCTATTTTTGCATTAACTCTATTGATTCGTTTACCTATACATATTTTACTCGAGTTCGACATTTCTCTAATGGTCAAATCCATATGCGTCGTATATCTCTTGCTCGTGAGTCTCGTTTTTTAGTGCTCGGCATATGCACAATGCGCCCTTTTAATAAAAACGTAGCATTAACTTGTTCCATGATCTATCGATAGAAAATCGTTAAAGATTATTTAAAAAAAATGCATGGTAAATTTTACGAACCAATAACGTTGCAATCTAATAAAAACAAGGATAAACGGGCCCGATCGAAATTTGACTACCCGTCACACTTGAATGAAACTTAAGCTTCTCTTGTATTAATAATTTCTACCGCAGCCCTATGACGCATTCCGATTCCATCCGTTCTTGGATACGTTTTGACGCTTTACACGTGTATGAAGTTTGGTTAAGCTAGCTGCAAAACTGAGGAACAGAGTGCATAGAAACAGATGGACAGACAGACGGACATTGCTCAATCGATTTCTCGTGTCATACAGTGTCCGAAAACCGCATAAACGCACCGCAACTAGGGTTAAATTTGGCTCGATTTTGATATAATTGTAATAAATTTTACCAAATTGCAGTTTGTATTGTATTGAATTGGAGCTAAAATTAACCCTAGTTTTCTCTATGGGTATAATTCAACCAAAAGTAGCATTTAATGCCCGAGCTCCTAGTGTTAGTTCAACGTCGTTAGCTAATCGATTAGTGCATTCTTACTAGTAATTAATTCTGTGTATAACAATTTATTGATTGTATAGCATATACAAGGAAGATAAGCCGAACTAGTGAGTTCCGATTTCCTTGCCAAATATGAACAAATGGAGCGCGAAGAAGCTGGTGAAAGCATTTTTATCTGTGAGCAATCAACTCTTCTTTGTGGCATGTAATGTAAATATACTGCGGCCGCAGTTTAGCTACATATGTACATCGCTATAAAACAAAACCGGCATAAGTGCAAAAATTTAGTTTTTGAGTTTTTGATATAAAAAAAAAATGTTTTTCTCTCTCTATTTTTCTGTCATACCGGCACATTGTATAGTTGAGTAAAAATACATCAAATGGGGTTGTGCCGGTGTTCATTTCGGCGCAAACTGCCCTTCAATTTAGTAAAAGACAGATCTATCGGGCAATACGCCAATCGCTTCAAAAATTTCTGAAGAAAACCTGTTCATAATTGTAAGTCAAACCGAATTATCTTACAATATTCCTTATAGAATACTGTGCAACACTGCAAACAGTGCCCCTGTTTTTAAATCAAACTGGCATAACTGCTCTGATTTTAAAACCAAACCGGCATATCTGCAGATTTCTTCTAAATTAAGCATTTTTTAATTTATTTGTAACTACTACTTCAATAATAACAGTATGCATATAAACTTTATCCAATTTTGTGTGACTTTGTGGTGCATCGAACAGACGTTTATATTAAAATACCGTTGGCAAAAACTTCAAAACCCTCTGGTGTAAAATATGGATTTTGCAGATATGCCGGTTTTGTTTTATAGCGACGATATGTATATTTATTTTCTCGTCTGCGACTCGATGTGAGGGCGTATTTGATCCAAAAAATGTTCCGCGGTTTGCTTTTACAAACGAAATCTTTGCAGAAGTTCATCGTTCCTACATTTAGACCATGATGATCGGGTCTTTCTCTAAAAAAATTTTTTGCCGAGATTGCACATACAACTGAAACGAGCTGTACGAAATCTTCGTCGTCCGTAATCGCTTCGATCCGCTTCCAACCCATTTTTACGTAAGGGAATAATTAATTAATTAATTACACTAATAATTACTACACGATTACATACAACGACCGGCAATTACAAATTTATACGTTTTAAAGTCTCCATAGAAACTTTAGTAGTTTATAAACGATTATAACCAATTGAGAGAGCTCTTATGACATTTAGCCAGCCGTTTATTTTTAAAGTGAGTTTAACGCTAAACGACCGTTTAACTTTTTGTATACATTCTTAAACTATGGTTGTCAGTTAAACTACAGTTTAGTTAATAACCATGGTTTAAACCATGATTGTACAAGCGGCCCTAGCCTGGTATTCAGTTTTTATTTGCTTGAAAAATGTGGACAAATAATACTGTCCCTGTTTTTATGAAAACAAAAAAGAACATTCGCTTCACAATCACTCTGTTCATCAAATCAAGCTACTGACAATACCTATTCCTTTACTTTTTGTATATACTTTTTTTTGCTTTATTTGCAGTTAATATTAAAATAGTTTTAACCTTCCGGCGGGCGCAATACTAATCCTAACACGATCGGGCGCAATGCATCTGACAGATTAAGTGCAGAAAAAAGGACGAAACTAAGTTTCTGTATATTTTAGACTCTTATTTATTGTTGCATTGTCTCTTTGAAATAGTTCTACGAAATTTTAGAAACAAATAAAATAATAAATTAGTAGTTTCTTCAATTTTATAACGGTACTCTCATTTAGTCGTAGAGTTGAAGTGCTACACTTTTCAACTCTTCTGAAAATCGGCCGTCTCAACTTTAGCATGAGGTGATTCATTTTTTAGATTACTTAACCTTCAAGCGGGCGCGCATTTTTTGTGACGTTACCGAGCGCGCGGCGGTAATTTTCCGCCCTTGTCTTTTCCCCTCCATTTGCGCTCAACCGTACAACTTCAATTCTCATAATTATGGTAAATTGAAAGAAGAGCGTGTCCCAAATAAGTTATCATCATAAAAAGTATTATCTGGTGAACAATAAAACAAGTTCAACAGTTTTAGCGAAGCATGTCACTTCAGTGAGATTACACAGAGCACACACATTTTGAGCACAACTATATAGCAAAATATACAATCCCCGAACGTTTGATGACCGCTGGAAAGGTATGGAAGGTAAAATTTACCCAAAATTTTATTGTCTCGTATCTATAACAGTATGACTTAAGAATACATACTTCTCCCACCTCGATCCGGCCAAAGGGGGAAAAGCTGTGCGTGTTTATATGATCAGGGCGGTAAATTACCGCCCGCGCGCCCGCTTGAAAGTTAAATGTTACCAATTTATGAGATGAGCAAACCTACCTTCAGTGTAATATTAAGCTGTTGGTTTCAAATTTTAGCCTGCGAGCAATTGACTATAAGAAGGTTTTTCGTAGATTCGTCGTGAATAATAAGTCGTTCCTAGTGTTTAAAGCACTGAGATAACGTTGAAAAACAGTTCTTCACTTATGTGTTTCACTGAGGTACAAATTTGCCGCACCTGTAAAATCGGCCGCCCTAGATTCCAGCCTACTGGTAAATCCGACACAGCGTTTTCCCACCTTGAATTGGCCGGAGACCAACGAATTCACGATAGAATTTGGGGGCTATTGTATTTCTCTGAAACACTTGGTTAAAATATTACATAAACTTCGTGTCTACTTCGAGGCTAAACTCGCTACGGAGGACGTCAGTTTGTCTTCCGCCCAGAAGCGCCATAGAGTGTAAGTCCAGCCGTGTCTATAGTCCAAGTGAGAAAAAATTACGTAGCCTTTCTAAATGTTGGCTATCAAGGTAAACCGTAATTGGCCTATTTTCAACAGCTTTGGCATTGGCTCTATTTCACACTTCATTTAAATGGCTTCTTCAATTTCGGTTTTAAGGAGACCAACTCCCTTACCATGGCGCTTCAACTAAACTGCATGTATCCAGGCTCATACTACTCCTGTTTGTCGGTGCTTGTTTTGCTGTATCTACGTATAAAAAAAAAAGTCACCAAGCTTTGGGCAAACTGATTTGGCTAATATCTTCAGATAACAAGTATAATGTATCAAGACCGCGATTTAGCTACCCTGTAACCAGGGACGTAGCCAGGATTTTGTTTCGGGAGGAGTCCAAATATTGCCCCCGTACTATTTTTTTGTTTTCTATAAATTTCATGAACACGACTTTAACTTTTAATGGAAATTATGGTCTGTGTTATTAGGTTAATTTTAACAGGGTAGTGCACCATGAATTACTTGAAGATTCCATGTGTCCCGAAAGAAATTAAGGGGAAGTGCTTTTCGAAATGAACAGTGTGATTTTGTAAAATATGTGTTACTGGAGTTCTTTTGCTAGAACGGTACAGTATTTTACCCTAGTTTACTGTTTGGGGTGCAAATGCACCCCAGCGCATGTTTCACTTAATATAACTTCGAAATTTTTCAAGTTTTCATTATCAATTTTTCAGCTTAACACAATTTAGTTTTGTTTTAGTTTTTAAAGTTTGTACAAATGTAGCTACATAAACTAATTTTTACGAATTTTTTGTGGAAAGAAATCATTGGTTCTGTCGTGGGTGCATTTGCACCACAAATATTTTTTTTTAATTCAGAACTATTTATTTTAATGTTAAATTGATATTTATTTTGAAATAAAGATAAATAATATCTAAGCTTTCATCAGGAATGAGAAAAAATGTGAATAAAAGTACGAAATTTTGTTTCTTCGGAATGACCTTTGGGACATCAAATGTGGCTGTGTTTCAGACACGATTTCAATTTGATAAACTGTTTCATATTTCGCTAAATTTCATAAATAAACAACAGAAACTTAGTCGAATGATCAGAGATATTAATTGGAGATCAGAGATACTAATTCAAAAAAGATTTGCATTTCGGAATTCGTCAACAAAATTCCTCTTCGTGCCCATTAATTTCGGCCTGCTATTTTAATCTATGCGAAGCGATTTCACTGTTATAACTGAAGTAATAAGTTCTGGATATGTCAAATGAAAAAGCAACAACAACGCATTGGTCTCGGCGATGACACGATCCAAGATACAGCTGCCTGTAGAAATATGCTGAGAAATTATCGCCAAAACGGGCGATGTGCCTACACCGCAGGTCGAGCAACGCGAAACCGTGGAGCGGTATAAAGAACGAGGCAAGGAAGAAGAACTGAAGTAATTATGTTCTGTTGAAAACGTCAAGTGATGAGGAACCTGAAGAGATGCATAACTCACGCAAAATCCGTGAATTGGATGCACACCATACGGACGTTTCATGAACATGACACTTTTTTGAGTTTATCATGTCATTTATTGTATGGATATCAGTGCCTGCCGTCCAACCAAAGTCAACATGTATGCCTCCAGCATTTCTGAATTCGCACTCACTATCTCATTTTTGTTTTCCCTGTTTAATTAACATAACACACGATCAAAATGAATCAAATTAAACAATTTTGGAAGTCAGATGAAGATAATGCAGATATATGGGCATACATACTGTGGGGTGCATTTGCACCTCATAACATGAAACTAGTTAGAAAATCGTTGCGGTAAACTAGGGATAATATCAAGTATTTAGGATTAATATTTGCAAAATTATTTCAGAGTAAGATTTAGCGCGGTTAATCTATCGAATTGACAGTTGACAATGTAAGAACTGTAAGTGTAAGTGTTACACTTGTCAACTCTTTTGAAAATCGGCCGTCTCAACTTTATGAATCACCTCATACTGATTCATTTTGTAGATTACCTAAATGTTATCAATTTATGAGATGAGCAAACCTACCTAGAGTGTAGTATTAAGCTGTTGGTTTCAAACTTTAGCCTGCGAGCAATTGACTATAAGAAGGTTTTTCGTAGATTCGTCGTCAATAATAAGTCGTTCCTAGTGTTTAGAGCACTGAGATAACGTTGAAAAACAGTTCTTCACTTATGTGTTTCACTGAGGTACAAATTTGCCGCACCTGTAAAATCTGCCGCCCTAGGTTCCAGTCTACTGGTAAATCCAACACAGCGTTTTCCCACCTTGAATTGTCCGGAGACCAACGAATTCACGATAGAATTTGGGGGCTATTGTATTTCTCTGAAACACTTGGTTAAAATATCACATAAACTTCGTGTCTACTTCGAGGCTAAACTCGCTACGGAGGACGTCAGTTTGACTTCCGCCCAGAAGCGCCATAGAGTGTAAGTCCGGCCCTGTCTATAGTCCAAGTGAGAAAAAGTTACGTAGCCTTTCCAAATGTTGGCTATCAAGGTAAACCGTAATTGGCCTATTTTCAACAGCTTTGGCATTGGCTCCATTTCGCACTTCATTTAAATGGCTTCTTCAATTTCGGTTTTAACCCTTTCCCGGACAGAACGTCTATAGACGTCCAATTTTGAGCATTTGACATACGTTGTGTCCGGCAATGAGGTAAGGAGACCAATTCCCTTATCATGGCGCTTCAACTAAACTGCATATGTATCCAGGCTCATACTACTCCTGTTTGTCGGTGCTTGTTTTGCTGCATCTACACATAAAAAAAAGTCACCAAGCTTTGGGCAAACTGTTTTCCGATACAAGTCAAAACAAGTAATGTATCAACACCGCGATTTAGCTACTCTGTAACTATACATTTCCAGGTTTGAGTCTAAATTAATGGAAGGCTCCATTGTCTTGTTATTATCACTGGCGACTCCTAGTTCACTTTAATCATATCAATATAAGTAACAAGTATCGATACATTTCAGATATTCTTTCCTTTTGAGTACTATTCATTTGGCTGGTATCCCAATATTTCAATATTTCCCTAAATCTGGGTAACACAAGGATACGCGTATGTTGATTGGTCTCCTATCGACGTAAATTACAAATTATTATTCTCGTCATTGGTTCTCGTCGTGGAGTAATATTATATTTTTATTATTATTTATTTATTATTTATTAAAATAATATTATAACATAACTAGTGTTATAAACTCCTTAAAGTTAAAGCACTGGCAACAGAG
The DNA here is from genome assembly GCA_949715475.1 of Microchrysa polita. Taxonomy (NCBI): domain Eukaryota; kingdom Metazoa; phylum Arthropoda; class Insecta; order Diptera; family Stratiomyidae; genus Microchrysa; species Microchrysa polita. The sequence goes on along the minus strand of OX454416.1, from coordinate 137,167,502 downwards.
GCCTTAGGCTTATGGATTATATTTTTAGTTATTGTTCATATTTTTTTCTTTTGTTACAGATCAGCGACATTCATCAGTTCTACACAAGAGATCATAACGTCCATTTTGACGTGGACGAAATGGAATACAAAGTAGGAGCATCGAGTAATTTTGCTCGAAGAATTGAAATTTCCCCATCATCATTGTTGCTAATGATCGCCATTTATTTAGTTACATACGCAACATATTATGTAGAAAGGAATTAAATTTATAAATATATAATATAAAAACATGTAGTCGCATATGTTTAGTATACAAATTACATGAGTATGTATATAAGCATAAGAATATAATGTAAAAAAATATGATTTATATTATTCAATAAGTAGTCAAAATATTTCGCATTTAGTATTATCAATTTATCAGTTAAAGTTTACAATATTCTTAAATGGTTTTATTAGTATTTTTTTTTTGCATTTATTCTATTATTATTTTAAATTCAACCTGTATCATTACTAATTGAAGTGATGCAATTAAAAGTGCCTTAAATTGTCGATTAGGAAAGAAGATTATGTAGGAGATATAAGTGTATATTATACTTCGTCATTTGTTTTATAAATATATTTTATTTGATTTATTTGTTTTTATTTATTAAGTATTGTTTTGAGTTTGTTTAAGTTTGTATAAAAACCAAACGATTTGTTAATTATATGTAAGAAAAAAACGTGTCCATTGATGAGACATCGCCACTAGTCCTAATCGCATAATCATCACTCGAAAATTAAGAAGTAAAACCCTCACATACATATATTCAAATAGGAAACCGTAGTGAAATTTAAAACCTTATTTTAAAATGTCGTACTCGCTCGCTTATGAAAAGAGAACATGATCATGAAATTGAACTCTCTGATAGAGCAATGCAAATTTTTTGGAAGGAAAGCGGCTGCGGAGCAACCGAAAATAGTTATAATTTCAGTAATTCAAAAATCATAAGCAGTAAAACGCGTTGAAATTATTTAGAACAGAACATTTTACAAAAAAAAAGCTAAAAGAAAAAATCTTACAAATACATAAAAAGCCGAAATGAGTAAAAATTTTATGAAAAGGAAATTGATAAAATAAGCTACACTACGAATTAGTCATAGATCTCATTTTAAGAAATTCATATATAAATGTGACTAGAAAAAAGAAAATGTTAAAAAATAAGAAAAAATGTTTTTATACATATAATGAAAAAAAAAACTAAGAAAAAAAATGTACTACGAAAAAAGCCCATTACATTAACTATTTAGTATAAAATATCTGAAATCTATAACAGCATAAAATATAATGTTACGGTAAAATTTAGTTAAAAATGTGTACATAAAATAGTTTTAATGCCATTTAAACGGACGCTATGCATATGATTGCCAGTAGAGAGATAAAAGGAAAAATAAAACAGATGTACTAACATATTAAAAAAAAGTATGTATTTAGCAAAACAAAAAAATGTAATAATTTAGACATTTACTAAAATTGGGCTATACGAAGAATGTGCAGCCAGGCGCAATAGAACCTGCAACATGCAAATTTAGTGAACGAAAAATATGTTTGTAGAGAACGCCACGCAAGAATATTGCCACATCTATATACGAGTAAATCCGACTGATAAAGTGATGTAAAAAGGTATCTTTAAGATCTGTCTACTGTACCGATATTAAATTATTTTTATCCAAGGAATTAATTTGAAACGATGGAATTGGTAAAGAATATATTACCCCAGGAAAATTGGCATTTCACTTCGGAAAAATTAGGGGAAACTGGGAGCATGCTCTTTCCTTTCGAGGTCCTAAAAAAGACACCGAAAATCCGCGTCTGTACGACTGCCGCTAGAGGCGGCAAGGGTCAAAACAGGTTTTCTGATAACGGAAATATGTGCTGAAAAGTGGTGTATGGCGAATGTGTAGCTCTTGTGGTTGCAGAATGACATGTCAAAAGTAAAGAAGAATGGTCATTTGTGACCCAGCTCCGGCGCAAACGAAATATATCCCAGTTATTTTGCTATTTTATATACATGAATTATCAAGTTTCCTTTTTTCAGATTTCTGTGGCTAACTCATTATTAAATGAGTATAATGTACATAACATCAATTATATCGAGGAACAAAAAATAAAAATAGTACGAAAACCAAACACCTGGTCTATTGAAGGTTTAACAAAAGCATTCGCGTATGGTAGCTCGATACCTACTACTATCTCAATCGCACTCTCCCTTAAGGTACGTTGTGCTAGACGCGGCCGCACGACAGCGACTCGCTCATTCCATATAAAAACTCGTTTCTAAAATGAGAGAGAAACGAGTTTTGATATGGAATGAGCGAGTCGCAGTCGTGCGGCCGCGTCTAGCACAACGTACCTTTAAAAGCGAGATATCTATGTACAGTTAGGGTTTCTTCCTGCGCTAGCGGACCTAGCGTGATTGCGTTGCGTGGGCGCAGTAGCTTGCATTAGTTGAAATCTTGCGTTTTATGTGCATTTTTTTATTTTACGACGATTTTTGGCATTTTAATCTACTCTCTACTCGCTAAGTGATTGGTCGATTTAAAAATGGGAGACAATAATTGAGTTGTCTGTCAACATGCACTACCTCGTCGTCGGCGGCATTCGCTTTCCGTACGGATATTGGAAACCAGAAGGGATATTGTAGAACATTTGTTAGGCACGGTTGATGTAGAGGTATGCAGCGTAATATGTTTTCTACAACAATTAAAAAAAAACGTGGTTTTATTTTATTGACTATATAGTAGCTGTTATTTTTATCGACCGACATGATGGTTTTGTTACAGGTCCCTTTTGATGGCTCGCGGGCAATTTGCCATCCGTGTTGGCATAGGATTGATTCCGCAAATAATAATCAAAACCGAGTGGACCCACCGGCATCTGTACCTGCACTTGGACAGCAGATGAATCTACGAGATTTAACCCATTCCCCGCCAACACATTTTTTTTCGAATTACATCCTGAAAATTGGTATTTACGGTAAAGAAGCCACCCTGAATCCAAAACCGTTTACCATTTTTTCCTACGTGCCTCCGTTCTCCCGCAAAGGCCCGATGCCATATGGCATCATTGGCGGGAACCCATTACAAATTTTTTTTTTCAATTAAGATAAAAACGTTGAAATTTTTTTGGAAAAACACTTTTTACTTTCTTTAATTATAATTCTGAGCTTGTGTGAAATTTTAAGAAGCATTTAACACATAATCCTGTATCACATTTGATGCATTTAGTCCGAGTTTGGCTTTTGCAGGGCGGATATGCACATCTTCTTCGATTGCATTTCGCAACATAATGGCCAATTCCATCATACGTGCAACATTCGGAAGACTGTGGTATGTGCTACCCAAATCTGATGAGCCACACTCGTACAATAGTAGGTTGGAATATCCCTACGGAACTGCATTTGGGTGACTTCCCCGACTTTATTTGTAATATCCAAGCATTTTCATCATCCGACATGATAGGTTCAAGATATTCAACCGCCTCATGTAATTTTTCATTCTGCATAAGAAATATGCATGAAAAAGAATGTATTGAAATTGCTTTCTTTAAAAAAATAAAGGATAAATGCTCATTGGGGAAATTGAATTTTGGTAAGTTACTTTTACACACTTTTTTTTGCTCTGTACCGAGACAAGCCTTTCGAAGTACTGACTCAAAGCTTTTGTGGACAAATATGTCCTTCAAACTCCTTGAAATTCAAAAAAAATCAAGATGAATAATTATCACGGTTGATTCAGCGCTTGAAAATAATGTTGCGTATACGCAACTTTGAGCGTTTACAGGGTGTAGTGTGCATGCATATAGACCACCCAGAGTAAAGGATGATGCACACTTGAGAGCAACAAGGATAATTCCGAAAAAAGTCCCATTGTTGAGACCAGATACGTCAAAGGAGTAATTTGACTCTTTGACGAAGTCTCGTACGTGTCTGAGTTTATTATTTAGTGCATCGTATGTTAGTCTCCTGGATGGAATACACGTCCATATTTTAAAGGTGTTTGTGGGTGCGCTTTAGAAAATGATGCATTTGATTGTGAAAACGATCATCGGACTTGGACTCTAAATCCTCAGAAACGAATTTTCAGCATAAAATTAATTTTCACAAAGTGAAAATTATTAAAAACGCAGTAAAACATATTGAAAAAATATAAAAAAAAAAATAAAATTAAAAATAAATTTTTTAATAGGTTTCCGCCAATGATGCCATATGGCATCACTAAAATGTATTTAGTGTTACTACCTATAAAACTACCGTTATTGCAAATTTTTTTTTTGCTATTCTAATCTAGGTATGCTACTCTGGCTTTTGTTTAACACAAATTGTTCTGAGAAAATCAGGTCGCAAGTATATGATTTTTGAAATTTTGTGGGGTCTTACCCGCAAAAATCGCATTTTTTTAAAAGAAATTTCACGACACTTTTTTTTTCTGCTCCCAATGGCACAAATCTAACTAAATACTAGCCAGGAACATTGGAATAGATAGAAGAAACATTACTTAGTGTAACAAAGAAAAAAACAATGTTGAGGATGTTACAGGGTGTCCGTGGCGCGCTCCCAAATATGAGGCTTTTACTGATGCCATATGGCATCATTGGCGGGGAATGGGTTAAGGTGTGCCGCTAATACGAGCCGGCGGTGCATGATAACGGACTGTAATCATACTCACCTTGGACTTGCACCTAACTCTAACTCCATAAACATTCATCTTCTGAGCTACTTTAATTTTTATGTTTCTAATCTAGCTCGTATATGTCAACAACACCTACGGCATATGTCGCTAGATGAGATTTCTGAAAATGTAAGAAATCCCCATACTACTATTAATGAAGAACATGTCCTTGATATCATAAACATATATAAGTTGGCTTTACAACGAAGGTCTTATTTAGAATTTAAGGACATGGATCAGCTATCGGAAGAGGACATCCATTTTTGGGTTAGATTGGACAGAGAAAAGTTCAACAGATTGTTAGATCACTAACCCTCCGACAATCGACTGCTCCTCGTGTAGATTTAGCTGTTTATTTGTGCAAATTAAGAACAGGAGAGCCAAATAACAGAATAGCTTCACTGATGAACCTATAACAGCGAACCGTTGATAGAAAAATAAGGAAAGTGAGATAATGTTTCTTGGAAGATTTTGTCCCAATACACTTGGGACTAGACCACATAACCAGGGAACAAGTTATACAGCACAATAAAGCTACACCAACTCATCTTTTTGGGAACGTAGAAGTGCCGAAGTCGATAAATATCTGCGATGGTATATACCTATTCATTGAAAAAAGTTCTAATTTCAACTTCCAACGCAGAACTTACAGCACGCATAAATACCGCAATCTCATAAAGCCCTTTATGATCGTATGTGCTGACGGTTATATCCTAGACGTTACAGGACCCTATGCCGCAAGGGCGACTGACGCAGACATTATGAAAAAAATTCGCGACAATCATGATAAACCACATGAAGATGGTGCATTCCACTACTTTTTTGAGCAAGATGATTTGTTTATTTTGGACAGGGGCTTTCGAGATTCTATATCAACGATAGAAGCTCACGGCTACAATGCATATATGCCCCCAACAAAACTGAGGCATGAAACTCAGTTGAGTAGCCAACAAGCTAACAAGTCCAGAGCAATTACAATGGTTAGATGGGTGATAGACACCATAAATGGGCGATTCAAGCGAGATTTTAAATTGTTCAGAACTAGAGTTTTTAATAAAAATGTGCCATATATATTTGATGACTTTAGAGTTGCTGCAGCAATCATTAACTGCTTCCAATACCCGTACCAAGACAGTTCGTATACAACCGACCTCATTAGCACTATAAACGAAAACTTTGAACGACCTAATCTGTTAGCCGATTATATTAAAATGCACAATGTAAATCGACAAAGAGCCTCTTTTGTAAGAATGGTGGCAGATACCGCTTAATTAGAAGATTTCCCACAACTAACCATTGAGGATTTAATCAAGTTTGCTATTGGCACTTATCACGTTCGAATAGCGCGGTCTTATTGCAGCGAACACATTAAAAGAACAGGGCTTTATGAAATGGAATTATACAGGCATCCGGAAGAGATAACAATAAACAATGAAAATAACAATATCCTTCTCAGATGCAGGATTCATTCTCGGCACATTAAGCTCAAAAACCTATTACACATATGTCATGTACAACGCCGAAATTGAAGGCAGAAACGCTATCCGCGAATACTATTGTACATGCAATCATGGCAAGCGTACATTAGGTAGCTCTGCTCATGTCGTGAGTGTTCTTTATTACCTAGGGTGGACTAGACATCGAGATGACTTTCAGCATCCTGCCCTAGGTATGGATAACGTACTAATTGATTACGATTTGCTTTAAAATTGTCAATATAGTCATTTATGTACATGTATCATGACAAAATAAATACCTTTAAGACAAGTAAATGTTTTTTTTATTATTATTAATATTTTTAGATCTAATATAACTACCACGTAGTTAAATATTGTTGTATTTTTAACATAATAGTGGTCAACCGGCAATAATTAGGTACATTAAAACCTCATGAAACGTCTAACATTTTCAAAAATCAAACAAATAATACGTAAATGCTTCCGAAAGCAATTTAAAAAACTTAGCCATTGATATTTAAAAAAAATATATCTAATAAATTGATGTACCTAAAATAACGAAATATCTGAGATAGGTTTCGTTTGCGCCGGGACTGGGTAAATTTTATATGGATCGTGACCATTCTTGTTTTGATTCGGGTATTCCTAACGGTGCCAGGAGTTCTAACGGCATTTTTGACAAGTTTTCACGAAAATCTCTGTAACGGTAATACTAAAAGATGTTGTATGGGTAATTCGTAGCGAATACGGTTCTGAAGAAAGTGGCCAAATTTCTCATCAATATGTACGCCCTTGAGAGTGCTATGGAGGTTCAAACCTTAGAAAAACGCAATTTTTTTTTGTTAATTTCATGAATATCTTAGTAACGGCAACTTATGCGGGAAAGTGGTCTGCAATAAATATGTTTCTTCAATATGTCTAAATTTGCGCAAATTTTTAGAAGAACCGTACGAGCAACTCACCTTGGCACAAGTTAGAGAAAATTGAGGAGAAATATATGTAATTAGATTTTGGGTTAAGTCTCAAAATATGAGTTTGAAGCTCAGTAAAAATCAAACACACTCTGTGGCTCACTTGGTTGAGTCGCACTCTACGATGCTAGTAATCTAGCGGAGATCGAATCTCGGCGTGGTCCAAAATTTCCGTACATGTGCGAATAGGAAATATATAGTGCTTGCAACATTATATACACTCCGAAATGATATGCAATGTGACGTTGACTCGAAATTACCTATAAACGGCTGAGTTAACGCACTATGGCCCCACAAGGCTATACGGTACTGAGAAGAAGAAAAATCAAACCACTTATCCGATTTTAGTGCGGTTAGTTTTTTTTTGTTTAGGTAAATTTTCTGGCAGTGACAATGATCTTATTTCGTTACTCTTGCTAGGAGATATTAAGGTTAAAGTCGTGTAAGAAAATTAATTTTTCAAAAATATTCAGGTGATCTTCAGATTTTTCGCCTCCCATAACTTCCTTAGGTGCCTACCGGTCGATGGAGACTTTTGGCTATTCATTTACAGCCCCAGGGGCTTTTAACTCGACCATAGTCGACTTTACAGCATACTCCCCCGTTAAAGAGAGATATTCAAAAAAAAAAAAAAAATCCCGTTTTTCGAAGTTTGGAACCCCTGTAGCACCCTTGACGGTGTATGTTTTTATGAGCCACTTTTTCGAAACGGTATGGGCTACAAATTCGCCTTAGAATTTTTTTAGCCGTAATCACCGTTATGAAGAATTTCCTGAAGCTTTGTAAAAAAAATACCGTTAGAGTGATGGCACCGTTAGGAGTAGTCGAATACCTACCTTTGACATTTTATTCACAAACCACAAGTGCTATACATTTTCCATACACCACTTTTTAGTAGATATTACCGTTATCGAGATATTCAGAAACACCCTGTGTACATCCGCTAGCGGCACTCGTACAGACGGTAGCTTTTGGGGTCTTGTGTAGGAACTTGAAAGGAAGGCTCATACAAAAATTCAGCTTTCCCCTAATTTTTACGAAGTTTGCCCAAATTTTTGTTCAAATTTCCTGGCCTATATATTTCAACCCTCTTAACCCATTAACGACGAGACCCTAAAATCTTACCGATTGAGCTGAAATTTTACACGTCGGCTTAAAATGGCTAAAAACACATTTTGTAAAAAAAAATTTTTTCCCCGGATGCCGGGTTCAGGCTCCCGGCACTGTTACATATATGTAACATCAGGCACTCGAAGTACTCGAGGGTGTTACAGATATGTAACATCAGGCATGATACGGGGAAAGTGTATTCAAAGTATATTTTTTATTTTTTTCAAAAAGGAAGCATTTTAGTACATTTTTTTTAATAAAGCGAAAAATATATGAAAGCCGATATTTTACATGAATTTTGGAATGTAGATAATGCAACAATAACGTAGAAATAATACGAAATGTGTGCGAAAATTGAGCAGCCTTACAAAAATATTATGTCAAATATTGTATTATTTTATTTTATTATATATGTGTTTTTGCATGTGGAGTTGTTGTTGTTTTATTGAGAAGTTTCTTGAACACCCACAGAACTAATAGATTTGACAGTTTGTGAATAGGAAAAAAGTTTATAGAACTACAGTAGTTAACAATACAGATTTTGAGGATTATGGAAGATTTGCTAGTAAATTATAAAATTATTGTTTAAATTTTTTTGTCAATTTGTCCATCCGCCCAATTTGCCTAAAAAGGACTAAATAAAGAGCCTATAATTCCTCCTTGTCTATAATCTGGTCTACATTAGAAACCATTTCTTCTTTCGTAGCTCAAAATATATCCTTTTAAATATAATATTAGCAGAATTAAATAGATATAACTAATCCTTGGCCTCATGAAAATAAAGCCTTGACTCCTTGCTTCGGATACCCTTGAGTCCGGCTATCATTTTAATCCACATAAGACAACTATTGTATCCATATTCCGGATTTCTAGAGCAATTCTAATTCCGACTCTTAATATTTTTGGTATGTTATGCCAAATATGGCCGCTCAATTTGCTAGTCAAGAAGACACATGGGTCTAGAAAATCATGTGACATGACTAATTTTAAGGAAAAACCTAAATAATAGCATTTTTTTCTTTTAAATTTTAACATTTATGAAGACTATTTATGCTATTTTCCTAGATAAAAATATCTTGTTAAAATCCGGAATTTTCGTTAATCCGGATTTTTTGAGAATCCGGACTTTTTTTTTTGATAATTTATCCGGACTATCGCGTCAATAGTGTAAAAAATCCATAAAATAAAAAAAAAAAAACACTAAAAAAGTACATACTCATACACCTCGTATACGAAGAGTGCACTTTCCCCATATCAGGACGGATGTTACATATATGTAACAGTGTTATAAAAGTACTTATAAAACGTAAACTACGGACAATATTTATTTTATTTATTTTTTGTATTGTTTCAAAAAGACCATGTAATGACATACGATTAATTTTTTCCCAATTTTTTCCATACAATTAAATATAAAAATAAAATTCCTCTACTACTTTTGCCATCGTGACGATTTTCGTCAACATCGAAAAAAACATCAAAATGAAATCTCTATAACTTCCACAATAGTCAATGAAATTCAGCTAAATTTATTTCTACGCATTGCTAATAGTGTCCACTAAAGGATAAAACACTTTTTAGTGCCGAATTGATATCCTATTCCTTTAGCAGCCGTTTGAAACGAAGGATGTCTTACTGTTACATATATGTAACATCAGGCATTAATGGGTTAATATTTTACTTACTTAAAATATTTTAAATTAAACGAAAATAACAATTAATTGATTTCTACATATGAGTGTAAATTAAAAATGTCTAAAATTGATTTAATTAATTTCATCCAAAAATCAAATAAATTGATAAAACACAAAAACTCACCCTTTAGCATATAAGCGTATTTAGGATAATATAAGAGAATACAAGATTGGGTAGGAGACGAACAGGTGATCAATGTAATAAAAAATAAGAAAATATTGAAACCGATATCAATAGATGAAATTGACAGAAAATTATAAACAACAACATGGTTAACTAATTTAAACCCTCCCTTCCCAAAAAAAAAGTGAAAAAAAAAAAGAAAATTATAGAAAAACAATAACTGAAAATGTGTAATCCAATAGATGAAAATAAACGGAAAATATTATAGAAAATTAAATGAGTTTGTATTTACGTGAAAACGTTGATAAATATTACACAAGCTATTTTCAGAACACAAATATAATCCACACACCACAATACGTTTTATAGCCCTCTCTTAAATTTTTCTTCTCTACCTAATAGTCTCATAAAGAGCCCAATAAAACATATTTTAAATCCCTCCAAAATGTATGTATGCCTGTAATAAATCTAACTAAAATAAGCAACATACATAAAACCAAAGGCTATTATCCTACGTGCGTAGTTTCGCATAAAAGCAAAATATTTTCACGTTTACGGGTTCCCAAATACTACCAGGGTAAGTGTAATTTATCCTGAAAATATTATGCTCATTATTGTTGTGCGAAAGTGATGATTAAAGCTTAAAGCATAAAAGGAGTGCCGTGACATGCCGATATTAGGGAAGACGATACGCGCGTACGTGAATTTACCCTTAGGACGATAATATCTCATTCTGAATGAATGAATATCAAATCGAATTAAGATGTGAACTTTTGAACTAATTACATAGGTACATACTTCCCGGAATGATTTTAAGATGATTTATAGCGGAGTTTTTCGCATTAATTTGTACCTAATTATTTGTGACAGGTGTGGCAGTTATGTTTATGAAATTCACTGACATTGAGGAACTTCCTTTCTAGGTACAGCAGATTTATTGAATTTCGTGGAAAATCTATATCCTTTTCCATCCAATGGTTCGAACATAATTTAAATTTTCTATATCTTTCCAAACATTCTAAACTGTACCGTATATCAAACAGAAAAGTTTCAATGCACCATCATCGTTTGTGCCGCCCCCTCGAAAAACCAAACAAACAAAAAAAGTATGAAATACACGAGAACACACATTACAAATAAACATACTCATGCATTTAACATTATATTGCATCCATATGTAGGTAAAATACAGACTCAGACACACGTGTCTGATGCTTGCTTGGTTGCATGTGAATAATGTTTGAATTTTTAATAATGTTTGTTGAATAATTTTTCTCTCATGAATTATGCAGAAAACGGTTGAATGAATGACGGCGATGAATTTTTATCTTCAACTCTTGCCAATTCCCTAATTTTATATTTTATCATAAATCATCCCCGTGCAATTGATTAATTTTTTTCCGGTGCATTTATATGGGTTAAATGCATTTGTATTTGTATTTATTATGCAGAATAAATTTATGCGATTATTGGACGCACGCATATAATGTGAGTTGAGTATTTTGATTGGGAAAACCGATTTTTTTAAATAAAAAAATAATGCAATAACACGTTTTACAAGGTGACATCAATTTTATTGACCCCAGTGCATATATTTTATTCAGTTGGACTTTTGTACATTTTTTTGCGCACACCAACCACTACACCAGCGAGACTCCAATGTAATAGCTACAAAATTAATTTATTTATTTATTTCGAAAATACTGAACAGATAAAATATCCAATTACAACAGTAAGTTATAGAGATTAACATAAGACTACAAGAAAAAATGCAAGTTTCTGATTATTTTTTTCAAAACTAAAAACACTACTTTAGAAATTCAAATTAAGCAGCAAAATCAAAGTTTTTGCAAAAGAATATTTTTAAAGATTGAAATAGAAGAGGGTAGAGGTCCAATCTCCATAGAGTCATACGTTCTCATCATTCTAATTAAAGGCGAATTCGCAAAGAGGGCAAGATCGGTAAATGGAGGATTGAAAATGGCATTTGATCGTGTGTGATATGATGGAATTCTGTAATTAACTCTATCTGCCAAACTAGAATGCAGATATCCACGGCAAATCTTGTATAAAAAACACTGTTCACGAAAAGTTCTTCGCTTCTCTAGGGAAAGAATCTTAAGGTAATTAAGTCTTTCTGGGTAAGGAAGGTAAGGAAGATTATACTTAAAAAATAATGTGTAATATGCAGCAGGCATAAAACTCTGCAAAACATAAGCGTCACGCCATCTGTCAGGCGAGAGGATATTAGCTGCTAGAGTTTGGCTATTCGATAGCAAGCTTTCTTTGCGCTTTTTAATAAAACTGGCATCACCGCACGAAATTGAGTTTGATATCGTTCCGAGCTCTTTGTTTTTCTTTCTGTGCGAGACATGGGCGAACTTGCGCTTGCGCATAGTGGAGTCAAGAGAAAAAAAAAAGACAGCTATGTTGGCAAGCGGCTGGAGCGACTTGCGTTTCGTCGGATGGTGAGGGATATAGAAGAAGGAGTAAGAAAAGGGAGAGAGGCAGTGTTACCAGTTTAGGGGAAAATCCCCTAAATTTAGGGGTTTTTCAACCATTTAGGGGGAATTTTAGGGTGATAAAATTTTTAGGGGAAATTTTAGGGGGAACCTAAAGAACCTTAGGAAGAATTTGGGGCTTACTTTCCTAACACGAATCAGCAAATTCCATCAAAATTTGTGTCAGCGACAGTCGCTTTAACTTTTAAAATTTGCTGGTTGGACCAACAAATAGAATTGTTTACTTGTCCTGTACCTCCAGAATATCCTCATTTCGATATCGGTGGGAGATATTGTGGACATATTTACATATTGGGGAGTTCAACATCTTCTCTTATGAAACTGGTACGCGTTTTTTAGATTGCTAATAAATATGTAAATAGAAAATTTGTAATAATGTGTTCGTTTAGAAATTCGAGTGACTCCTTTTTCTCTCGAACTATGTATTTTAGGAGCAATAAGAGGATGAGCTATCCTCAATTTGCCTTTTTTCATTTTTCTTTGATTATAGTTGGCTACGGACGGAAAATTCCCACTTCGATTAGCCCCGCTTAGAGCTACCGCTAGTAGCTGTCGTCGCTTCGCCTGTAGACCGATATATGTTTTCGCGGTACCATTAGACCCACACATGAAGCGTCTGAATCCATTTTTTGGATTCTTTGTTCTGTTAAATTCATACATTTTCTTTCATTTTGACAGAACGAAAATCCAAAAAAAAAAAATTGATTCGGTTTGATCGTGTGTGCTGAATTACGCTTCGTACCCTCGTCTTCATTTCACAATTTGCGCTCAGCATGAATCCTTTTTGGTGTTTTTCTGTCCTTTTTTCAATTTAGGGGGAAACCCATCATTTTAGGGGGAAATCGAGTTGAATTTAGGGGAAAATCACGCAGCCAACCTGGCAACACTGGAGAGAGGAAAGATTACCGTCGCATCGTGACGATGCGAGCGCGCTGGATTTCTTGGAGGATTGGTGATTCTTGATTCAGGCTTCGAGGGAGAACGTCGACGAGAAGCGATACGGACTATTCTACATCGAGGGAAGAAAAACTTGCAAGAAGAATAAAAATGGTAGTGGCAGGTATTTTTGATATAAGTAATTTTGGGTTGATTATTATAAGGTAAGAAGATATTATTATTATTAGTACTCGTATATACTTTTTTTTTTTGGTGTGACGATTACATAAAAACTTTTTGAGTTTAGTGGAGTTTCGGTGAAAATTCTGTTACATTAACCATTTGAAGTTACATGAAATTATAGTGCCGGAATTAGTTTGGAATTTAGTGAGTTATTGTGAAATTTTAGTTTTGCTTAGACAATTAGTTATATTACCAGTTTACCGTTGTTTTTCTTTTTACCGATACCGCGTATACGGTTATTTGCTGAAGTGCCCGCGTATACAGTCGCATTCAAAAATGAAAATTGTCTTTTCTTTCCATTTTGGTTTGTAGTGTTTTGAATAATTAGGGAAGTGGACAATTACATGATCATGAATTTAAATTAACTTTAATTATATAAAAAAAAAAAAAATTTATATTGCGCAGCGTTGTGTTTTTTTTTCTTCCGTACTTCTGCATCATGGCTAAGGAAGTTACCATGATGGGATAATTTGCCAATATTCTCTCTGGCCCTCTTCCTCCCTCTAAAAATCTGAACATGAAACGGTAACAACCGAAATAGCAAGTGAAATTCGTATTGGGGAATTCCAAGTATAGGCGCCCGGAGTCCCAAGGATGGGGGGGTTGAGAGGCGCAGGGCCTTCAACAGCTCGGCCCGTAATATGAGCTTTTCACCATCTTAGGCTCGCGCTAAGAAAGGAAGGGATGTGGCCTAATTGGACGTTATTATCATTTTTTTTGTGCTGATTGAAGACAAAAATTTATTGTCAAGGTTTTCCTTTGCTTCGGCTTTAGGGCCTTTATTCATATTTCATTGCTAAATTTGTTTGCCGGTTCGGGAGTTGGCGCGTCAGCGTCCCCCTACATATATTTGGGTGAAATTCGTTCGTTTTTTTTTCCCTCTCTAGAATGTTTCATATTGCATATTTGTAACGGGCTGATGTGTGATTTTTTTTTATTGTTGATGGTACAGGAAGCCAGGAACTTAAACCAGACTCACCCCTCGACTCCCAACAGCTGAGCTGGTCTGCCAACACACATCTCATCAAGTTCCTGGAGGGGATTTAGAGCCACCTAAAGTTACTGGGCCTGCCCGGCCTCTCTAATACCCGCTTTCCTAACAGATACCATTACAAATGATTTTGTAAATCTTCGTTGAACCCGCTCTAAGGTGTCAGTGGACCCACCAGCAGTCGGGGACCAAACAATTGAAGCGTATTCTAAAACGCTACGAACAAGGGAAACAAATAATCTTACAGCACTGTTTACAGAACGAAACTCACTAGTACAACGAAGAACAAAGCCTGAGAGCTTCGAGCCCCTTTTTATTATATTTTCATAGTGATCGTTGAAATGAAGCTTAGAATTAAAGGCAACTCCTAAGTCTGTGATCGAGTCAACATTTTTTAAAGCCAGATTGTTGACTGAATATGAATATGATGTCGGAGAAATCTTCAATGAGTAGACCATTACCGAACACTTTGATGCATTAAGAAAAATATCATTGGAGGTACACCAGGAAGATAATAAATCCAGATCGGCCTGCAACGAAAAGCAGTCTTCTAGGCGTGAAACAGTGGTGAAAATTTTGCAGTCATCTGCGTACAAAAGACATGGCAATGGCAGGATAGTCCCGCTTTTTCGGCTTTAACGCGCCGCCATCTTGGCAGAACGTCGATAGTCCTACTTTTCTTCGGTTTTGTCATTTTTTCGTCGACGAATTTGCATGTCAAGAAATGACTAATAAATTTAATGAAGGCTACACATCAATTACATCGAAATTTCTAATATGATACGCTGCCAAGTAAATTTTTTTATATTGTGTAAAGGTTTTTGTTGCTAGAGACGACTCATGGGATGATCGCTCAGTGATCGAAGTTAGACAAGGTACTAAGCGCTAAATGCATGTATTTTCCCTACAAACATGTTGCTTTAAACCATTTCTTCCCAGCAGTGGCGATCCTCTCAAGGACCATAAATTGCAAGTTGCTAATTGCGACCCTGCTCTGCTCACTGGAGATAGATTGAGTGTATAGTATCTCTCAGAAGACGGGACAACTGAAATTGGTAAAATCAAATTGCATTTATGTTTGCCAAGTTTTCGACTAACTTGTGACATTGAGTCTAAAAGTCAAAGATAATTTGTAATTAAGTCCTTTGGTAAAAATAGTAACTAAAGGAGCGGATTGAAGCGGCGTGATTATAGTGCCTAATCGAATGTTTAAAAAATAGTGTCGCAATGGAAATTGAAAAAAGTTTGAAAATACTTACACCTCGGCAGTTATTTTGGGGAAAACGGAACTTGGATATATCATTTTATATATAGGATATGGCTTTTCTACTTACAAACGAGTACGGATGAGTTCGCAAAGGAAAATTTTGTAATCCTCAAAGCTTTTAAATTGAATTCCTGTTTTCCTTGGCAATCTCAGCATCAGCGATTTATTCGGCTTTGCTACTGTAGGATATTCACCCGCGCAGGAACCCTTCCAACTTCCAACGTCTTTTCTAAAACCCCTCCCGAAATATTTTTCTGCGTAGGCCCTTGCTTCCCAGCGTTTGCGCCAGTAAGTTTGAACTCTTCATTAAATTGCTATGAAAAAGTCGGCATGTATGTAAAATTTCCCAAATGAAAAATCTTTATATTTCTCGATGTCGTCGGACCTTTGTGGTTGAATTCAGATGGTGGCGTAGCTTACCCAGTGAAACAACAAATTATTGATTTTTCGTGTTTCGGCGGCTTTTCCCCTTCTTCAGTACAAAGCTAACTATCTCGCGGTTTATGGTCGTTCTACGTGCTGCTAATTTCACTAATTTCGAGGGACAATTTCCTTGGTCGGTGTTCAACAACTTGCTCGCGTCGTTACTCAAGATTTCAAAATTTTCCCAGGGGTTTAGAGTGCTCGGCCTATTAATCCATCGTATGACCTCTGAATTCTCCCTCTGGATGTCATATCCTTCCTCGATTATTTGTGCTGTTACCGTTGATCTCACTGATGTGCTCGGCTTCCGGGTCTGGTTGATAACTTCCCTAATATGTTCGTTGAATATACGCCTTATCGCAGTCACTGCATGCAATCCGATAGATTCCGCTTTTTTCCTCCTGCTTCAACGGGTCCTTCGCGTTACCTAATAAATTCCTCATGGTGGTGTTTCTACTTGAGCCGACGACCTGTAAGTTGAATTTAGATAAAACGTTGTTAATGAAACTACATACTAGTGGCAGTTGTCAGTCAGCAGTGGTGAAGGCCTTGTACTGAAGAAGGGGGTAATTGTCCCCGAAATATATACATATATAAGAAAAATCAATAATTTGTTGTTTCACTAGGTAAGCTACGCCGCCACATGAAAAAAAAAAACCTTATCCCAAATGAAAAAATCCATGTGTGTGAATTAAAATAAAATAATTTTAAAGGTATTTTAAGAAGCTTTTTTTTGCAATGAATTATGAAATGTCGTTGATGTTTTGTATTGAGGTTATGCATAGAATCGGGGAGTCGGTTAATCTAATTGCCGTGGTCGTTCATTTATGAGGTTTTATACCTATACTCGTACGTAATGTTCCTTGTCTGTTGCTGGCTTTTTTTCTTCATCACATCACATATGAAAATTAAGTGCCTCGAAGAAGGAATAATCTTAGTGCAATATACGTGTTGAATGATGATGCCAACTCATTTAATCCTTTAGCACCGTTGAGGGTGTGTAGTGCAGAAATGATTTACATATTTTTTTTTTGTTCATTGATTTAAATATTTGGAGAGTAGTCGATTGATTTATAAAAAGAAGAGTGAAATATGCAGTGAACTCACTAGAGCTTCAACGATGTCGTTATTATTGAATGCATAATTCAGCAAATATAATTTAACGATTTTGTGCATTGAACTGTGACGTGTGGCTCATCTATGGGTAGGATTTTCCGTTAGTGTTAGGGAGACTCCTTTAAGAAAATCTTGAAATGTGATACCCATGCTGCCTACATGTACATATATTCTAGGACGAAAAAAGGATATTCCGCCCTGATCGACTGGAGAAACAGTATTAATGTGTATCATACTATTTTGATTACAGCCAAAGTTAAATATTATTTTCAACTTTCGAACGACACTCATCACACCCATCCCCTGCTTCCTGTAGAAAATGTACTTATGTTATTTCAAATAACACACATACTTACAAGCAATTTCTCCACCACAATCAAACAAATCGTTTTGAGAATTCCAGAATCGCGATTTTGGCCCTGTTCCGCAACGAAATGGTGGGAAGCTACGGATTCGTGCTCAGCACCCCAAAAAAACATAAGAAACAAAAAAAAAATTGTCTCCACTACATTTTGCAATCTGATGTACTAGGTTTATCACGTAGTAACTACACTAAAAGTCGTTAATTTACTTTTGTTGCATTATACATTCAATCATTCCCTCATCTTTGCATCCTTGAGACTCCTCTGCATCTCGCATACTACCTTTTCAATCAATTCGAGTACTCTATAAATATTTAAATTAATAAACAAAAATGTATCCTCAATAACATCAACCACACCTCATAATTCAATGAAAACAAAAACTTCTTAAAATACCTTTAAAATCATTTTATTTTAATTCACACACAAGGATTTTTTCATTTACGATTAGGGTTTTTTAATCTTCGCTCATAGAGTGAAAGGGTATATTAACTTTTTCATGAAGTTTGTAAAGCATTGATGGAAGCAACTCCGACCATATAAAAAGTATACATATGATCAGCATGACTTGGGGAGTCGATTGGGCGATGTCCGTCTGTCCGTCTGTTGCGACGCGTGTTACTCGGCCAATTTAAAAGCTATGAAGCTGAAATTTTGCACAAATGCTTCTTTTTCCTGCAGGCAGTTTGTATGTTTGAATCGATAAAATCGCATAATGGGGTCATGGGGCTGCCATACAAACCCAACCCCCCAAATTAGGTTCTTCTAGGAAAATTTTTTTTATTTGTCCACCAATTTGAACAAAATTTCACACAAATGTGATTCTATTGATGATGCACAACATACGTAAGAATGGATAAAATCGGACCATGGGGTAATGAGGCTGCCATACAAACTTAACCCTCTCAAATTAGGTTCTTCTTAGAAAAACTTTTGTATTTGTGCACCAATTGCAACGAAATTTCACACAAATGTGTTTCTATCGATGACACAAAACATATATAAGAATGAATCAAATCGGAAGATGGGGTCTTGGGGCTGCCACACAAACCCAACCCCCCATTTTGGTTCTGCTAAGAAAAAAAATTGAACACAAATTTCACAAAACCTTGAATTATGTAATGTGTCTTAATCAAAGCAACAAAAAAAGGTAAAAATAAATGGAATCGTACTTTGGAGCCATGATACCGCGACCCCCAAAAAAGTTTTCGGAGTAAATATTTTTATTTGCCCACTTATTCCAACCAAACCCCACATAAATATTGTTTTGTTGACACAACGGAACTTTTGTGAAGACGGAAGGAAAATAATGGAGTGGTGGTGGGGGGGGGGGGGGGGGGTTTAAATACAAGTCGTAGGTACGCCCGAAAAAGACTTTTAGCCCGGAAGAGAGCGAAGGGTATCCAAATTTCGGCCGCGCCCGAAAGTAGCCTCGCTCTCGTCTCATTTTGGATAAGGATTTTTTCATTTGGGATATGATTCTTTCAATTGGGAAATACATACAATATATTAAAGGAGATTTCTTAGCTCTATTTCAGTATGTTTGTTATTACGAATCAGTTGCTCGAGGAAGTAAAAGGATTTGTTTTTGCTATACATTTTTAAAATATTGCACTTTCTGTATGCCAAACATATGCTAATTAATTAATTTAATTTGGTTTTGTTTGATATGCATGTCGCGAGAGCGTGTGATAAACATAGGTGATGCGGGAGTTTCCCGGTGCGATAATAATGGGTCAAATGCATAAAATGCAACACATTCCTCATGGTAGGTATTCATATCCAGTACTCCTTTGTGAGTTACATTTGCGTCAAACAAAGAAGTTTCGGAGCAGAACAAGCTAATGGGTTAGTTGTTCAGTAGTAGCGCTTCAAACACATTTTATTGCGGTGTCGACATCTCCACAAACATATATTTCGGAGATTACTACAGTGTAAGAAACACACCCAACATGGTCTCGGAAATGACAGGTTTGGACATTACCGCTTTTATCACAAAGATTGGTAATAAGTCCAAAATCGGTAGCAAATCAGAAAAAAATACTTCCCAGCCAGAAGTGTGGCCCGCGGCCTATACAGAGTGTCCCATTCATGGTGGAGGATATTTTAATGCTAGGTAGTGTGGCTCATTTGGGGAAAATTAGTGTACAACGGGACTCCTCTATTTTTAACTGTGTCAAAATGGCCGACTAAATCAACATTTGCAACACCACCAAACATTTCATCCAAGATATGACTCCACTTTCTGAAACTACATAAACTTTCCAATAAAACGACACCTTGCTCCGTTACGAAGTTGCTCGTATCTTCCGAGATACACCCGATACTTCGCGATCCGATGCGATAAGAAGCGAGAAGCTTCCCATCGCAGGAAAACAAATTTCTTAGCATTTAAATGGGGACCAGCACGAACATGCTTGTACCATTCAGACTGCTTGCAATGCGACGTCGGGCTGTGCGATGAGGAACTTTTGTATGACGAAAAAGCGTGTGTTTTCATCAGCTGGAATGCGCATTGCTTCCGATGAAATCATCTACCAGCGACATGGGGGATATGATCGGCGTTTTGTTTGGCGCTGTTTAATGCTAGATAAATGCTGTGGAAATGTGCAGTACAGCACAACCCGGTTTGCAGCGTATAAGAAAGTCTCCCCGACGAACGGTGCATATATGTATTTGCAATGAATTATTGAAGGTAGCGGTGGATAGGTTAGTCATGGGAACGTGCGACCCAAATTTACCTTAGTGTTTCTGCCACGCCGATTGGACGAGTATCCCCCCGCTAAAAAAAACAGGGGTACAATTCTGGGGCGGTCAACCACAATTTTTTTGTTTTTACCTTATAGCGGCACAAATTTAACCTTCCGGCGGGCGCAATGCATCTGACAGATAAAGTGCAGAAAAAGGGATGAAACTAAGTTTCTGTATATTTTAGACTCTTATTTATTGTTGCATTGTCTTTTTGAAGCAGTTCTACGTAATTTTAGAAACAAATACTGGCTCACATAGTTTGATACCCTCCACATTTTAAATTTTCTAAGAATATTCCGCTTTCAATAGCTTCAATATTTAAAAAACCTCCAACAACTCGACCGCTTAAAAAATGTGAGCTTATTTTACTAAAAAAAACACTATTGAACGATTTGGTGAACCTAAAAGTCAACACAACGCTATTTAGTGCAGTCAAAATATCCCAATTCAGGCCTCCAAATAGAAAAAAATAGAGTAAGGCTAATTTTTGTTGTTTTTAAATCAGTGGGTTCCCAAGAATCTACAACTGATTTTGCTAAAAAAAATTTTGATCGGAAAGGTCCCAAAAAGGACAAAAAAGGATACTCTTTAATCCTTGACTGGAGGTCGGCATGCGGGGTATCATATCAAAGGGGACATCTAGTACATTACATATCCGGTGTTTTTTTCCTGTTTCAAGGACCCTCAACGGAATAAATCGAGCTTAAATGGAAAATTTTCGCGTTTCTCGTGTATCTTTTAAAAGCCATAACTACGAGAATAATTCAAGTTGTCACTACTTTTAGCACTTTCCAGAATCTATAATAGCTGAAGATTCTACCATTAAATTTGCTAAGAAAAAAGCTGATCGGGAAGCTCTGAAAAAGGACATAAAAGGACACTAATTTCACACCTTGATCGAACGTGGGCATGTGGGGTGTCATATCAAAGAGGACGTCGAGTGCATTGCATATCCGGTGCTTGTTTCATGTCTCAAGGACACTAAATGGAATAAGTCGGGCTTAAATGGAAAATTACGGCTTTAGAAAGATACAGATACGGGAAACACCAAAATTTTGAAGTTGAGCCCGATTATCTCCTATGAGGGTCCTCGGAACAAGTAACAAATGCCGGATATGGAATGTACTTGATATCCTCTTTGATATGACACCCCACATGCCCACGTTCGACTAAGGTGTGCAGTTAGTGTCCTTTTATGTCCTTTTTCAGAGCTTTCCGATCAACGTTTTTCTTAGCAAATTTAATGGTAGAATCTTCAGCTATTATAGATTCTGGAAAGTGCTAAAAGTAGTGTCAACTTGAATTATTCTCGTAGTTATGGCTTTTAAAAGATACACGAGAAACGCGAAAATTTTCCATTTAAGCTCGATTTATTCCGTTGAGGGTCCTTCAAACAGGAAAAAAACACCGGATATGTAATGTACTCGACGTCCCCTTTGATATGATATCCCGCATGCCCACCTCCGATCAAGGATTAAAGCGTATCCTTTTTTGTCCTTTTTGGGACCTTTCCGATCAAAATTTTTTTTAGCAAAATCAGTTGTAGATTCCTGGGAGCCCACTGATTCAATAACAACAAAAATTAGCCTTACTCTATTTTTTTCTATTTGAAATGCTAATATGACTGCACTAATTACGCAATGTAAAGAGTATAACAAGTGGAAATTTTCATAGAAAAAAAGTTAACACAATCGGGCGCAATATATCTGAGAGATTAATTCATCCCCTCCCGCCCCTCAGACATATGGTAGATAGGAACTGAAAACTGCTTTGGATAGTTGATCGATAGAGATTAAGCTACTGTGAGTTTCAGATCTCTCCCTTTTCGTATCGCTGATTGGCGCAACAAAAACTGGCCACTTAATCTGTCAGATGCATTGCGCCCGCCCGAAGGTTAACTTTGTGTTTGTGCCACACTGATTGGACGAGTATTTCCCCGAGAAAACTGGTGTACCATTCTGGGGCGGACAACCCCAATTTTTTGTGATGGTTAAAATTGTCCATCAAATTGATTGCAGAATCCAATTGTGTTTGACCCCTTTTTTAATTTCTAGTCGTATTATCGACCTATTTATTGTCGTGCTCTGTGGCCGTCATCGTTCCGTCGCCACTCTGTGAAATATACACTCGTAGAGAAACGAGTTTCCAAACTCGGCACGACTCGTCGCGAGTTTATTATTCAAAAGAAGATGATAGGAAATATTCTTATCGTAGAATAATAAACTAACAATGCGACTAGGAAGTGGTAAGGCTGACAACCGTATCACACTCCGAATTCAGTTGTCTTTGTAACGTTGATGACTACACACGGTAGTCATCAACGCACCATGCTCCACTAGGAGTTACGGTAATGAAGAGAGATTATCAAAAACATGAGCCAGGCATTAAGTATTACAAATATTTACTGTTTTTTTTTTTTTAATCATGAAACTCCATATAAAAAAATACCAACAGACCCACCTGTCATTTTTTTTATATGAAGTTTCGTTACCCAAACCTACACGGGATAACCAAAAAAAAACGCACTTAATAATATTTGATTTTAAACAGCCCCGCACGAACACAAAGACTTTATTTTGACTATATCTAAAATTCCCGTAGGCATGCCATACTCCATTTAACTTTTTTTCACTTTTCCGTGACTTTATTTTTCCATTGCTCAAAAATTACTTCTACCTTAGTCCACTCCATTTCCCTTTCCAACAAGTTCACAAAAAAAAAAACATCACAAAACAGAAGTTATTAGTACTGTTTAATTTCAAAATTTAATTTAACTTTGAATGTAAATGTTGTTTTTCGTTTGGAACTTTTCACTTTTTACCAAAATCAGAGGGAACGAGCAAAACACTGGTTTTCGATACGGATGGAAAATTTTTCAAGAGAGTATTCGTTTCGGATGAATTAAACACAAACCATAACTTTTACGTACCACCTACCACCACGAGCAATAGTAACAGAAATATCGAACACAATAGCAACAACAAGAACAAAAACAACAAAATCAAAAACAATAGTATGAAACGGAAACGAAAAATAACAAAATGGAACTTGATCCCCCAATCCAAACCGTTGCAATAAAACCAAAAGCAGCTACAATATTCCTTTTTAAACTTTCTTTCTCGTCTCGCACTATAGACACGAGTCACCTATAGTGTAGACTCCCCGAGGACTATAGGCTACTAAAGGAACAACAAATAGCCAAGAACTAAGAGAAGCAGAACCGAGCGGATCTGTTCAATATCGAAGGAAAATTTATTGAAAATTTGACCTGAGTGGATTTCCTTGTGTTTTTACAGAGATTTAGGGAGCGAGAGAGAGTTTTGTTCTGCACATTTTTTTTTGTCCCGACCAATAGTCTGAAAAATCCAGTGAATGTATTAACGTTTGTCGGATTTCTCTCTATTCGCTCGTTTTTTTCCTGTCGATTTCACTTTCCTTTTTGAAATTGCACTGCTTCCGAATCTTGTGCGGTGCGCTACAAACTATCATTGGGTCCGGGAAGCCTCGCCGTATCGAACGAGGCTTAGGTATGTATATTCGTTTCGTTGGTTCCTTCTCGGAAATTAGTGTGGAAAAGTTTTGGATTCATGCCAGGTAAGGATTTCACAACATATCGTATTTGGTTGTTCGACGTTGTATGCTAAGGTATGGTTTAGATAAAGCCCGGAAATGCTTGCGGATAGTTTTAGTTTTGTGAAGTTTAACTCCAGAATTGGGAGTTAATCCTTGCGTATAACTTCAATATCACATCTCATAATTTCCAATTCTTCGAATAGAATGGAGTTCCGGAAGTTATGAGTCCAATGAATTAAAAAAAAACTTTCGTCTGAAAAATCCACCACACAAAGGCATTCGTATTGTGTAGGAGTAGTCCATCTCCGGCTATCGTCATATTTTCATTTTTACAGGTAAGTCGAAAACATTGGAAAAATCCTGGAAAATCATTTATTACACATACCTACCAAGTCGCCTGACTTGTACTTGGTCTGTCGGTCCTTAACTGCCAATCTCTCCTGTCGGCCGTAATAAAGAACATTAGAAAGGTTGGCTTTATGGTTGGATGGCTTTCTAGATTTTTCATTTTTTTCCTGGGCTTTACAAAAGCAATGCTTGACTAAACTTTATTAGATTTTTTTACATGTGTACCTACCACTCGTATCCTAGTCGATTTGTTCGAAAATCTGGCGAGCCCTCTCTTTCGAAACGAATCGGATTGCAGGACCGTCGATATAAATATCAGACAAACTGGATTGGATATAAAGGAAAGGGCGAGGTATGTTCCATTTTTCGAGTCATAAATTTCAACCTTGCTATAGGACAAGGGCGCAAACAATGGAAAAACAGGTCAGTTTAGTTCCGCTGGATATTGTCAAAGGAAATATGGAATTATATATTGTAGAGTACTTTTCGAAAAATTGGACTATATGATTGTTTGGCAGAGGGATGCGAACATTTTTTTTTCTAGTATGTAAGCTTCTAGTGAATAATGTTTGAAGTGTATTTTGAGGCAAATTTTATACGTAGTAATCTTGATATCGTGCCAATATAAATTGACCAAAGTAATAAACCTTTAAAAAAAAATACTCCAAAGAGATTTGGATTCCATATACGGAAAATTCTGATATATCTGGATAAACGTTTCAGCATTTTCAAATTATTTTTTTGGGTGACTAAGTCGAATCGCCTAAACTATCGCCTTATTTTTTGGCATTTAAAACTGCTAAATTTTGTCTAAACCCAAAAATCCAAAAAAGAGAAATGTCTTACGGACAAAATAATTGGATTGGAGCTCATATAAAAATCAACTCAGCTCTTCCAAAAAAAAAAGAGTTAAGAGGAGATAAGCGCAGTGCCAGGAGAAGTTTTTGCGAAAACAACTATGTAGATCCAGGAAAGTGTTGGCGCTTAACCCATCTATTCCAAGCTTTATTCAAAAAGAAGACGGCTCTTGGACGTCGTCGAGTATTGAAACCATCGAATGTCTAACACTCATTTCCCTGGTAGTTCAAAACTGCTGCTTTACCTGATCTACAGAAAATTCGCATAGAGCCATGCAAGACGGCATCCATTCTCAGTCAGGTGAAAGTTATGTGGCCCATAAACAGCTTTGAGCCCTTTAAATCGCCTGGCCCTGGATGGCATTATTCCTGTGGACGTGCAACAATGCGCAGACATCACTTATCCTTGGATAGAGTGCAAACTTACAGCGTGCCTAATGTTGATGCACATTCCTCACATCTGGAGAGAGATGGGAGTTACTTTCATTCCTAAAATGGGTAGAAGTTTGCATTCGAGTCCAAAGGACCTACTATGGTGGCGTTCCTTGACATTAAGGGAGTCTTTATCAATATTAAACCCAGAGCAATAACGGATGATCTCATGAGCCTACAGGTTGAAGATTCGATTTGTACCCTTGCGAAAAAGCTACTCACTTCTAGGCGCACTCATAGTAGGCTGGGTTCGTCTTCTGCTAGTCGATGTGTTTGCAGGGGCACTCCACAGAAAGATATTCTGTCTTCTCTACTTTGGAATATAGCGATCAATCAATTGCCCTTAAATTCGGAAAGAATCGGATGCAAAGTCATTGCTTATGCTGATGATATTGCTATCACCCCTAGAGGTAAGTTTCCTGACACACTAAGGCTTCATGCACACGGCGCGAAAACGGCTCGCAAGCTCGACACATCGAAATGCATTGGCTCTTATGGGAAGCTCACGACAGCGAGAGCCGTGCCGCTGTCAAATCACAACTAGCGAGACGTGTTTTCACATATCGTGCACCACAATCCGCAAATTCACGGCTCGCGAGCCGTGTTTTGACTGTGCATGGCTCTCGCTTGCTGTCGCTCGTCATGAGCTTCCCATAAGAGCCAATGCATTTCGATGTGTCGAGCTTGCGAGCCGTTTTCGCGTCGTGTGCATGAAGCCTTAGCGGACTTTTGGAGAACAGCTGACCATCCTAATATACTGGGCAAGCCTCAGCGGTGTAGGGCTTAATCCAGTCAAAACGGAGTTAGTCCTGTTCACAAGAAGGCGTGTGATTTCTACGTTTAACCTCCCTAAGCTAGGAGGCATTCAACTGGGATTCTTTGTCATGCAAAATTTCTTTTTCTTATATTCGACAAGGAATTAAGATATGGTAACCTAACATCGAAGAAAGGGTGAAAAAAGTTACGGTGACACTGTACTATCGGGAAAACCTGGGGCCTTCAAACAAAGGTTGTAGATTGGATGCATACATAGTTATTGTGCGGCCTATTTTGCTTTATGGCGTTATTATGCGGTGGACCGCACTAAGCACAACTGCCATCATTCAGTTGTTAGTCGTTTGATCAATTTTCACAAGTGCATTCAGTATATACCGATTTTTCTAAGGTCTTTTAAGGAAGCTCTCTGTTATAGGTTTTCATGGGCCTATTTTAAGCTGGATCAACAGTTACCTCAGGGACAGACAACTATTTGTGAAAATTGATAATGCTCGATCTGATCCTTTCAGCCCTACCTCTGGTGTTCCACAGTGTTCCCACCTCGGTCCATTACTTTTTCTCATTTTTATCAACGATATATGTCAAGCTTTTGACGGGGTGCAGTTTCTTTTATTCGCAGACGATTGCAAAATTTTCAAGGCTATTTCCTCGCCGGATGATCAATCGATTCTACAATCTAATCTCGATAACCTAAACACTTATTGTATTAATAATTGCTTAAATTTGAACGTGGATAAATGTCGATAATCGATAATGTGCCACTGTGACAAGTTGACTGCGGATTGATGATTTAGGTGTCACTTTGGACACATCTTTTAATTTTAATCTTCATACTAATAACATATGCGATCAA
The DNA here is from genome assembly GCA_949715475.1 of Microchrysa polita. Taxonomy (NCBI): domain Eukaryota; kingdom Metazoa; phylum Arthropoda; class Insecta; order Diptera; family Stratiomyidae; genus Microchrysa; species Microchrysa polita. The sequence goes on along the minus strand of OX454416.1, from coordinate 137,140,064 downwards.
GCCCGAAGAACATTAGGTTTCATAATGAGGAATACCAGACAATTTTCTAACATCCATGCTCTAAAGACCTTGTACTTTTCGGTAGTTAGAAGCAAACTTGAATATGCATCGGTATTGTGGAATCTTTATTATATAACACATTCATTAACTATTGAAAAAGTACAACAAAAGTTTTTGAGGTTTATTGCATACAAACTACGTATCAGCCGGGAGAATATTGTTTATTTGGAGCTATTGAACACTATTAACACGACGGCTCTCGTTAACCGTAGAACTTTTTATGACGTAGTGTTTCTTCACAAGGTCTTGAATGGTGACCTTGATGTTCCTGACATCCTTGGTGACATATCATTTAGAGTTCCCTCCAGACCGACTAGGAATAAAAATATCTTTCAACTATCAAATTGCAGAACAAATTATATCAAATTTTCTCCTATAGAAAGGATCAAACTTTTTGGAAACTGTGTCTCCAACCACATTGATATATTTAATACGAATTATAATGAGTTAAAATCTCCGGTTATCAATTTGGATTTGAGTTTGTTCTCAGCTTCGTTATAACAACTTAGTTCTTAAAAGTATTTATTTTTTTCGGTTATTTTATTTTATTATTATATTATTATTTTATTCTTATAAATATTTTTTGTTTTTTATTTTATTTCCTATGTATGAAGACAACTTCAACTATCTGGGTTGTAACTTATCGAATGACACCAACGAGACCGACGAAATTAAGCGACGGATACAACTAGCCAATAAGACATATTTCTCGGTCCTCCCTATAATTATTGATTCGAAACTTGCGCACAGGAACACGAAGCTCCGCGTGTACAAAACGATCATCCGACCGGTGCTATGTTATGGCTGCGAAACATGGACCCTTACCCAAGCCTCCGAAATTTTGCTAGACCGATTCGAACGAAAGGTCCTTCGGCGAATTTTCGGGGCCGTTCGCGAGCGAGACCAATGGCGTATCCGATACAACCATGAGTTGTATCAATTGTACGATGAGCTGGAAGTATCGAAAATCGTGAAGCTTCAACGTCTGCAATGGGCGGGGCATGTACAACGGATGGACGGCAATCGCATGTCAAAGAAAGTTATGAACGCACAACGAATTGACGGAGCGAGGTTGCGTGGACGACCGAGAGCTCGCTGGGAGAACTCCGTAGGTGAAGACGCCCACCAGCTGCTGGGCTTCCGAAACTGAAGGACAAGGTCACGTAACCGCGACAATTGGAGGTCAACGATTCAGGCGGCCAAGGCCCGACGTCGGGCTATCGTGCCACATTGATGATGATGATGATTTTATTTTCTAAGTTTTTTCTTGTAACAAGGACTTTAGTCCGTTAATGGTTCAATAAATAAATAAATAAATAAATAAATAAAGTGCAAAGGATGGCTTCTCGTCTGATTACAGGAGCCTTTTGAACTTCATTCGGACCAGATATGCTTTTGGGACTGCTGCAACTCCGGACATATGCGGCCAACGGTGCGGGAAGAGTGGGGTTGTGCCACAGTGACGTCACAAACAGGAAACCGCAATTTCCCGCTGATGGTGAAGAGCGACAATTTTTTTTTTCTTTCACAACTAATTCACAACAAAATAGCGGAAGGGAACGGTATAAAACCGATTTAATCCTTGAAAGTTGTTTGGCTGAGTTGACGTCAACTTAGTGAAACACCTCAGTGAAAATGAAAAGCGAGCCAATATTTTTTTAAACCTAATTCACAACAAATTAGCGGCAAATTACTGTAAAGTCGCCGGGTCGATTTTCAAAAGTTGTTTCGCTAACTTGATGCACGTAATTCACGTGCCATTCGATTGTCCAGGCTAAAAAAAATTCTCTGTTGGTATTTTATGTTTATGTATAGGCATATATTTGCATATCACAAATACATAAATCAACAAAAGCTGATTTAATCAATTCAATCCAAGAATCGGTCTACACAAAATTTATTTTCGTATCATATCCTCTTGAATTCATTCTGTGTGGACTGGTGTGACACGGGACACGGAAAATGAAACAGTTATCTTGACTGAAATGATGGTCTTTATTCGCTCGATGGTAAATGACAACTGGTTGATTGACATTAACTTAATCTCTCTCTCTAGTTCCTGTCAACCCCTTGTGGGGCATAGGGCATTAACTACGCCTACTCTCCACCTCGTTCTGTTTTGCGCCAACGGCGCTAGCTGTGACCATCTAAGATTTAGCGTTTTCGCCTCGCTTGTTACCGATCTTCTCCATGTGTTCCTTGGCCGTCCAACACAGCCTCTTGCTCCGGAATCCTGTGGATTCCAGTTCAGGGCCTTTTTTGCGATGTTATTGGGCCCTCTTCGGAAGGTGTGACCTATCCATTGCCACTTAAGTCTTTTGATCGAAGTGCCTATCCTTTCTTGGCCAGTTATAGTGAGGAGATCCTCGTTCGAAATGATCTCCGGCCAACGAATATGTAGGATGCGCCGTAGACACTGATTTACAAAAGTTTGCAACTTATCAGTAATCTCTTTAGTCACTTTCCAGGTTGAACAGCCATATAGCAGTACGGATTTCACATTGGAATTGAAAACTCGAAGTTTGGTGCGTCTGGAAATATTGTTGTTTAGCCAGAAAGGAGTCAAATTGAAGAAAGCCGCCCTAGCCTTGTTTATCCGTGATTTTACATCAGCATCCGCTCCACCATCTGCTGTAACTACGCTCCCGAGATAGCAAAATTCATCAACTTTTCGACTGCCTGTCCCGAAATACAAATTCCGCTTTGCCCCCCTGGATTTGTGCTCAAGAACTTAGTCTTGGCAGCATTGATTTTCAGCCCCGCATTACGACTTGCGCAATTTAGAGCTTCTGTCATTTGAGCGACATCATCCGTATTAGTTGATAGAAGACAAATGTCGTCAGCATAGTCAAGATGTTGAAGGTGATCAATCAATTTCCATCTGATACCTTTGTTACGATGTAATTGAAGTGCGGAGCCGAGTACATCACTAATGACAATAAGGAAGAGAATAGGTGACAAAATGCAGCCTTGTCTCACTCCACTGTGCACCTCAAAAGGATCTGAAAGCTTGCCCTTATGCAAGACGTGACATTGGGCTCCATTGTAGGATTCCTTAATGATGGAGATTATCTTATCTGGAATATTTCGTCTTCGTAAGGCACCCCAGATGTACTGACGATCAACACTATCGAAGGCTTTTTCAAAGTCGATGAACATGAGATGTAATGGGGATCTCCACTCCGCGGATTGCTCGATGATAATACGGAGGGTGTTAATGTGGTCGCTACAGGAGAACCCTTCGCGAAAGCCACCCTGTTCATCGTTCAATGTGCTATCGACTTTTTCCTGCTTAATAAGTTTGAAGAGTGTTCCACTGTCACCGCGGAGAGCCGCATCCTCTGCCTCCTTCGCAAGTGCGTTGATATTGTTACGCTTATCACGTCTTACACTCCTCTGAACGCCTTTTTGGAGCGAACGGTATTCAGCTCTGTATCGTTCTTTAGCTAAGTCGTCAGCAGCTGAGTTAATCTGCTCCTTAACTCTCTAGCGTTCTGAGATAAGAGACCAAGTAGAGTCGCTAATAAATGGTCTCCTACCGCGATCCAATCGTCCTAAAATTTCTTCGCCACATGAAATAAATGAATCCTTAGCGACTTTCCATCTATCTTCAATTGTTGGATTCTCATTTGGTGGTGGTGCATTAGCTTTTTCGTGCAAAGCGGTGGAGAACGCACGCTTGGTTGATGGAATTTTGAGCTTCTGCACATTATACCTAGGGCAAATATTTGCACGGTTAGGACGCTGGATTGCTGCCGTTCGTAAGCGCATTTTTGCGATGACAAGATAACTTAATACTAGTTAAAAAATGTAATAAAAGTACAATAGTAATTATGTACTAGATTAGGCCTTGGAACTTATTAACCCTCTGATCGTTCAGGTAAATTTTACATACGTAAATGGTTCAGTGGGGTCTGACAGACCCCCAGGCAAAAATCGCTCTAAAACTTAAGTTTTTGCGTTTTTGGCCCATTTGTTTGAAGTAGAAGTAACTGTGAGGCCTTTTGATTAAGTGGTATATAAAAAAAATGGAATTCGGACAGTTGCTATTAGTATGTAAAAATAAATAACAGGCGCGTCAATCCAGCATTGGACTAAGGCCGCAGGATGTGTTAGTGACATCCTATTTCCAAGATCTTATCTGCTTTTTTTTTGTTGAGGTAATGAGATCAGAATTACGCTCAGCAGTGTTATTTATCCCCATAAATGGGTACTGGTTTAACATCTGAGTGAGATAGCGCACTAACCGCTAGACCAGCCAGACTACTATTAGTATGTGGAAGAAAAAATTAGGTGGTGTCAAATTTGAGGGTAATTTAAGCTTATCACAAATAAATCAATATAAAAACTAAAATTTTAACAACATTTTATTGTTATTAGTCAAAACGTATTTAATACTAATTAACAAAGATAAGTACATCAACATTTTTCAGCTAAGGTAAATATTTTTTCATAAATCGGGATCCAAAGTTAGTCCATATTTAGAGCATTCTTCTTCACTGCTTTTTTCTCGATGGTCCTCGCAGATTGGCTTTTTGCGCTCGTTCCAATTGAATTTTGACTTCCGATCATTTGCTCGTCGGCATAGAAAACATCTTTGCCTTTTTGGGGGACCATCTGACACCATTGGGGACCTGGGGCATCAGCCCCTAAGGGAGAGGGGGGAGGGGGTGGCAAGCTGAACAATACACAAAATGTCTTCAATATTTTGCAATGTGCTTCGGCGAATATTGCCCGTTGATTTCCTCCTTCTTAGAAGAGTTTCGACAAGTGTATAGCCAAGTTCGCTGAGGAAGCTTTATGTATTATGTAAAATACCCACCTAATTCTTACGCTCATAAAAGTCATTACGTCTTGGCTTAAAAAACATAAGGTAGTGACACAATAGTGTAAGGAGATCCTCATAAATGAAAACCAGGTAAAAAAAAAAACGGCATAATATTTAATGAATTGAGTAAAAAACTTAAAGCTCTCTAATTCAAAAAACCCTAAATTTCCCATTTCTTTCAAAATTAACATATCTAATTTCCCAAATGTACTCTAATTACGAAGTTTCAACACTTCCCGACTATTATTATTATTACATTTTATCGTTTTCCAAATAACATACTTTGAAAATTTCCCACAAAACGAAAAATGTACTTTTGTAAAAAAGACATACGTAAATGGTTCGTGGGGTCTAACAGACCCCAGAGCACTTTCAAAGTGCTATAACTTATTAACAAAATCACAAATTCAAACAAATTCATGCTGAAATGAACGTATGTGACACATACTTGAATTACATATGCATCAAAATACCATTCAACAAGTTTTTCTATGAACATTTTAGGATTTAAATTTCTCTGGGGTCTGTCAGACACCACTGAACCATCCGAGGGTTAACTAGAGAATGGCTTTTCTTATACATATATCAATATACATCACATTCTATCCTGTGACTGATGAGTGCACGAAATAAGCTCCGCTCCAGAAATAAGTGCAAAAGCAAATTCTACTAAACAATGAAAATTGATGAAACATATCACAATCCGAAATGATGAATGATTTTTGTGTTTCTGACAACTGATTTTTCCAAAACTCAATTACAATATCCGATTTATCGGCCAGGAATTATTATAATGGACAATAGCATAGTTTCGCAGAGAATACACGGAGTGATGACCGCATTTATGTCCCATTCCAATTGATTAAAATGATCGACTCGCACAGGTCATAATATTTCTGATACTGAACTGACCGAATCCTCTAGCCTATAGCCATATCAACCATACACGACCATGGATGACATTATTGATAGATATACATAATGCTTATGGAATGCATTAATGAAAATGCCAGGACACTTCCCATATATGTACATAGAATGCATGATATTCTGGATGCGAATAGCACACTTTGATGTATGCGTATCACTAGAAATTTGAAATAGCATTATGCCGCAATTGAATACTTCGACCATAGACATAGAGTTAATGGAAAATTTTAATGAAGTCTCGCCAATGATGCGCTACATGCCACCAGAAACATATTGGCAAAATATCCAACGAGATTAGCCTCTGGAAATTAATTAGGAAGTTCAAAACAATACATTAGCGTTGCGTAAAGTGACTTTGGATATTTTGTGGATGCAAAGTGTATCGGGTTTCAGTATTATATTCTATCCAGAGTGCACGAAAACGGATTGATTTCGCCGTACGTTTTCAGAAATCACCGAAAAGTGTTCACAGTGCACTGTTTGTAATTTCATATGACAACCGACAATAATATTTTGCCTATAAATCGTTCTAAGTTTAAAAATGTGCTGGTGCAGTCATCGATGGTCATTTACAACATATTTCGTCACTTCAAACTGACCGTCCGCATTCTCTTATCATGGAGAAATTCAGAACATTGGCAAACACCACTGCCATCTAGATAGACAGACCGAACTGCCGAAATTTTTTCGTCCACGAGTGGACAAAGTGCGTTCGTGACGAGTGACAGTTGACATTTCTATAGCTCACAAACTCCAGTGCTTCTGAACCCAAAAGTTTAAATATGCCGAGCGTGTATTACGAAATAAAGGGTTTGGTTTGCTTTAGTGTGTTTTTGATATTCAAGTGGTAAAATAGTATACATCAACATCGTACTTACCATATTTATCTCAAAAATCAACGCACCAGCATGTGTTTATCAAAGCAAGTGACACGAAATGACAGGCTGACAGTCACTGATATTTGGATTGTGGACAATTTGTGGATTGTACTGAGCGGTACTTTGGCAGTACTAAGCGCGGACCATGACTCACCATGGCAGCACTTTGTGTTGCATGACGACTGACAGATCAGCTGATAATCCGGCCTGTCTATCTAGATGGCAGTGCAAACACACGTAACTGAACAATTTGGTCGGGTGTCAGTTAAAATATTGGAGTGAGCCGAAATGTGCTGAATAGGGGAATTTAGGTTTGAGGCCTGGGTGCTTACACGTTTTCATTTGAAAATAATCAAGGTTTCATAGAAAACACGCAAAATAGCGTATTTTCAATGTGTCAATTTGTATGGGGCGAATTGAAATGTTTTCGGGCTGTTTTCATACAAAAACATGAAAATAACCCCAAATTATATGATTTCGTTCACTGTGAACATATTATTAGGTACATTTGTAATTAGAGAGGTATCATTTTCATGAACACTCAAAAAATTGGGCTATCTAAAATTAAGAAACTCTTTTCTCATTTGCAAAATTCCCGAATTTAGACAAAATTTCTCAAAATGTGGAAATTCCTTTTTGAGTCGATCCTATTTTCAAGACCTTCTTTTGAGAAATAGGAAGTAGATTCAAGCCTAAACCATTATTCTCAATTCAAGCAAACAAATGCTTGATAATAGATTTTTTTGACATTTTCCATGTAAAGCTCGTGGAAAAGCTTTATTTTAGCTTTAGGTTATATTGGAGCATTGTAGTAGATTAGTCAGAAGTGTCTCTGGTTCAGTGGGTAGCGCGTTTGACTGGGAAGAATGGGGTTACGGGTTCGATGTTGGTTGGATGCAGGTTTATTTTTGTTCAGATTCTCTTGTCTTTTTCATAAGAAAAGTTTGCTTGTTTCAAGGTTGCTTTTCCTTAAAGCGCTGCGGTTGGCATTTCACTTGGATCATTGTGGCTATTTCTCAAATGAAGAGAAATATTTCTTGGCTGTTTTTCATTGTCTTTTCTTCTTGATTTGAGCCATATTTTCTTTACTTTAGCAGGCAATTTGGTTCAGCGAATAATTTCTAGAAATGATCTACGAATAACTGTTAATTTTGCTTTGATTGATAGAAGTCTAAGGTATGGAAAGTATCATTGCTCAATTTATCCACATCATTGGACGAATCATTATTAACCCTTCGTTAGGCGCGCACCTATTTGTCACGTGGTTAGGCGCGCGGGCTACAATTGTAGCCCAAATAAAAAATAGTATAAAAAATATGGTTCAATTTTAATTTTTTTTTCCCAGCTCGGTCTGCGGTCTGGTGATTGTTGTACAGGATAAAAAATATAAAATCCTTAATTTTCCATTAAAATATATATAATAAAAGAGGGCAAAGTGCCAATTAGTCTTATTTTTAGTGTTTTTTCATATTAACTTACTTAGGTGGACAAAATAGTTACTTTTTAAAATGAAAAGTACAAAAAAAGTTTATATTCGCAGAATCCAATAAAAAATCTTCGAAATAGGACATTGAGCGAGAGAATGCAGTTAAAAATGCCCAGTTTGTGGAATTTCAAACTTAGCCTATTTTTGGGTACCCAATATTCACACTTTTTTACACTGGGAGTACAGTTTCTTGCTAGAAAGCTAAATATATTGTAAGTAAAACTGATTGAATTTCTACTTACAATATTCAGATTAACTGTTCTCACAATATTTACGCTACAATTGATAAAAATTTCATCCAGAAACTAAGTTATGTTAGCAACATGTAACAGATGCACGCTGTAAGAAATTTTGACTTCGACTCCAGGTTTTTCGTGAAAATAGTAATCTATTTTTTATTCATTTATCTTGAAACCGTTTTTTTTTATGTCAAACATTTTACTGTTGCTTTTTTCTACAATGTTTTATAATAATATTTTTATTTTAATGGATATCTATGAGTACCAAAAAAGTAACATGAATGGGCGCGCGGGCTACACTTGTAGCCCAGTGGACTTTGATCGCAAAAGAATATTAGTTTCTAGGGTAAAAAATATTAAAAACATTCTTATTTGATTAAGAAGCATCATTTTAACAGCTACTGAGCAGTTCGAATGAATTCGGTTCATATCCTGAAAATGGTTGCCATTTAAAAAAGTGTGGGCTACAATTGTAGCCCGCGCGCCCACTGAAGGGTTAATAGCGACATAATTATCTCTTCATTTATTTTAAAAGCAAATCAATTCATTTTAAATTGATTCTGGAAAACTTTCAATATAATTTTCTTTCTCAATAGGATATTAAATTCCGCCTGAATCGTCTAAATTGTCACTAAAAAGGACAAAATGAGAAGCCCTTACCAGTATCCAAATTTATTGCCTTGATTTTCATTCTAACTATACTATACGGTCGAATCGATATAATTATTCCTTGGCAAATTTATTCAAACTCCGAAAATTTTACTAATTAGTCTTAATTGTCGCAGTAAATTGATCACGGTTGCAATAAAATGGGTCCAACGGACAAATAAATAGGTTGTAAGGTCAATGCGCCAAATCTGAAATTCGTGTACAACGGATCGCCGCACCGAGGTGTCATCATGAAATTTATAGGAGTCTTTTTCTTGGAGACAGAAAAAGTTGGTAACTAGCGAAAAAGAAAAACATTGGAAAGGGAAATATTCTTTTCTAGGGATTTGTTCTTATGTAAATAAGTTTGCACAAACACACAAGTTTACTGCAAGAATCCATGGTGATATTAGGTATACCTGGAAATTGTATAGAGAAGCTAATGAGTTCTTTCTCAATTTACTGTTTTTTTTTTAGTATGGAAATGTACTGTTTGCTTATGCTTTTGATGATGAATGTTGTCCAGTAGGCTATGGTAAGGGTGCAGTATATTACACCATGTATACTCAGGCATCATACTGTTCGAGACAATGTCCATGGTTTTATGTATTTGAGAAGGTGATCAGGACATTAATCATAATCAATAACGGAGCATACTGCTTGTTCAATTTATCTGGCAGAATGTTTAGAGTAAGAAAGGTATCTGGCTTCACCAGCGTAGATCTAAGCAATGCTTCAGCGAGTGACACCTTCTCCAGCTACTGTGGGATCAACAATTTAACCGAATAGCTAGACAAAATCTAGCATTTTTGAAGCAGCGGCCGCATTTTCTGCTTGGGGTCTTCCTCGATGGAAAAAAGAAAGAAACCCACACGCAGTGGCGTAACGTTTCCAAAATATCTTGTGTTCGAAATTGAAATGGGGGCCCTACCTCAAACAATTTGAATAATTTTCAAGACTTTGAGTAAATTTTCTTTCAACAATGCACAAATGTCTGTGGTGCTGCATGCATTAGCCCTTCATTATACCCAAAAATGTTGAGCTAGAAACGCCTGGTTAATTCAATATCATCGATAAATATTTACATGTTGGTCCTTTTCCAATAGACTCTTGATACATTCAACATGAATTTATTGTTGAGAGTTTTGTAAGAAAGTATTCCTGATATTTTTCCACTTGTTGCGGCTCCGTGTGATAAAAAACAACTCCAAACCACCGAAGCAAAAGGAACGAATATGAATATATACAAGCTCCAGGACAAGCCCTCAAAAGCTTTCTTTAAAAAAAAAAAAACAACTTAAAAATGAGAAAGTTGTCTAAAATCGAAAAAAAAAATATTTTGAATATTTTTACGCCTGCATGCGTTGTAAATTTTTACATTTTGACAGATGTTGAATTGCAGGGCTTTACTTTCCGAAACACGAAATGGATAACCCTGTACATAGCTTCCTATTCATTGCCATTTAAAGCTTTTCATTGCTATTTTAAACTATTCATTGCTATTTTAAGCTATTCATTGCTATTTTAGGCTATTCATTGCTATTTTAAACTATTTTAATTGCTATTTTGCTATTTTATTCTATTATAAGCTATTCATTGCTATTTTAAGCTATTCATTGCTATTTGTAGCTATTCATTGCTATTTGTATAGCTATTCATTGCTATTTTAATTGCTATTTTAGTTGAATGGCAGGGCTTTACTTTCCGAAACACGAAATGGATAACCCTGTACATATTCATTGCCATTTAAAGCTATTCATTGCTGTTTTAGGCTATTCATTGCTATTTTAAACTATTTTAATTGCTATTTTAAGCTATTCATTGCCATTTTAGTTGCTATTTTAGGCTATTCATTGCTATTTTAAGCTATTTATTGCTATTTTAAGCTATTCATTGCTATTTTAAGCTATTCATTGCTATTTAAATTGCTATTTTATGCTATTCATTGCTATTTAAATTGCTATTTTATGCTATTCATTGCTATTTTAGGCTATTTATTGCTATTTTAGGCTATTTATTGCTATTTTGAACTATTCATAGCTATTTTAAGCTATTAATTGCTATTTTAAGCTATTTTAAGCCATTTATTCCTATTTTAATTGCTATTTTAGGCTATTCATTGCTATTTTAGGCTATTTATTGCTATTTTGAACTATTCATTAATATTTTAAGCTATTCATTGCTATTTTAAACTATTCATTGCTATTTTAAGCTATTTATTGCTATTTTAAGCTATTTATTGCTATTTTAAGCTATTTATTGCTATTTTAATCTATTTCAAGCTATTTATTGATAATTTAATTGCTATTTTAGGCTATTCATTGTTATTTTAGGCTAGTCATTGCTATTTTAAGCTATTCATTGCTATTTTAAGCTATTCATTGCTATTTTTAAGTTATTCTATTATTCTTCCGCTATTTTACACCATTCAAACCTATATTTTTCGCGGCGATGCTATTTCATACGACGTACATATTTCCTATTCGGAACGGAGTATTCATTGTACTAATTGTCGGTTCGTGTTGGGTTCGAACTGTAACTATGTTCTGTGTTGTTTTCAATAAATACCGCTGTCGGTCCATGATGTAAATGTGTCTGGAGCGGATTCATCGTGATTTAAAGCTATTCATAGCTATATAAAACTATTCATTGCTATTTAAAGCTATTCATCGCTATTTTAAGCTTACTCATAACTATTGAAAGCTATTTTAAGCTATTCATCGCCGTTTCAAACGACGTACGTATTTCCAATTCAGAACAGAGTAGTCATTTGATGAAAGTATATCTCTGAATTGTCAGTGCGTGGTTCGAATCGTACGGTAACTATGTTTTGTGTTGTTTTTGAATAAATACTTCTACGGTATTCGCAACCGGTTTCATGTTGTAAATCGTTCCGGAGCGAATTGATGTGGATGCAAATTCTATTCTAATTCATTAAAATTGGTTCTTTTTGCAAATCAACGTCTGTTTGTGAATTGAGAATACATTTGTCAGGCTTGTCACGTATTTAATGATGACCTTCCGATGATTTTGATCATATATGTATGCACAATTTTTTTTTCATTTAACTGTTGTAGGACTTCTCTGTTTTTTTTTTTACTTCGGATATGCCTGAAAGTATCACTCACAGCCTTTTCTCCACATTTTTTTCATTGTATGGAATATATAGGCCTTTCCTTGAACGAGTGTCAAACTTTAACGCTGTTTGACAAAAATCAATGGTGTATTTTTCTATTGCTTTTGTAAAAGTGGTTTTTCGCTTTTTAATCTTCGGTATAATGCAATGAAAATCAGCTAAATCACTCGATCTGCTTCTCCATTGAGATTATTTGTGGTCATAGAACCAACACGCATTTTGTATGGTCTGGGGACAATCCGACTGTTCCAAACTGCGCTCTGATCCCGATAGGGTCGGATTAGCAAAATTTCACTTTAATACAAATCAAAACGCCAGCAGCTTGCAACACTGCTAACAGAACTAAATACGTAAAACAAATTTTTTACAAGAAAATGTAAATGTAAAAAAAAATTTATTTACTTTGTCTACAATAGAATTAAATATTCCGCATTCTTGCTCAGTTTTCAAACTGTTCAGCGACGTAGCTTTTGAATTTTAAATTTTATATGTTAAATTTTATTTTTTTACGAATTTTAAAATACCGTTATTGTTAAACAAAAAATACTTAAACTCAAATTAAATACAATTTTTCTTGCACATTATAAATTTATTGCGAAATTGCTCAACACCAGAATCTCTACTTAATTACACTCACCACGGATTTCTTAATTTTCTTCACTTCCTTCATCGCCCGAATTAATGAATCAACCGGAAGTATTTCTTACACTCCCACTCAACTATATTAATATCGGTTCAAGTTTATTTCAATTTTGTTTCTAAAATTAAAAGCCCGAAAAACTTGTGTATATTTAGCCCATAAATATTCAGTGCCCGAGAACACAAAGAGCTAATATTGTTAGAATTTCTATTTCTTACGCAGGATACATTCAAAATATTCGCTTTCTACAAAATTTTTATTTACGATCTTCCCAATTTATTGATTACCGTAGTTCTTTTTTTCCTGTTAAATCTAATGTTTATTTTTGTTCTGGTGAAAAAAAAAAAATCATTGTGAATTGTTTCTCGTTGTGAATTTTCTGCTTACTTCAATAGCACTATAGTTATTCCGGTCGGAGCCTTGCGTAAACCCATAGGGGGTCAACTTACTGAAATCCTGTAATTCGTTCAAGAAAGACATTATGTATAAGAAAAAAATATCTTCATAATTGTGCCCCATTGTGAATTTTTCATATGTCTCGATGAATGTCCTGTTACTTTGTGTAGAGACCAATCCTGTGGATGAAATTTACTGAAAGCCGCTCTTATGCTGAAGAAATACACGCAGAAATAGGTGAAAAAGAACTGATTGTGAATTTAGGTCATTGTGATTTTTTGCATGTTTCAGTAGTTATTATGCTATTCTGGCCAGAGCCTAATCTAACAAATCCAAAATCATGAAAATCTGATCAGCCGTTCTAACTAACACGACTTTCTTTTATTATAGAAGATAAAGATTTAAAGGTTAAAAGGCCCCATTGCGATGATGAAGTAGCATATGTTGGCAAGAGACCAGACCAGGGTATGATGGCATTTAAGTAAAATGGGAAACAAATGGGGCCTTCCTCCTCCAGATGAGACCCCTCCAAGTGTCCCAGTACACCAGCAAATTTATTTTCCGAATTTAAAAGATGTAGACGATAGTTCAATAAATCTCGCTATTACTCTCCATTATTGGCAGAATAGATTAATTTTATGTCACTACTTTTTGGAATTACAAATACTTGAAATAAATAAAAATATCTCGATTTTAACTCTACCTCAGCAACCACTTTCTAATTGTCGCTACATATTTTACGCTTCGTTAAATCGTTTCTTCAAGTTAGTCTGACATGACAGGAATACACCACACATCAAACCGTCTCTATAGCACGCCAGACTTCTTGTTTTCCCCCAGAATATATGCTGCATTATTATGTCGGTGTAGTTAATGCGGCCTCTTACATTCTTCCTCAATTTCCGAATGAGAGAAAACAATTTCCTGCTAAGATACATTTACACTCTATTTGAGCCTTATAAAAGGAAGCCATTACACATCTTCGTCGTACATACAAGTTGACTCCTCGAAGAAGAAAATTTATATTGTTTGAAAGATATGGATGACGGTACTATGGTGTTCATGTACACGGCAATTTTCCCTTCAACTTTAGAATTCAATTATAAGCCCATATAGACATGGTTATGGTATGTACGAGCACAGGAATAAGAACTACAACATATCGTGAGCAGTACAAGCAGAAAACGGATGCAGCAGCACGTTGGAAGTATGTATGTATGAATAAGGCTCCCCAAGCGCTCATCTTGTGCCCCATCCCGATTGTGAAAAGTGAAGGAATCCTGTGTTCATGTTTAGTGCAGAGTAATATATCACACGAGGACTACGAGTACATCGTGGATTGTACAACCAACTCACAAACTATCGTTCTATGAAGCCAACTTTCAACTCCAAGTTACCAACGATATCCTTAGCTGTACCTATATGTTGTATAGCGGCAGGAAATGTCTCATAAAAAACCTAGTATTTTATAAAATATTCAACTACAAGCCCATGTATGGTGTTTTCCTGTAAAGGTAGCGAAAAAGAATGAAATAAGAGTTGAGTTCAGCGGAAAAGGAAAAATTGATATAAGTGAGGAATTACTAGACCAATGAATCAAAATTATGTATGATCAATCAAGGAGCTATAATGTCAAATTCGTCCTTGGAAAGGTATGCCAAGTTTGATAATTGCACTGCTTGATAGGTTTGAGGAAATAGCGATGTTTATCAACATTTCATGATTGCTCTATAAATGACTCTTCGCTAATGTGGAAAATAAAGATGATGAAAATCAATATCTCACAATATGTACTCTTAGTGCTTAGACTTTTCATAACCATTAGCAGAAATTCGAAATAAGTTTGATGCTCCTTTCGATTGTCTCCGCATGGAGGAAGCAGCATGTTATTCGTTAGCCTTTTCACTTCATATGTAGGTGTACACATATAGCCACATGTGTTATTGTACATTCTAGCGTTCTATCCATCGTCCTGGGCGACGACCTTTTCTTATACGTCTGCAAATATCTCCTCCTGCCTAAAGGAACGTTCATTACACCGGCGAAACTTTTAACAGTCTGTCACATTGTATCGATTATACGCGTATAGTTTCATGAAAATGTCAATATTCAAAAATTCGAGAGACAAAAGGACGGAAAATGTTTCGTTACCCTGAGATTCATATTCGACTTACAATAATAATTCCGTTGCTATGCTTCGTTTCTCGTCATCACAAAATCAGATTAAACGCACTCGCCTGAGAAATTTATGGCAGCAGTATAAGGTTGCGATGTTCCTTTAAAAAGAAGTTGTACAAGTCATGTCTTTCGACTGAAGTGAGGTTTCTTAAAGATTCGTCAGGGCCTTTAATTCATCGTTTTATAAATGATTTTTTAAGTGGCAAAGCGGTGGTCATTAATTCAAAATAAATATTGCGAGAGCCAGTAAAAGCCCACCACAATTTCATACAAAATTATAGCTACAAGCTCAAGTTCAGAAAACTATTTTTGTTGTGCATTTTAATTTATGCTTTTACACACAAAAATATTGTCTTACGAAAAGACGAACTTCAGTAGAATTTTAGGAAAAAGAATTAAATGTTGTAATCTAGACGCTCGACGTTTGAAAGCTCTAGCTTTTAAAATAATTATCGCATTCACATTATTCAAGTTTCTTTCCTAAAAACCTGCCGAAAAAAATCTTAAAACTCACAACCAATGACAATTCAAACTACACAACTTCAGCTCCTCTTGTTCCAGACAAATCGTAAAATAAGTTCGTCAGAGGAAACTGTGCTCGCGTGGACTCAAAGCAAGCATGATAATGTGGCTATGGCTATGTGCTATACAGCGCCCGCTTTAAGGGGGGGGGCAAGCCGGGCGTTCGCCCGGGGCGCCAAATTTTGGGGGCGGCTTTTTGGCTAGCACTCGAATGAAGAAAATATTTAATATCAATTTTTATTCAATGGAAAGTAAACCATAGACAGATGAAATGATTAGAGGCGAAAAAATTCCGCAAGGCAGGAAACAAATTGACACCCACAAAATAAAGGACAAGGCAAAGTCAGTGGCGTAACGTTTCTAAAATATATTGTGTTCGAAATCGAAATGGGGGCATAATTTTAAAGAAGCCAAAATTAATGAAACCTTTTTTTTGTCCTTTTGACCTAATTAAAAATTCAGGACCATAGTAGATCCGGTTAATGCGATCAACCTGTAAGGGCGATTATCGATTGGTACTTGATGAACTTTTAATCCTTAATTTTTAAAATTTTTTTTTATTTACATATATATCAAAATACGCTTCATATTGCAAAAGATTATGTAAAAATCCGTTTCAGCCATGCATCACAATGACAAATGTTAAAATTTCATGTGACTTAAATGAATCGCGTTGTTAACTGCTAAAGCAGATATCCCCCTTTCGGCGAGTTTGCAATAGAGTGGCTTTGCTAAGGGAAATTCTAGGGACCGAGAGGGAAGATCGAATTATCCAAGATTTTGAATTGTTCAAGTTCGAACTATTATCAAAGTAAAGACTTGAAATTTTTAAATTAATATGTAACACACAAGACTAAAACATACCCCACCTCCTATACCGGCACCCCGTTGCTACCTTCCAAAGCCGATCAAAATGTATACTAATTCGTAGCTAGTTTATTTTGGAAATAAATAACCATGCAATTCTATTGGTGAATTTCCAACGAAACTGAAGAAACGCATGCCTTAGTAGGGCTGATTTTTAGGCAAATAGGACGCTGATTTTTGCGGCTGCTGTTCAGGGGTACTCCTTACAATAAGTCTCTCCACTTCGCTCTTTTTTGTTAAAAATCGCTCCTCGCTCAACTATTTTACTCCGGGATTCTGTGTCGCTCCGAGTAAAAAGTTGTTAACCATGTATTGCTTTTCATTAGATATATTTTTTTTTTTGAGTACGGATTTTTTTATTTGGTGATATTTTAAATGTTTTTCCATTGTCTAGGAAAAAGGGTCTTGCAGTATTGGGGGCCCCTGACGGCTGGGGGCCCGTTTCCCACCGAACACATGGAACACCATACGTTACGCCACTGGGCAAAGTCCTTGCCTAGCTTTGAAGAACCCACGATTGATACGAGGAATCCTAAAATGCTTTGTATAAGTTGCCTAAATTTTCCTAGCACCCGGTCTTTTCCCAAAAAGAAAAGTTGTACAATTCGCTCAGTTATCCACTTATGAAGTTCTAAAATGTTTGTTTATTCTGTTGAAAGACAGAGAAATAAATGAATCGCACTAAACACTCAGCACATAAAAGCAATTAAGAAACTATCCTGTAAGAAGTTCCATGGCCAAAGGCACAATTTTAAATACTATTTTTTGAATAACCTTCATCCACCGCACAGAGTTAAACTTCAATTCGCCCGATATCTTCTATATCATCTAGCAATTAGAGAACAAATTTTGAGCTACATAGGTGGTGGGTTTCAACCAGATGAAGGCCACAGAACAAAATAACAGTTCTTCTTAATTTGTTTCCGGTATTATCGGGATTGATTTAACTAGCTCTAACTTTATTCTCCAAGAATTCTCAAGTTGACACACAAAACAGTGCAAATTTAGTAGGCGATTTTTCCACATTGCGGCCTTAATATCTAGACGGCGTTGGTATTACTGGAAAAAATCTACTCGTTACTTGCTGTTACAACGACAAAGTAGTGGCGTAGATCGATTTTCAAAGGGGAGGGATCTGGGGTCGGCTCTATTCTCTCCAAAATCACTCGATTCTATCAAATCTATAAATCTGTCTGGTATAGCACTGTAGGGGCGGCAAATTGTCCTCTTGCCCGGGGCGGCGTAAACGCTAGAGCGGGCGCTGGTGCCATACTCTTATAACATTTTATACGAGGACGTTTTGGTATCACCATAAAACACTTTAGGACTCTTCACTTCACAGAATTATTATATTTTGCAGACTTAAGTCATTGTATGACAATTTATTGAGCATAATACATAAAACACCACATACGACTGTAGTGCATGGAAGCACGTTACAAAGTTGGTGTTCTTGAAACAGGAAGTATGTACGAGAACGTGCCTTAGACACAGTATCCGTTTTTTAAGGATACTAGTAACACTACGTAGTACGTTGTGATATATTGAAGTGCAAATGACTGTGTACTGTCTATGAGCTACATATCACGTCATTGGGAGAGAATTTAAACCAAGATGCATTCTCATGTTGGAAGTACCTACATGTAGCTCTTGCCAAAGAAATGATCGAGAGTGCAGATTCATCGTATCGTCTTTTTTTGCATTTGCATTTTGGATGCCATAGCATCCGATTGAAGGGAATGTTCAAAATAAAGGGATCACGCTTTTAGCAGTTATACATAAATTATAGGCAATAATTAAGGCTTCAACTTGAGACCACAAGACAAACAATAAGCTTATGGTACCTAAGTCTCTATCCCTGTTCGTAACACTGGTACATGGGTTTTAAAGAAATGTTTGACCGATATCGGTTCCCAGTGGCGCAACCACGGTAGGGGCCAAGGGTGGTAAATCTCCTTTCAAACGCAAAAAAATGGTCAACGGAAAATTGCAAAACTATTATGAATCGGTGATATTATGATAAGCAAATATAAATTTATATCTAACCGCATTTATTCATCGGTAGTAAGTCTATTTTCAATTAGAAAAGACAAATTGTTTCAGACATTAAAAATTTGCACTGATTCATTTGTGATGAGTTTACATTTTCCACAAATTTGGTAACAACTAATTATTTCCTTCACAAACTAAACTGAGTAAGATCACAATAGCTTCTTCTCACAAACCCCTCCCGAAAAAAATATTTTTAAACTCCCCTGAGATCTAGTAAAAAAAAAGTAGTGATCATTTCATTTTAACTAACAAAATCTTCAGGATGTAATTTCTCCTAATAATTTAAAATCTATACCATTCCACGATTTTCTAAAGAATTCAAATGTAATATTTAACGTTTGAACTTATTTTTAGAGTAGATATTACAATTTCAAAAATAAAAAAATCGTCAACTTTGCAAAGCTCTTAACCTGATTAAAAACTTTTTTGGGTCATTCCCATAAATTGAACTCCCACTCTTTACGAAATGTTGAAAATACATTAAATGGTATCTAATTCGAAACAACGAAAATCCTACAAGACAAATTGAAAAATTCCTTAGCCCGACAAAGTGTTCTGGCTGAGCCCAGCTATACGTACTTATATCGACAATTTTCTTAAGATATGTACATGAAACATGACCACGTGCTAACTTTCAAATGACTTTGGTCGGAGCGTGAAGAAATCAATGCCGCAGAAACAATAGAATCGACCATCGGCCACGAAAAACGAATGAAGCATCAACCGCAAGTCCCTGGATACTCCTTATAATAACATTAACATAATTGGCTTTCACTTTCGCTGCTGAAAGAACGGCTAACAGATAAGATTAGTATCTTTGCATAAATACCGAAGAGAGCGTTGTCGTCGTTGTCGTCTTCGTCCTCGAAACGCTGCTTCCTCGAGCAAGCAACAATCTCTCCACAGACGCAACATGCGGCATGGATTATTCTGAAATTATTGATCCATTGAGATGCCAAATACAACATCCAGGAAGCTGTGAGACTCTGATTCTGGTATACAAAACCATTTTAAAGATTTCACTAAATCAGTCCGTGACATTGACGGGCGAGCCCCATTATAATAAAGTCGAAAACTTCTTGTGCCGGCACAACTGGTTCAATAATTGTGGGTAGTTTGGTTAATTGAAATTGTTGACGGATGTTAGACGGAAGACGGGCAGGAAGGCAACGTGCTGTTGTGGCTTTGAAAGGATTGTGTAATTAGTTGGCGAGGTTTTAGATAATACATAATGATCGTTTTAATTAATTGCTATAGATGGTTAGTGCTCATCTTTTATGCAATACATTTGGAATTTAATTGAATTCTGAAGAATTGGTTTTAAGGCAAACGAATTGTATGAAACTTCCTAAGCATAGGTAATATGTAAGTTTACCGTACACTAACTTGAACTCAGACGAAACAATGTTCTTTTGGTTTAATAATGAAAGTCATATTTAACTCAGAACATCTTTATTTTTATCTCTTTTTCCCCAATGGACTGCCGAATTCGAAAAATTAAAATTGCAATTAGAGGGTTTCTACATTTTCCTAGACTTCCTTGGATAAATGTAACAAGGACATAGGAACATCATCAATGTTGTCCTTAAGTCAGTTTTAAAGTATGCTTATTCTAGTAGGTTATATTAAAGCTTCAAAACTCTCACGTCAAAACCGGATGACACTGGTCGTCCAGGCGAGGTCTGCCGAACACGAATTGGTGTCCCGAACATAAATTTGATGGCCGTTTAAAAGCGTTTTATTCGGCATAGAAATGGACAGTAAATTCTGCTAAAAAAAATTATCACATCGATGTACGGTTAAACAATTTTGCCATAGACGTCCTTTTAAGTGAGAAGAGCCCATCGCAAGTAGTAGTACACAAGGTGCCGCACGTAGCCCAATCTATATATGAAGTTTCCTGCTTTGGGCGTTTATAGGAATTTTTCTCTGAACGAATTTTTTCTATAGGCATTTTTCACCTAAAAACACTAATTTTGGCCCGACCCAGGTTTTGCGTTGATAATCTACATTGTTTCGTCATGATGACCATTGAAATGACAATTTCAATACAGTGGCGGCTCGTGGCGTACGGTACAGGGTGGGCCACCAACTTTGTATTAATCCCAGTTTTATGCACAAGTATCCATTTTGTACGATTCTGGATAATAGGCATTAGTTATTTTTGTTTTAAATGAAATAACAAATGACACGATCCAAGATAGAGCTGCCTGTAGAAATATGCTGAGAAATTATCGCCAAAACGGGCGATGTGCCTACACCGCAGGTCGAGCAACGCGGAACCATGGAGCGGTATAAAGAACGAGGCAAGGAAGAAGAAGAACAAATTGTTTTAAATTCAAATGAATCGCGGTTTTCGATGGTTTTAGGTTTTTTTATGGATGTCCAATATTAGTACAACCAATTTCGTTCAATTTGCTGGTCATACGTTTCTTTTTACTTCAATCTTGATATAGATAAAAATGAATTTATTTGTGGAGAAGAAGAATATATTTTAGTTTATTTTTAGTTCGCTCATGTAGCTAATTACACTAAAATATTTTGATATTATTTAAAAAAAAACCTTTTCTTTTTTTTAACAAGATTCAATCTAAAAGATCAATTTAGATTTGGTTGAGATGTTATTTATTTTGTAAATAACAAATTAATGCATTTTGATCGACATCGAGACTAACAATAGTAAAAAGAAACGTAATTATAACAAGCAAGTTGAACGAAATCAATTGTACCGATATTTGACACACATATAAAAACAGTCAAAATATCCAAAACCGGGATTCACTTGAAATTAAAAAGAAGTTATTTAGTCGAAGAGGAACATAATCTTGCTATATTTTATATGGTTCTACATCTTGCTAACATTAATTAAAAGCCTTTAGCAATCCATCTGCATATTTAATTTTTATTACCTGCACCAAGATAAATTATAAATCAAAATTGTAGAGCGTCGGTTATCCGAACGTCGATTAACCGAACCGGGGACTCGGCTTTTTTCATATGAAATGTATAAAATCAAGTGAAAAAATCAAGTGTCTGAAGGAAACAACCTTTCATCAGCAGCACTCAGTTGCTTCGAATTTTTTATTTTTGTTCAGTCCTAGTCATTTGTCATTTATCCTGGTTGTCGCTTATATTAACTTTTAGGCAATCCTCCAATTTTTCTATGGAAACTCGATTAACCGAACTTTCGATTATCCGAACCACCCCTTGTCTACATTAGTTCCGATAATCGACGCTCTACTATATCATTTTCAGCGACATTTGAAAATTTCCTCGGACTCTTCCTCTTTCATTCTTGTATATATTACACACAATTCGGAAAATATGTCTTAAATAATAATGGACTGTATAATTGAATAAAAATCACATTTTTTAATTTATCCTCCGATGAATTTTACGATATTTTCTTGGCTATTCATCATATGAATATTAGGAAACTCCAAATATCATTATCTTACATTTTCATTCCTAAATCGACTTGTCCCTAATGATATACACGTATGCATAAATGTCTGTTTTGGTTGGTACATCACATTCTATTATGATTTCCACGCACTAGCTTAAAAAAATTGCATTCTTATAAGCCACACATTGTGCCGCATAACACTTTCAACACTTGCATCCCAATACATTTTATCGCATGTTTTAAATGATTACTCTCACGGGTCGGCCCCTTAACCATACGAACGCGAAGCATCTTGTGCTGATATCGCACGAAATTTTTCTGTACAAATTATCACTTGCATCCGACAAATTCGATGCAAGCGGTCATGCACTATCAGCTAGTGCCCAAAAGTTTGAAAGCAGTATTAACATTGTGACAAGATATTTGGATTGGAAATCGGTTTGCAAATTTGTGTGTAGCTGGGATGCAATCCAATGAGATTAGGTTGTAGAATAGAATTAAAGTGATTGGCCAATTGATTATGCGTGGAAAGTGTTCAAGCAATTTTGGAACTAAAAAGACTTTATATAGGTACATATGTAGATGTATATTTTTATATTGGATAATTGTTTGAAACAATGTGTGCATTAAACCTTCTATATACAAAATTATTGGTAACGATGGAAACTAGTTATTTAAAAAATGAAATAATAAAATTTCTTATATTCCAACTAGAATGATTGGGTGGGCCGGGCCCACCTGGCCCACTGAGACGGGCCGCCACTGTTTCAATACCCGTCACATTTGAATGAAACTTGAGATTCTTTTGCGTTAACAATTTCTACCGCAGCCCTATGACGTGTTCCGATTCCATCTGTTCCTGGATGCGTTGAGGCTAATCCAGGAACACACTTGGATGAGTTTTGGTTAAGATTAAAAAAGAAAAAAGTTTTTCTTACAAAAACCTACTATTTGGTGGTTGGTTTGTATGGCAGCCCTATGACGTAATGTTCCGATTCCAACCATTCCTAGATATGTTTTGAGGCTTTACTAGGAAGACAGTTGGGTGAAGTTTGGTTAAGGCCGGATTAAAATAGAAACAGTTTTTCTTAGAAGAACTTAATTTTCAGGGATTGGCTCGTATGGCAGCCCTATGATGTAATGTTCCGATTCCATCCGTTCCTAGATATAGTTTGAGGCATTACTAGAAACACACTTGGGTGAATTTTGGTTAGGATTGGTACACTAAGAAAAAAACTTGTTAGAAGAACCTAATTTTCAGGAGCAGCCCCATGACCCCATGGTCCGATTCTATTCGTTCCGACATATATACAGCGTACACTAAAATGAAACTTGTATAGAAAATTTCAGCCCGATAGCTTCAAAACTGAGGGACTAGTTTGCGTTGCAACAGACGGACAGACAGACAGACGGTCATCGCTCAATCAATTTCTCTCGTCACACTGATCAATAATATACACTGGTCGGCATATGTATTTTGACATCTCATACCCTCCAGCCCCGACACTGGTTTTGTTTAACTAAAGCCAATAACGGTAAATTTTTTTTATCAAAATTAAAGCACATATCGACAGCAATAAATATGCTTAATATTTTTCCTGTCCTCTTTCGGACTCTCATCCTATAGAAAAAAGAAAAGATGAAGGCGTATTTCTGGTGTGCCATAAGTATTTTGACAACATTTAATTCATTGATTGCACCCATTTTTTCGCAAGAACTGATGCACAAAACATGTTTTTATTAAATTTTGAGTTCCCCATATTAATTGTCAAATAAAAATATCACCAGTGGCTCGAAACATAAACAAAAATCAGAATTTAGAAGATTGGTTTGAGCATCGATTGATGCAAGCCTTGGTCCTGGTTTACACATTGAATACGCTACTATTGAATTTTATTTTATACGGTAAACTGTTTATTACCAAACAAAAAAATGTTTTAAAACAAAATAAAAACAAAACTTGGCGCTCTCTGAAAGAAAGCGAATGTAAACCCCGAGTGGTGAGTGAGCCACGATGAAGAACTCTGAGAAAGAAGTGAAATTTAAACCAAATTGTGCCACAAAAAAAAACGAATATAACTTTCGACGATTCAATGACGACCAAAAGAAACTTTGGCCATAGAAACAGTGATTTGAACTTAGGCAGCCTAGGCCATTGTAAGCAAAATATCCCTGAATCATGAGAGAGCATCCACTGTGGTATTAATTTTGATAACCACGTATCCGTTTTTCCACATAAACTGGGCATTTTCTTTAAATATTGACTTTTTTTGTAAAAATGTAATAAACTAACGAATATTAGCCGAAAAAGCTTTTTCCGAAAGTCACAGTAGCTTGAAGTTTTTCTTTAGTAACAGGGGTTTGCTTTTGGTATGGTTTTTAAATCTTTCTTTGGTTTCACTTTACCTGCGTATGTATGCAATTTGCCTTTTTTAGTTCTAGACCGAAGGTGGTCGTTATTATCTCTGCCTCCGATGGCGCATTCTTCATATTCATAATATCCTTTGGTTCAATTAGGACATTTTCCATAAATATTTGGAAGATTTTTCGGTAATGTTTCGATATACACATCCCATTTCTGTGATGCATGGAATAGTTTTCTATTTCTTTTCTCTTATTCAATTCTGGTGTTTAATAATGAACCGTCTACCTTATGAAATTAAATTCAATTGCAGCGTCTCCAACCTTTAAAGCAGGGTTGAAGTTTGCCTCTACGGAGGCTTAAACCAAACTACGAATTTCTGATTTTTTTCCAATGTTTCAAGCCACTGGAGAAAGTTAATATAAACACAAATCATTGATAAAATTATGTTTTATCCATTTTTTCCAGAGAAATTGGTGTACAATCAAAGATTTAAATATTGTCAAAATACTTATGTCTCATCAAAATTTCGCACCAATATGTTCTCTTCTTTATAGCAAGAGAGTGCGAAAATGGACTGGAAAAATATTGAGCATATTTATTGCTGTTGATATGTACTTTGATTTCCTTATAAGAAATTTACCGTTATTCGCTCTAGTTAAACAAAATCAGTATCTTGGCTCGAGAGTACCAGATGTCAAAATACATATGCCGGCTAGTGTATATACTTAAGTAGTCGGAGGTGCTTCCTTTTGTGAGTTGCAAACATCATGACAAAGTTAATATACCCTTTCACACGGTGACGGGTATAAAAATAATGCTCTTGTAATGCTCTCATTACATTTGCAGAGTCACAGTGAAACTGTTGTAGACGATATTCATGTACAGAGTGGCTGATGAAAGCTGCTACCAAAATAAATCATAATAAATTTATTTCTGTTTGAGTAATCTGCTTCATTTTTGTTATAAATTGATGTTTAAAATTTAAGATAATGGAGGATTGTGACATCGAAATAAGAATTTGGATAGTGCGCCGCTTTCACGCGTTGGAATCCGTAATACGCTTCCAAAGGGAATATAGGCGAACGTTCGGTGGCACACCTCCTAGCAGATGGAAAATAATGAGGCTCATGAATAGCTTTGCCGAACGTGGGACAGTCGAAAGAAGGTCTTATCATCGGGATCACAGTATGGTGTGCAGTTTCATCAAAGTGCACTTTCGGCCCATACTTTTTTGAAGAAGACGACGTTACTGTTACGGTCACTGGAGTCCGTTACTTAAAGATGTTGAGAGAGTTCTTCCATCCAGAACTATGGCAAAGAAAATTCCTTTCAACTCCGTATGGTATCCACAAGATGGTGCAACTGCACACATAGCAGGGCCAAATATGACAGAATTGCAGCAAAAAATCACCAATAAGCTGATTTCAAGAAACTCCACATTCCGTTGGCCCGCAAGGTCTCCTGACCTTACTGCATCTGATTTTTTCTTATGGGGTTATTGCAAACAAGAAGTTTACAAGACAAAACCAACAAATTTGAACGATTTAAAACTATCAATTCAAACGATAATTGATGCAATTCCCGCTGCTACCCTACAGGCAGTAATGAACAACTTCTTGATAAGATGTCATACATGCATCACTGAGCGTGGAGGCCATTTAAACTCAATAATATTCAATACAAACTAAAATAACTTAATAAAAATGTTAAATTTTTGAAATGAATAAAGAAAAAATGAATTACATGGATTTAACAAAAAGTTATTTCAGTTTCTTAGCAACATTCATCAGCCACCCTGTATAAGTGTTGGATTTCCATAACTATAGGAAATGGGAACATTACGCTATCAGCTTCGCAAGAAGAATTTTCTTGTTCTTGTTATCGACACTAGCGACACTTATCTTACCGTCCGCCGTATAGCGGACATATAGCGGAAAATATCGGAAACACAAAAGTTCCCCCTATTAAAGCGGATAGCAGAACATGCCATGGTTTTGACCCGTTTGCGGTGTTTTTGGGGGGCTAGTTATGAGTAGAGAAGATTGACTAGGGTTTGCGAAACGTGAACTGTGAGAAAAAAAAAGGGAATATATTTATGTCCATAGTTGTCAGATTTCCTATGAAAAATATGTGCATAGATATTTCAATCTCACAAGGATGTATTGATTGAGTGATATAACATAAATATATTCCATTTTTTTTTCTCCCAGTTCACGTTTCACAAACCCTAGTCAATCTTCTCTACTCATAACTAGCCCCCTAAAAACACCGCAAACGGGTCAAAACCATAAAGTAGGTTAACGAGAAGATATTTCGAACGGATATCATGACTGGCATTAATCAAGCTCTTGTGTTCTACATATTGATTTCATTACTTTGCATCCTTTTGCCCGCTATCTGCGAAAAAAATGCCCAAACATCTCTTTTTTCCTTGTTCGCTATGATTGAAGTGTGTATCTCATCTTGCACACGGGGATGGTGAATCGATTTGTGTGTTTCCATACGTAATGAAGTTTTCCGGTCATCGATGCCTGGGCATAGCATACTCATGTTCTCACTCATGTAGACGTGCGAGTATCAGATAAGGTTTTGGGGTGTTTTTTTTTTTTTGGGAAAATTGACTGCGCCGAACAACATGCGAGTACATACATACTTCTGCGAAAGCAATGTGAATACGAAGAGATTGTTGAACGGGATAGATGAGATATTTATGTAAATTCTTTTATAGATCAACGAAAGAATTGATCAAATATTGTTTTAAATTTCACTTGAAATTTATTTTTATGTCTCGAGTTTCCGATCAGTTAATTTTCATACATAAAAACAACCCGAACCAGTAAAATATATCCACGCTACTCAAATAGGAACAGAAAATTAAAACAAATTTGCTATACAAATTGCAAATATGTATAGCCACGCTAAATATCAATTAAAACATCGGACACTAATGGATATTTTCGGGCCTCGCTACCGGCAATTATAAGGTTCACGGCGCGCAACGTCGGATTTGTAAAGTATATTTATTTACCAGCTCTCACATAAAAAAGTAAAATGAAAATTTACATAATTTCGTCAAGGACTTATATAACATACATACATACAAATTTTGTCGAGTTCATCGCCAAATATCCTGGCATTCTTCTTTCGCATTGTCGTCTTCTTGAGTCCTTTTATTTGGAACACGACCGAACCGAATCCTATCAAGCTTATAACAACTCGAAAGTCAACAGCTCTCGCCTTTCGACGAGAGCAATGGCGTATCATTTAGAACACAGTCACTATAACAAATCTTGACATTCATTAATTCAGTAGCTGGCCCTCATTAAGGGTAGACTAGACAACAAGGGAAGTTTTTAATTATTTTTTTTCCTTTTACTTGTAACGTCTATTTTTTTCGGGAGGCAAATAGTATTGTTTTCTTATGGTAACTATGGTTGCCGGGAATAAAGAAGAAAGTTGCTTTGAAAACGGAGGTATTATTCGCTCGTTTCAAGAGTATTTAGGTAAAATCTGATAATAATAATTATATAAAATTTGAAGTAGATGTAATTCCTTGTTAGTATAAGCCCCCAGTAAGTATTTAAATTTATGTGAAATATTAAATTTGTCCGGTAACGGTAATCAAAGAAGAACCCCATTTTTTTGATTAACATTTTTTTATAACATTCACTAGAATTGAGAGAGAGGGATTTAGGTAGGTACAAGTGTTTAATTGTAATCCAATTTTATTCATTGCCAATTATAGGGTTTATGATTTATATCGAAATTCGTTCGAAATTCATCTCCTTAAGCCATTTTTAAAATTTTTAACGCTGCATACTGACGGAACACAGGACAATACCAGGACAGAATACTCACAAACGACAGAACAAGACTTAACACACAGCGGACTAAGATCTCCCGAATCCCAAACCTAAGGTGTAATGCGACTCGTGCCGATGGGTGAATGGCACCAGCGGAAAAATGGTGCCGACGAAACACGGTTCCTCAGATGTAGCATAAGGGGCCACCTTCAAGGAAGTTCTCTGCTCCCTTAAAATGGCTGTGGTTCTGGACAAGTACCCAGCCGAGAACTAACTACTGAGTAGGCCAGGGACATTCAGCGGGCTATCGTGTCAGAGGTGTTTAAGTGTGAACCATCCATTAAGGCGACCAACTTTTAGAAATGCCAATCCGGGACATTTTAAGCAGGGGCGGCTGGTCTAAGTGGGCAGGTAGGGCACTGCCCACCCTACAAAATGCTAGCTAAAAATAAAAATATGAATTATTTTTTAGAACATAATTGATTCACTTCGGTACCTATATCTAACGTGAATCACCAACCATTATGTACATTGCATTGCGCCCA
The DNA here is from genome assembly GCA_949715475.1 of Microchrysa polita. Lineage (NCBI taxonomy): Eukaryota > Metazoa > Arthropoda > Insecta > Diptera > Stratiomyidae > Microchrysa > Microchrysa polita. Next base: position 137,111,085 of record OX454416.1, on the reverse strand, counting down.
TTCATACTTCCGTCATGTATCTGCTCTTCATATCAACATCATCATCTCAACCTGGGGCAGAATGTCTTTCTGCCCACATGTACCATCAATCTATTCTATAGCTATTCCATAGCACATAGAGACACGATGAATCTTCTTATACGGTCAACGCATGTACATTGCATTGCGCCCATTCATACTTCCGTCATGTATCTGCTCATCATATCAACATCATCATCTCAACTCAACTCAACCTATGGGCAGAATGCCTTTCTGCCCACATGTACCATCAATCTATTCTATAGCTATTCCATAGCACATAGAGACACGATGAATCTTCTTATACGTTCAACGCATGCGCATTGAAAGTATCTGAACTTCACTTAAGGGCATGCCCTTTACTACACACTAGTATAGTAGGTATCCATATGAACTTGTGCAACGTTCGCGAGCGCGTGGAGCTGTTCTAGTAGTTAGATACTCGTAGCATAGCGCGTAGTGCATGAATACAATAATAACGGCCGTTTTGTATTTAAATATTGCATGGTGCATTGTAGTGGCTTTTAAATTTTGCTTGAACTTGAAAGAGTAACCTAATTTCCATATAAATTTGGCAGGAGTTGCCTTTTATAAATTATTTCTTCAGAAAGATTTGTGCAGAAAATGTGGAATAATTTCTAAGCAAAATTTAATAAATTAATACAATAATCAGTGCTTAATATTTACTTATTTACTTATAATTTTATTGAAATATTATCGCGACTATTGCTTGTCCCTTTGAAAGGAAAATACTGGATTATTTTTCCACATTGCGACCGTTCTCTGCCAAAAAATGGAAGCAATATAGCTTATTGTAGCTATCTGTATGTATATTCATAGTTAAAAAAAAAACCTTTAAATAATTCATCTACATACGTAGAGGCAGCAAGCGCAAAAACATTAAAATGGACTGACTAACAAAGAGCACAATTTTAATGCATTAAAAAACAATGTAGATATGCATGTATAGTATTTTTTTCATAATGATAAATCTGCCCACCCGGCTCTGTACTCCACGAGCCGCCACTGATTTTAAGTACGAGGTGCAATTAAAAAATAAGGTTCCCATGTTTTTCAGGTGTAAGGCATTTTTTATTGCAATAAATAAGTATACCATCTGAAAGCTTGAACTTCAAATTATTTTTCTACTTAGTCGCCAGATTTTTCTACGCATATTTCCTGACGAGTTATCCACTTCTGAAAACCCGCTTCGAAGAACTCCGCCGCTAGGCCGCCGATCCTTTCTTTCCGGAGTGACGTAGTGACAGCACGTTTCATCTCCAAGAATTCTTCGGTATATTCTCGGCGCGTTCTCGAAGAAACCCCTACGCGATTGTCTTTGTGGGTTTCTGAAAGCATGTGCGGGACCCACCGCGCACAGTGTTACTCTGCGATCTCGTATTTCACACCTGGCGGTAACGGCGATTACAGGCTCCATCGCGTATGGCTGTTAGGCCGGCACTGAGCGTCGCAGCGATCGCTCCCGGTAGTGGGGGGACCAACAATAAAGGCGATGTTGCCGGATTTATCCTAGCACTAGTGTACAGCGTTGGGGACCTGATTTTTCACTTGCCCTCCGTATGATGTGTACTTCAGGGTATAGGACGTTAATAGATGACTTTTTCATTGGGCTGAGAGTACAACAGATACATTTCCAAAATTACCAAATGTGAAATTGGGTCTAAACCGGGGTCTAAATTAGTCAACTAATTTGAGAAAATAAGCTTTTATAGCGCCTTCAAAATTTGTTGTCACGGTGAGCTGTAAATTTAGATTGTGAGATAAGATACACTGTAAAAAAATTTACTCCAATAATAGGAGGAAACTTTTTTTCCTTCTATTATAGTAGTAAATTTACACCATGATATGAGCGAGAGTAATTTTAGACTTTACGGTGTAAATATTTACTACAAAATTACTCACATAAATAAGTAAACTTACTCTTAGAATTATGTAAATTTAAATCAGAAATAAGCAAATTTGCACTGGAACAACTGTAAATTTACACCGGCGAAAATGTAAATTTACATCTGGGTTTATGTAATTAATTAATAATATTTACGGCAGCCGGTTCTTCGATTTTAATCGTCTTGGAGCTAGTCGTTATTCCAACGGCCAAGAGCTGGCACACCCCCTTCGGTTCAACATCAAAAAACGCTATAACAATAACAATAATATGATGCTCACACGAAAGCACTTCGGACGGAACAGACTATGTGCACACAGAACAAGCCACTTGACAGATACAGCAAAATGCAATAATTCACAAAAGTATTGTAGCACACTCAGTTTTACACAAATGTAGGTGTAATTTTCACACCAAAATCGCAATATTACATGAAAATTACACAAAAATAAAGTAATGGCACATCTTCACACCAAATGTGGTGTAAAATTACACCAAAATAGAGAAATATTAAAAAATCTGTGTAATATTACACTATTTTGTGGGTTTACTAGAAATTTGATTGAAAAATAAACGTTTACTGTAATTTTGCTAGAAAAAAGGTGTAAAATTCAACGAATTTTCGATGTAAAATTCAACCTTGTTTTTACAGTGTAGAACCTCGTTTGAACTATTTTTATAGTAATGTTGTGGGGGTGAATGGCGTCTGAAAGTAGAAAAAATAAAATAAAAACAAAACATTTCGTGAAAATTCATACTTTTAGCTGTAATCACATCTTTTAACAAGTTCCGGATTGCCATTATGTGCTCAGTGGAAGTCCGCAATTTCGCATATTGAACTTTATTTCGGTTATAGCTCGAAAGTGGCGGCTTCTCAGATGAGGCAACTGAGGCGGCGCCTCACCTTCATTCTCGGCGAGTTATACATTTTAATTTATCATAAAACATAATTAATCAAAAATGATAAAAAACCCTGAATATATCTATAAACTCGATTACAAGTTCCTTAACACAATCATAAAGTCCCTAAAATATTTTTTGTACACCAACATGTGAGGCGATAATTTTTCTGCCGCACAATCCCGAACAGCAACTCAACACGTATCAATACATTCACCCGATTCTCTATGGGACAATGTACGGGAAAAAAGATGCCAGTGAGGCGAAACAGAAATCGCCTCAGCGTGTGTATCTGAATCGAAACAGTGCGACGATTTGTTCTCGCTTTCTTGTATGCTTTTCGCATTCAAATGTACCTCTGCAAAATGAAGTTGAGATAAGAACTTACTGAGCATAGTTTCGGTTTTCTATTTTATGTATTTTGGTTGAAATAGAAAAAGGAAAATATTAGATGATGTCGCTTCTTGCATATGATTTTAGAAAGGCTCGATAGTTGTGTGATTTTTGCACTGTTTATTATTTCATTTTAATATTTTCACGCCCAAACTTTTCAAATTGATTTTTAATTTAAAGTAGATACATACTAACATCGTCAGTTTACGTGAAATACATGCAAATACTGCCAAAATTTTGATGATCGTGAAATCGAATTCGCTTGGTGGTACTCACTTCACATGAAACTCTCCACACCGGGTTTTGACATTTCGCCAGTGAAAATAATGCAGTTGCACTTTATTTCACAGTGAAAAGATGTCATCGACAATCAATCAAAACGCGAGTGAACATTTGTCTTACATTGAGTGAATAAAAAGCAAGTCTCCACGGCACCGTTTTCACGGGAGACATATATGGAAGTTTTTCGCCCGGTGAACTCAGTACATACCTTTATGCCGAAACGCCAAATATTTAAAATGGGATATTATGATGCATGGGATTTCGGTCAGATTTTCTTAGGAGTTCAAATTGTCGGTCGCGAAAATATTGTTAGGCAAATTTTAGAGCCAATTGTTAAGAAAGGGCAATCTAGCAGCATGATTTTTCTATACCATGTAACGAAAAATGGCCCGTGCTGATGCTATTCAACTGGCCTCCAATTTCAGCTTTTTAGCTCGTCTATGTTCAGTGCTATTTTTGTCCCTCGGATTGAATATTCCACTTGCGATTTAAAAGAAATAGACCAAGAGATCAGTTTGTGTCTTCTCTCACTGTTTTTATTCAGAGCAAAATCTATAAATCTTTTTTTGAGTTCCTCCAACCAAATTTAACAAAATATTAACAGTCGTTAAATTTCATGCTGGTATGATTCAGCTCCAAAAAGAATCTTGATCAAATAACTTGAAAGACAGGGAAATATGAGACTCGTTCCTTAACTAAGAAAAGCAAAGATGTATACCATTTATCACTAAAATCCCTTTCATATGGAATAAAGTTAAATTCCGCTACCTTCCCGGAGAGACGGGAAGCGCCTCTCCCTGCCCCTCTGGCTACTCCCATGTTGAATAAAGTTGTAATTGTAAAATGATTCTCTATCAATGGAACAACACCCTTCCAATGTGTTTTTTTCGCCTCATATATTTGCTTAGGCACGAGCCGCCACTGTAGCTCGAAGCGTTTAGATTTGAAGTAGTTGAATAAAGTTGTTTTTGAAGACGTCCAGAATCAATTTATAGTTGAAAATAGACGTTCTGTTGGCCAGTTAGTAACTGGAAGGCAAAGAATGTACTGGGCAATGGATCGTATTCAAAACTGTACTTTCCGAGATTTTGAAAGCAGTTTCTGAAGGAACTGCAAGCATGTCTCATAAAATATTGCCTTCCAATTTAACTAGCTTCGACCAGTTGGTTTAAGTCGCTTTTTATTATAATTCGTAATTTTCGTCCAGCCATTTTATCGCTTTCTATTGCTTTTAGAAAATTGTCAAAAATAGAAGCTTGTCTATGTATAAACTTCACCCAGAGCTTTGATCATTTATAAAACTCTTTCTACAGCCGGCAAAAGTGCGACCCACCTTGTTTTGTTGCATCTGAGCATTTTCTTATATTGGACCTCAGCTACTTCACAAAAAAAATCTTTGTAATAATGTGTTCAATATCAACTGGCAATAAATCTGCTGCCGTTTGAATTGCATTTATACGCAATATGCGCTGCGCATCCCACACCAATTGTCCCGTTTGTAGTTTCGCAAAACACGTTGCTCTTGCCCTCACGATCCAAAATTGGTATTTGCGTTATTAGTGCAAAATGGAAGACTTTTTCCCCTAAAGTGGCTTTGTCGACCGTCTCCATCAAATTTTCTTATAATGTAATGTCGACAGTTTCTCCTGGCAAAGTTGTTCTTTCAAGCATCTTGATATTAATCCCTGACATAGGCTCAAAACACCTAACTCGAATTGGAAATCATTTCAAATCTTAATGATTTAAAGCGTCAGAACAACTGCTTATAAAAGGGACATTCGTAATCTCGGGTTTTAAAATGTTTTTTGAAAATGAATAAATGACGTTTTTGGCAAAACTTAATTTTGACACTATGACATACAAAATAAGTCGCCAGTCTCCTCCACTTACGTACCTACATGCTGCATTTGGTAATATATTGGTCACCTTACCATACATGGCCCCTCTTTTCACGACAAAGGCGTTCTCTACGTAACCTGCGCAAATCAGGAAGCAAAGCACTGGTCAAAGAGGGTCACAATACCTTTCATCAATCCATGGGAGGCAGCAATCTTACGCGTGGGTGATGCGAGGGAAGTGGCGAAGACCAGCATAATTATAGTTCGGATTCCGAATACGGACATAGTTCGCACTGAGGATCCGAAACAGATCTTAACACTCCTGAAGACCCAGAACCAGGGGCTAAATATTGAGGAATGGAACGTCGGTCGTCGCATCCACAAGGAACAAAACCGGCTTACATCTGGTCGCCTGGATCGACGAAGAGACCATATAAGTTACTTTCGTCTACACTAAGGTGACCAGACTCCCGAAGGTCCAATTGCGGAATTCGACTTTCAGGCAAACCCTCAATCATACTATTTCTCCACCCCCCCCCCCTTCACGACGATTTGGAGAAAGCATAATATGCCACGAAGTGCTCTGTGGCCGTGATCGTGCTGCTCCAGGAGTTAGGGAAAACTATGATGCATACCATAAAACGACCACATATTCTCCTTCCTTTTATAAGTGATATCTTCACATCGTATCAGAATTGATAAAGAATAGTAGCCGATATTCTGAGAAATACGTGGCGAAGCTTGGAAAAGCAAGCAATTTCTTCTGATACTTAACAGGATATATAAAGTTGACAATGTCCTTGTTGATAAAACATCATCAGAATGTCAAGAACAAATTTTTTTTTAATATGCAAAGCTATACGAAACTAGGGCGTAGCGTAGCCCAGATCTCCGAGGCAGGTGGTAGTAAAGCAGCCCTCTTCGTATCTACTTATTTAAGAGCTTCGTTTTGCTTATTGCAATGGATAAACTGATACCTCGTTGGAGGCCGAGGAGAACCTCTAGAGGAAGGGTGACTTCTCCTGGTTGCGATGTTTTTGGAGGAAAGTATGCATTCCTTCGTGGTTATACCACTAATGCCATGCCGGTCCCCTAGGCTATTGGCTCTATTTTTTTGGATTTGATGGACATATTGTGGGAAAAAACGTTATCTAGATACCCTTATATACATGGGCGTAGCCAGGGGGGGGCGACCGCCCCTCCCTGGCCGGGGAAACTTTTTTTATTGAAGTGAATATTAATAATACTGAAAGAAAAAAAAATATTTCAGGGATAATTTTTTTCAGATTCACTTTTTCGCATTTTCGTTTGCAGTTTCCATGTTCCGAAAACCACACAAACATTTCCATATCAATTTATTACAAGCCGTTCTTCTTCCTTACATATTCATCTATGTACATAGATACATATGGACATACCTAATTCTATTCTATTTCGTCCAGATTTACAGCAATCCTGAGCGCTATGGATAGCTCTTTTCATGTCTATACAGTAGACTCGGGTAAACGTGTACTTCGCCAAACGTGAAGGTGAACAATTTTATGTGAGCTACTACTCTGAAACGTGAACAAGTCTTGAAAGCCCTAAAACATGAACATTAAGGGAGGAATTCATAGTCCTCACTTAAGGAATACGGATTCCCTTAAGGAATAATTATAAAGGAATGCTTATTGGGACAAAACGTCACTTTTAAATGCATTACCTCATTCAATAAAATAATTTAATTCGGAAGCCTAATTAAAGTAACTGACAAATAAAATTTAAAGAAGTATCTAGTAGCTACAAAATTTAAATTTATTTTTCAAATACGAGCGACTATGAATTGTAAAATTTATAAGGATTCCCTTATAGGTCAGTCAATTTATGATTTTAGGTCGCAAAAAATAGCTCGGCTCTGTTTTTTTGGGATACTGTTAGGGTAGATACCAGAAGTGTACCACCAAGTTTGCAACTTCGAAAACCTATCCTAACCCCGTGACCCTCAAAGAACATCAAAGCTAATAAAACCTTCTTTAATTTGAGTCCAGCTTTGTAGGTGCAAAGGATCTCAAAATACTCGTACAGCACTTTAAACATTGTTTTTTTTTGTAAAAAAGTTCGAAATGCTGTATCTTGGGATCCTTTGTACCTACAAAGCTGGCGTTGCACTCAAACTAAAGAAAATTTTGTTAGCTTTAAAAGTGCAGTGGACGACTTTCTTGTGCCTTACAGGCCTTCTACATCTGCAACTTCGTCGCCAACCTAGGTTGCAGGTACCTAACTACACACTTGCAACATTCCGACAACCACGCCATTCACGTTCTTGCAACCTGGTACTGCAACCTGCACCATGCATACAAATCACTTATTTTCCGGTTTTTTTTTGCGTGTTACCAACTTAGGTTGGCAACCAAGTTGCAGGTGTATACAGGCTGTAAGCCACTTGTGGAAAATAGAGAATCGACTGCACTTACGTCCCATAACGTATACGGTTTCTCGCAATGCCTCCTAATTTGACCACAGTTTTTGAAATTTTGTCGGCCTGTTTGCATCGACCAGTAATTTAGGTACGCTCTCCTAGTACTGCTCCCTTTCAACAGCTTTGGTTTTTACAATTTGGTTTGCAAAATTTTGCACAAGAACTTGACTGTGGAATGCTCTTGATACCGCCATCCGCGGCAACGATATTGTCTAAATAGATGAATTAATATTTATGAGGGAGTTAAATTCCCTTTCAGACTAAAGGAACGTTGTCCTCGACGCGGCCGCACGACAGCGACTCGCTCATTCCATATGAAAATCGTTTTTAAAATGAGAGAGAAACGAGTTTTTATGGAATGAGCGGTCGTGCGGCCGCGTCGAGGACAACATACGTAAGCTGGACTCAAATTTAGCACTTTGGTCTTGTTTAATTTTTTCTTTAAGTCGACTTCATTTGACTCCTTCTCGAGATCCAGAGCTATAACGATCAGATCGTTGATTTTGTGCGAGAGTACTTAATTGTCAAAGCTTCATCATGCAAGCTCCACGGCGTCCCGGCAACTTAAGTCGAATAAGCAAAAAACTACCATCAGAATGCAATCCTGCCCAACTTCGGTTTAAACTTTACTGTGGGATTCCGTTCTGGAGAGGGTTAGCTAGGACTCCCGATGTTATTGTAGAAGTGTAGAGGAGCAGCTGAGTTGAGCAGCTAAAGAGGGCTCTCAGTGGAATAACTGAGCGCTTGGGCTCCTATTTGGAAAAGGAAAAACAGCTTAAGAGCTCCATTGGGCTCCTATTTTAAGGAAGTGGAAAAGCATGTACCCCTAAATGTCTCCAGCCGACTGTCGGATAATGTTTTTTTCTATGGATGCTGTGGATGTGAGATAAGAGGCTTCTCGGTATGTTTCAGCAGGAGATGCGATCCTGTAGAACCAAGCAAAGCCAGATTTCAAAACGGACATTGATGTCGCAAGTGGAATATGCTGCCCAAAAGCCAAAAATAGTACTGAATATAAACGAGTTACGTTTTAAAAAGCAGAAATGGAGGCCAGTTGAATGTAATCAGAATAACCAGTAAAAGTCTAAACACTTTCAGGGGCAATTTTTCTTTAAATGGTCTTGAAAATCATTCTCGACTGTCCTTTCCTAAAATTAAAAAAAAAAACAATCATTAATGGGTACTCGTTTAACATCTTGAGTGAGTTCATAGTTCGTCACAAGGGGCGTGAGTTCGAAAAACAAATTAACTGAATTCGTTCACGGTGAGTCTCGAACCCGTGTGCAAAGAAGGTGCGGCCACTAACCATTACACCAGCTAAAATACTCTAAATTTTGCCTAACAATATTTTCGCGACCAACGATTTCAAATCCTAAGAAAATCTTGATATTGAAAAAATTTCGGGCTTGCCCCCCCCTGACCGAAATGCTGGCTACGCCCATGCTTATAGAGTCGTTTAGTATACACATCCGTATAGAGGTTCATAGAAGAATCGGATAGAGTAAAGTGATTTTTCCATCGTTTTGTGAAAAATTAACAATTTTTATTCCACGGATGTAACTTCTAAACCTTGGCAACTAAACAGGATTGAAATTTTTATGGTCAGTGCGATGCTATATACAAATCTGACAAATTTAAAAAAAATTCGCTTCCGATTAGAAAACACAAAAGTACGATTTGGGCAGCTGTAACTCCCGAACACGCATAAGTATGACCTTGAAGTTTGAAGGAAATGTGGGCGCCAAATAGCTCTACAAACTACAATTGTGCCAATTTAGAAAGATCGGTCAAAGTTTGCCCGAATTATCGAAAATGAACGATTGCCAAACATAAAAGTGCGATTATCTAGCTAAATATCGATCGTACAGGAGTCAAACTTAACACCTTAAATTGCATCTTTCGACGGTTGTAACTTCTGAAGCTTGACAGCTAGAGCCTTGAAATTTTCACCAAATATGGGCAGTGGGGTGTTCTACAAGTCTACCAAATATCAAATTTATTCCACACATTTTATGAACAATCTTCAATTAGAAAAGACTAAAGTGCGATTTGGGCCGCTGTAACCGTCGAACGCTGATAGGTAGGGTTTTAAAGTATGGAGGATATGAGAGTGCTATGAAGCTTTACAAGTGTGTTGAGCTTCAAAACGATCGACCAAGGAGTTTCCGTGTTATCGAAAATAAACGCTTGTCAAATGAAATTGCGACTATTTGGGTTAAAACAGACAATACTGATAAAAGGCCTTACCGAGGAGCTTAGTAGTAATTCAGGTTTCTCGCATGGCATTGTGAATGCTGTACATTTTGCTGTACGTTTACTAATACTGTACGACAGGTGAAAATGCTGTACTGTACAGCAAAATGCTGTACGTCTGGCGAGCTTAGTCTACACCAGATAACCTTCAAGTCTATGTCAAAGCGGCCTCATGATGGTTCAGATCAACCTTCATCATAATAAAGTTGCAACTGCAGAACTAAGCCATCTCGTCGCAGCCGAGGGTTTGGATATAGTCCTCATCCAAGAACCTTGGCTGAATAAAGGCAAAGTAGCCGGCTTAGAAACCACCAGAGGTACGATAATATACGAGGTAGCTTCTTCTGGGAATGCCAGGACCTGCGTGTATACCAAGCCAAACGTCAACCTACTGCCACTATACAACTATGTTTCTAGGGACCTAGTAGCAGTGAAAATAGTACATAATGAGAGTAGTAAGTATCCACGCTAACGAACAAAAGGGGTGAGTATCTTTATGATTTTATAATTGAAGAAAACTTTGAGGTCATTGATATAACTTGACCTATCTTCAACATATCTCCTAATGTTCACCATTGGCGGGTCTTAGACGAATACATCGCTATCGGATCATACCATCTACGAGGTATACCGTCAGGGGAGCACCTACCCTTTCGGCCTTTATCTCCCGGTTCCTTTAAATGTTTGGCCCTTCGGCTTTTTACTGACAAGGTCGTATTGTCTGATGGGGATTTCTTCATCCAGTGAATGCACTCACCTTCAGACGCCCCACCCCGGGGCTGCATCACCAGCTTGATGTCTTGCTTAACAACCTCCAGCCACTACGAGGCCAACTCCTTGATGGGTAAGGACCATGGTCCCCTGGGCACACCCATCCCCGTAGTTCATTATTCGCTATAGACTTCTCTATAGCAGGTGTGATCCTCCTTCGGACCCCTATTGCTTAAGCCTCACGTAAGATGTGCTCATCCCAGGCTCGTTGGACCTGTGACTACGAGCCTGTGCAGACTCGTAGCGCTGCTTTTCACATCCAGCCAACTGAATTGTATCGGAACCCGAGTAGAACAGACTGGGACCTCTTCAGGAAGCGCCTTTCTACCAAACTGACAGAAATTCCCGGACATACTAAAACTACACTTTGTGTGGAGGCTGTGGCGGATAAACTGCAAACCGTAATAAAGACCTCCGTCAAAGAGAGTTGCAGGTTTACGATATGACACACCAATGCGAACGAATGACCAGGGCCAGACGGTATCTATCCAGCCCTGCTTCAGCAGGATCATACGACTCTGGCTCCACGTTTACTAAGACTATTTAGAGCCAGCATAGCCTTAGGATATATTCCAATCACTTGGAAGGAGGCAAAAGTAGCATTTCTGGCACAGCCGGGGGGGGGGGGGGGGACGACGTGACCAAACCCTAGCAAAATCGTATAGGCCAATAAGTCCAATCTCCTTCCTTCTCAAGTCATTAGAAAAGCTCATCAATAAACATATCAGGGACAGGTGCTAGTCGCTTTTCCCCTTGCATCCTAACCAATATTCTTATCGTGTCAATCAGTAGGTACCTACTAGACCATTTATTTGGAAAGACTGGGACCACACTAGAAAGCAAAGAGATAGGGATCGCGGCCTTCCTGGGCATAGAGGATGCCTTCGACAATACTTCCTTTGAATCTCTTGTACACGGCGCCCTGGAATCATTGAGTCCAACACACCCTCTGTTGGTGGATAAAACCAATGCTTCAAGGACGAGAAGTACATGCAATTATTTGGTGAAACTATGTATACAGCTGTCCATAGAAAGGATGCCGATAAGGAGATATTCTACCTCTCCTCACAACACTGCTCTCCTGTGGAACCTTGTGGTCAACAGCTTACTCATCCAGCTAAATAACACTGGCCTTATACCCTAGGATATGTCGATGACATCAGCATCCTGATAAGGGGAAAATTTCCAGGGGTTCTTTCAGAACTTATGCAACAAGCTCTCACTCAAGTGGAGGAGCTGAAAAACACGATTACAAAAGATAAACAAGACCCTATATGCAACTAAAAGAGCAATATGGAAAACGTGGGGGTCTAAACCACGAATAATTCACTGGATTTATACAGCCGTAATCAAGCCCCGTCTGAACTATAGGTCCATAGTCTGGTGCTCCCAAATCATGCAAATAACAGCTGATGCGCCATGCGCAGTGCACCAACTTTAATTCTAGAGAAACTGACCTGCCACCACTACACCTCACAATCACAGAAGAGGCAAGACTGGCAGCGCACAGACTACAATCATCGAACATGTGGACACCACTAAGGGTAGGACACTGTAGGATTACAGAGATCATTGCAAACCCAATCCTAGATATGGGCAGCAATTATACCCGGGCCACATATACATTCGTCTCCAACTTCCAAATATCTACCGTTAGGGGAGACTGGAGTATATGGAATGACGACCATCTATCAAAACATATAGTGTGGTAAACAGATGGGTCGAAGACAGACGAAAAAACAGGGACAGGAGTTTATAGTAAAACCAACAACTGTAGTATCTCCAGACCCCTAGGTCAATACACAACTGTCTTCCAGGCAGAACTTATAGCCATAAACCTTGCAGCAAGGGAGAGTACTCGAAACGGATATACAAACAAGACCATCTATATTCTCTGCGACAGTCAAGCTGCCATAAAGGCTATTGTAAGTCCCAAAACAACCTTCAAATTGGTTTGGGAATGTAAACAGAACCTGAAAAACCTATAGCTACCCGAAACAACGTAGCTGTGAATTGGGTTAAAGGACATAAGGGGATCGAAGGCAGCGAGAAAGCGGATACCAAGAGAGGGTTTCGACTTACCCTTCACTGGTCCCGAACCTGAAATCGGAATTAGTAAATCCACTGCTTAAACCGTTGCCAAACAGTAGACCGATGAAAAATTCCAAAATCGATGGAGACTCGCTGAAGGGCTCAGACACAGCAAGTGTATGCTGGGAACTAACTGGCAAACCAGCTGTACCGAAGTCCTAAGCATCAGCAAAAAGAACCTGAGGCCAGTGACAGGTCTCATAACCGGTCACTGTACCCTGCGAAAGCATCTGCATACAATCGGGATCTACACCCAAGACCCACTATGCCGCCTCTGTAACGAAGACGAGGAATCAGCCTCGCACGTAATTTTCGAATGCCCGGCTTTCTGAGCGGGAGACAAACCTTTGTTGGGGCTCAATCCATAGCGCCTAATCTACCCATCGAACCATCCATCCATCCATGGACCTCTATATTCGATACGAAAATGTTTTTCACTATCCTTAATTAAAACAAAAAACGCTTCTAGCACTTTTACCGAGACATTTCCAATTTCTTACAAACGGGCTGCGTCAATTTAAATTTTCCCCGATCCCGATTGACACTCACCCGCTCGTATATCCTTCAATTTCAGCCACAATTCCATCTATCAACTCATGAGATTACCGTCGATAATGTCAACATGCAGTTCGCCACTTTTACCTTTAGCGTTTGTTTTCACACATTGAAAGGATTTCGCCCGCCTGCTTCATAGTCTACTTCAAGAGTATCTATAATCTGAAATCCTTTCTATCGGCTGAATGGTGCAGTAAATCAACAGACTTACCCAGGCCAGCTGGACTCCTACATGTACATATGGGATATGGTAGCCTTAGCCTCTTGGTGGCCGTTACGGAAAGACAACAAAGTAATTGTAGAATGTAGGACGCACGGATATCCTGTTCAGCACCGACAATACGTATATGGGGAACAAGATGGACGTGTTTTCTGGTACAGCTCATCCGCCGCATATAGCTATATATGTATAGGGGGTGGCTATCGTATACTTAATCCTGGAAAATGTTGACCGACACCATGTCCAGCCGAACGTATGAGAATGGCGTTGACCACAGTGTTTCGATGCAAACCGTCCGTTGACCATAATATTGTGTGCAAGAAATTTAGTGAATTTGCAAGTTAGAGACATGCATTATGCGCAATTTAACGAATGCAATAGACGATTGAGACTTATGTGAAGTTAGCCCGCACACATTCTCAAATTACGCTCGTAACCGTTTGTTCGCCGGCGGCTACGTTTGTTCGTGAATGTTCGTCAATTATTTTCGTTTGTTCGTCTCTAATTATTTAATAATAGCAACTTGAAAATAAGGAGTGTGAACTTAGCCCGCCATCTGTAAATAATATGGTCGGATAAATATAAACTTGGTATCAATCGAAAGCCGTTCGTTGTTTTGTGCGTTTGTTCGTCCTGAAAACGCAAGGATTCAGGAGTAATTAAGGTAAAACAGAAAACGAGACACAAACCATTGCGTAAAATAAAGCTAATTCTGGTTACTCTCCACTAGATGGCACTCAGTGTTTATTATAAGTATGGTTTGTGTCTCGTCTTCTGTTTTTCCTTATTTTTTCCTGAATCCTCGCGTTTCCAGGAAAAATAAACGCAATAAACAACGAACAAACGTCTGGCTTTCGATTGATACCAAATTTATACCAATCCAACCATATTTATAGATGGCGGGCTAAGTTCACACTTAGAATTTTCAAGTTGCTAATATTAAATAATTAAGGACGAACAAACGAAAATAATTGACGAATATTCACGAACAAACGTAGCCGCCGGCGAGCAAACGGTTACGAGCGTAATTTGGAAATGTGTGCGGGCTAACTTCACATAAGTACGATTGAGATGAATTTTAGCCCTAGTTACTGATCATTTCAGTAACATTTTAACGTTGCTTCAATAACGGTTCAATCAAACTTAGGAAAGTTAAATCTCTGATGAATAAGATAGAGCATATGAAATTAGAAGTATTCAATTTGAAGGGTTGGATTAAGTTCACTGTACATTTTTTCTCACATCTTCCGAATATCATAGAAAAATCCACAGTGCCGAAGCACTGCTTATAAATCCTGTAAATCACACGTAGCATAAAAGTCCCCATATACTCACAATAGAAAATTTTCCATGGAAGCCAATCTGTATCTATCCATACGTCCATCGAAATTGATTCCATTCCAAAAGTGGAACTTTATTTTAGCATACGATGCAGGATTAGAGGAGCTGATCAAACAGGAAGTACATCGCCGAGGTATGGAGTGGAAACGAAACATTCACCTTCGTGCTCGTCGTATGGATGAGACTATTATTGTGTGTACACGAAACGTATAACCATGGCAAGAACCTTCACTCCTTCGGGATCTATTCAAGGATGCCTGGCTGGCAGTAAGACTAATATTTAGACCGAATGTTGCTGGTTTGCATACGATATTAGTAACTCTTATGCTCTGCGGGGAATAGCATCTCCTCAAAGTGCTCTCACTCTCTCTTTGCGTATACAAACCGAAACCGCACACCTCTTCCGTACGAGATAATCTCATCATTGAGTTTGATTTCGACTTACGAGTCCTCGTCGTGATGCATGCACGTTGCACGCTGTATGCATGGATTTGAGGAATATTGAGGAAAATGAAAAGGATAGTAACTTGTATATGCGGGAGTGAATGTTCTTTGTGATGGGAAGGTATTATATGCGGCTTCGAAAGCTGTATGACCGGCGAAATTGGGATAAACATGTTGGGCGTATAACAGTACAGAGTGGAGATCGTGTTTTGAATTAAGTAGTTTTCAGAAAGTATAGAACGGTTGAGGTCTTGGGTATTATGAATATGAAGTGATAGATTAAAAATTTGTTTGGATGCGTTACTTAAGCTTGACATCGTAGTGCAAACTGAATTATCCAACAAAGGGCGATTGATTGAACAAACCTGAGGTTTTCCCTATTTTGGAAGAGTAGCAAAGGTAAGGCCAGGGGCTGCGCATAAGGGACCGCAGGGTCCGCGTGGTGGAAGGGCGGCACGACATTTTGGATTTCTCGAACCATAAATAAACCGCGGACTAAGGAAAACTATTTTCCATAAATTTAGATTTTTTTTTTTTCAGGCAAGACGAGATATACTTTCCAAAGTCAAAACAAGTTCTTAATTTATTGCGCCTATTTGGCGATCTCTATCCCATCTACATAAGCGGAATAGTCTATCTGACCAAAAACAACAAAGTTGTAAAAGTTACCCCGCCAAAGGAAAATTCATCTGCCGCAAAAAGAATACATATCACTCCAATCCGCCGCTCATAAGTAATTTTGTTTTAGGTGTAAATGCTGGGATTTATTTTGATTTAGGTGTAAATGCTGGAGAAGTTTAAATGTACAGGACTACTTCCTAAAGTAATTTGGTGGGAGCCGTCAAAGTGGCACTGAGTAAAATGGTAATGCTCCCACCAAATTACTTTGAGAAGTAGTCCTGTACATTTAAACTTCTCCAGCATTTACACCTAAAACAAGATTACATCCAGCATTTACACCTAAAACAACATTACTTATGAGCGGCGGATTGGAGTGATATGTATTCTTTTTGCGGCAGATGAATTTTTCTTTGGCGGGGTAACTTTTACAACTTTGTTGTTTTTGGTCAGATATCATATATTTTTGCATACTTAAATAGCCAACTAATATTTTTGTTTTGGGATCCTGATGTCCCAGTGTTCCAATTTCCTAATGTCTTTATGTCCCAATGTCCGAATGTGCAAATATCACAGTGTCCAAATGGCCTAATGTCCGAATGTCTCACTACCCTGGTGTCCCAATGTCCCAGTCTCCCTGTGTCCCAGTCTCCCACCTAATGTCCTAATATAACAATGTCATATTGTCCTACTGTCCCAAGGTCCTAATGTCCCAATTTCCTAATATCCCAGTTCCCAATGTCCCAAATGTCCCAGTATCCTAATGTGATAATATCCCAATGGCCCAATGTCCTAATGTGCCAGTGTCCCAATGTACAACTGTCCCAATATCCCAATGATCCAATATCCCGATGTCCGTATGTCGCAGTATACCAAGTGTCCCAAGGTCACAATAGCCAAATATCCGAATGTACCACTGTCCCAATGTCCCAATTTTCCCAGTGTACCTAATGTCCCAGTATTCAAATGTCCCAGCGTCACAATGTCCTAATGTTCCAGTGTCTCAATATCCTAATCTCCCAATGTCCCTTTGTCCCAATATTCCAATATTCCAATATCCCAATATTCCAATGTTCCAATGTCCTAATATCGTAGTCTGGCTGGTCTAGCGGTTAGTGCGCGCACCTTCGGTGCACAGGGTCATGAGTTCGAATCTCACCGTGAGCCATGGTGTTTTTCGAACTCAAGAGCTTGTGACGGACTATGATCTCACTCAGATGTTAAACGAGTACCCATTTATGGGGATAAATAACACTGCTGAGCGTGATGCTGATCTCATTACCTCAACAAAAAAAGCAGATAAGATCTTGGAAATAGGATGTCACTAACACATCCTGCGGCCTTAGTCCAATGTTGGATTGTCGCGCCTGTTATTTTTTAATGTCCTAATATCGCAGTGCCCCAATGTCCAAATGACCCAATATCCCGATGTCCCAATGTCCCAATAGGCTGATATCTCAGTGGCCAAATGTCCCTATGTACCAGTGTCCCAATGTCCGATTGTCCTATTGTCCCAAGGTCCAATGTCTTAGTATCCCAATGCCCAACGTCGCAGTCTCCCAGTGTCCTAATGTCCCAATATCCAAATGTTCCCATGTCCCAATATCCCAATGTCCTAATATCCTCATATCCCAATGTCCCAATATCCCGATGTCCCAGTGTCCCAATGTCCCCACGTCCCAGTTCCTTAGTGTGCCTAATATCCTTATGTCCAAATTCAAGAATGTCTCATTGTCCCAATTTCTCAATGCTCCAATGTCCTAATGTCCCAATATCCCAATGTTCCAATGTCCTAATATCGCAGTGCCCCAATGTTTCAATATCCCGGTGTCCCAATATCCCGATTTCTCTGTAGCCCAATGTCCCTATGTGCCTGTGTCCCAATGTCCGATTGTCCTATTGTCCCAAAGTCATAATGTCCTAATATCCCAGTGTCCTCCTTGTCCCAGTCTCCCAGTGTCCTAATGTCCCAATATCCCAATGTATTCCAATGTAACAATGTTCCAATATCCCAATGTTCCAATTTCCCAATGTTCTTATATCCCGATGTCCCAGTATCGCGATGTTCCAGTTGCCCAATGTCCCCACGTCGCAGTTTCCCCAGCGTACCTAATGTCCCAATATCCGAAAGTGGGTTTCCCAATTGGAATGATAGGATTTTGAAATGAAATAAAACACAAAAACATAAGTGAAAATTGTGCAGATTGTTTTTATTAGGTAGAATATTATATGCCATTTATGACTTAAACAATATATCGGATAAATGAGCGCCACGGCTCTTCTTGCAGACCTTAATTCGTTCAAGCTAATTTTCGATGACTCTGTGGATCATTTCGGGTGGAATGGCAGCAATAGTGTCTCGAATATTGACTTCGAGTGCATCAATTGTCGCAGGCTGATTAGCATACACCTTGGATTTAACATACCCCAGAGAAAATAATCCATGGGCGTTAAATCACAAGATCTTGACGGCCAATTGAAACGGCTATTTCGAGAAATAATCGAATCCCCGAACTTTCCGCGCAATAAATCCATCGTAACGGCTGCTGTGTGACAAGTTGCGTCGTCTTGTTGAAAGTAAAGGTCCTCTCCTTCAATTTCATCATATTCCGGAAAGAAATAATCGGATAACATTGCCCGATATCGCTCACCATTCACAGTTACGGTACGGCCTTCGGCGTTCCTAAAGATGAATGGCCCGATGATTCAACCATACCATAATCCGCACCATATCGTGATCTTTTCGGGATGTAATGGTGAACAATTAATCACGTGGGTATTGGACGAGCACCAAAAGCGACAATTCTGCTTGTTAACGAAGCCGTTGAGCCAAAAGTGCGCCTCATCAGAAAAAATGATTTTTCGATGAAAATCCGGATCACTTTCAACCGCTTCAAGAGCACGATCAGCAAATTCCCGGCGCAAAAGATGGTCATTTGGCTTTAGCTCTTGTGCCAATACCATCTTATACGGATGCAGGCCAAGATCCAATCGTAAAATACGCCAAATGGTCATTCTGGAGAGACCGAGTGCCTGAGAACGGCGTGGAACGGACAAATTTTCATTTTCAGCAACGTTGGCTTGAACGGCGGCTATAGCGGCTTCAGTTCGTGCACTACGACGTCGTTTCGAAGGCTTCTTGTCCAGTAGAGCAAATTCACTTTTCAATTTTGTCACTATTCGACGAATTGCTTGCTCAGTTGGAGCAGAATGACGGCCATGTTTTGCACGATAACACCTTTGAGTAGCCACAAAACTTCTCGAATTTTGATAAAATAATTGGATAATTTCCAACCGTTGGGGTAACGTGAAACGATCCATGGTGAAATGGCAAAACTTACTGATCACAGCTAACAGCAGCTGTCATACGTCGTAGTTCAAATGTGTCCGCTAGAGGCGTTCAAAATCCTATCATTCCAATTGGGAAACCCATATTATTCCATCCACTTATCTAAATGGAAGACATTGATTCTTTAGAAGGACCACCAGAGGATCATTCATTCCAAATTTCATAAAAATCCCATCACGGAGAGAGACAGTATAAGCAAGTCTTCCTGCAACTGTAGACTCCAGTCTTTTTTGGAAAGGCACTAGAACAGGATATGTGGAATATTTTGGTATAAAAATTTGTTTGGGGGATGTTGCCTGGAAGGCTGTAGCCCTGTCAAACAAAAAAGCAAGTTGTCTCCGGTAATCATAGACTTCTTCGCTTTCGTTTTTTTCCTTTGGCGGGCGAAACGCTCTCGCGTCTCTTGATACGTTTAGAAAATCTAATTTTATCCCGAAACTTTTGAAATTGTTCGCATAAAAACCATCTTTCCGAAAGAAGCCTTAACTTGTTCCAGAAAGTCGGTGAATTTTACGTAAGCCATTGTCTCCAAGATTTTAAAAACGCGAGCAAAATGCATCCATCAAACCATACCATTCGAATCATACTGATCATAGCCGGTTTCACTATAAAACCATGGTTAGTCAATAGTTAAGCGATGTGGTTCGAATGTTTGGTAGCGTGTGAACGGAGGACATAGAATTGATACATAATTTTGCGTGGTCTCTGTGTCCAAGTTTCCAAAAATGTTCGGATTAATTTACGCTTAATATCTCTAAAATAAAAAGTCAGTGGTCGCCACTATGAAAACCCTTATAAGCCTCTATAACGCAATACATTTTCACCTTGCTTTGCTGTGTGTGGTGATTGCTGAAACCTGCACCAGTAACCGCACAGTTTGTAAGTCCCGCTTTGTTTTCCGTGCACGTACCATAGGGTCAAAACGTCCTTTAGGTGCTTTTGCAGGGAAATTTGATGGAAGTTTTCGGTGAATAACTTATTTTTGCAGGGGTGGGTAAAGGACAATGTTTTCAGGGAAAATGTCGACTAGTGAATGCACTATTGGACTACGCGAAATTTTTTTTTCAAATTTCCTCAATATTCACAAATATATTTTATTAGATTAATTTCAAATTAATTAGTTATATTTGTAAAAATCCAGCCTAAAATCAAAAATTGTGTAAACCTTAGACGCAACAGCTGTTTCGTCACGTCTGCCATGCTGGATAATTTTCATGATGGCCGGTGGTGGCCATTTTTTTAGAGGAGGGTGACAGCTGTCAGACAGTGGCGTTTTTGGCTTGGTTTTTGTACGAGGATGATGAGACTTTTTGTTTGAGAGAGTGGCAAAAATTAGGGCTTTTTTCTGATACGGACAGGATCATTGTCCAAGTAAAATGCAATCGGATCAAAATTTCCCCCTTTGGTAACGGCTTACTGTTGTTTCATCAATTCCAACGCGATGTTCTAAATTGGAAATTGTATTTCATACTATGCGCCGTGCAAGATACAATTTGAACGAAAATGTCTCAGGAAATATAAACTTAAACCAAATAAACCGAAAAACAGAATGACAAACGGGACATTATAGGAAAATTGTTCGTGAAGCCATCTAGGGGATTATTTTGGCAGATGATCGATGCTGTAGCCTGGATCAAAGCCCCTCTATTCAAAGCCAGGAACTAGAAAACTCTCATACACTTTCACAGTTACAATTATATTGAGAACATTCCAAATTTACATTGTGTTAAAGGGAAATCGGACAGTGTCGCGACAAACTTTACGATAAAAATTAGCTGCCGGTAGATTTCCTTGGCCAAAAGTTAATATGTTAGTAATTACTGTATTAATTCTGGTTCCCATATTTCGTGGGTGCGAATTTTAACTAATTATGAAAATCTTGACTTATCGTTCCATTCTATAGGTACACCAACTGCGGTGCATGTCGGTAGTATTTATGGCATGGCAACTTACCAGCTCTATGTGAACTACGCGGAACCTTGTCTGTTTGGAGGAGAAGAGCTCCAGCGGGAGAAATATCGAGTTATTCAATTTCGGAAATGTCACATTGGAATTTTTGCATCGAGACCTCAAAGCGTCTATAGCTCAGTAGGTAGAGTTGCTGACCTTGTGACTGAAGGTCGGAGGTTCGAATCCCGATTGGGATGAAACTTTTTTTCCCTCAATTTTTGGTATTTTTTCCCAAAGTTTTGTGGTTTCGTACAGATAGACACACTCATCAGGTCTTGTGTCTGTTGTCTATCTGTGCACAAGACGACCACTTGAATTTTAGCGGGAGAATTCTATGGAGATTTTGATTTGCCGTGAAGGCTACCATCATGACGCTCGACCGTGCAGGTCTGTACCGGTGTTGAATGCTCACATTGCTTTGGGAGTTATAGCTACCTACTGAGCTATAGACGCTTAGAGGTCTCGATGCAAAAATTCCAATGTGACATTTCCGAAATTGAATAACTCTATATTTCTCCCGCTGGGGAGACAAAGTTCCGCGTAGTTCACATAGAGCTGGCAAGTTGCCATGCCATAAATACTACAGACATGCACCGCAGTTGGTGTATAGAATGGAACGATAAGTCAAGATTTTCACAATTAGCTAATATGTTAGGCACCAAAAGATTGTAAGAACAGTAAAATAAAAAAATATAAACGCGAGAAATTTTTGATTTTAGTGGACTTTCGCGTGTTTCCCGTGCGGCTCAACTTGTACACCATTTGGACGTGTTTACATAGGCAAACATGGGCTGATTTCCGCAGTTTCTATCGGTGCTTCCCGACCTGCCTTGGCCTGGATCAATTTTCTAGATTGTCATTTTGTATGAGATTTCCGGGGCCAAATCTCCTCAGGCAAGATTGGTGTTAAACGCGCTGAGAGGACTCTATTCGCATCTAAGCTCGCAATAGACCAAGAACGGTGGCTCTTCAACAAGCCACAAGGGAGGAAGGAGCCCCCATAATAGAAAAATGTGTTGCGGAATCGCGCCACTAGATGCGTCAGGAAAACCTCACCCTTCTCCTCTCGCAGACTATTCATTCAAATATCACCAATTTTAATCCCCTATCTTTGTGTTCGCTTGCCTTGTGAGATCCCTTCTTGATGTAGAGGACAAGAGGCAAATACTCCACTCTGAGCTGCAGCAAGCGCTGGGTGCACTGATGTGCACGTGTTAAACGGGTACTTTAGGGCAACCAATGGGTGAATTCAAATTGTAAGACGAAACCGGACGGGTAAACTTGCAAGACAAGATCCATCGTTCGTTTGCTTGTGCTAATGAACGGATGGCGAGAGCTTTTGTAGTTGCCAGCAAGCAGACAAGCATTATGCATTTCAGATTGTAAGAACGATGGTTCTTGTCTTGCAAGTTTACCCGTCCGGTTTCGTCTTACCATTTGAATTCAGCCAATGGACAATCGAAGTAGCTAAGCCAGATCGCACAAGAATGCTTATGTTTTTTGCTCATATCTTTTGTTAAAATTTATAATCCAAAGTGGCGACGCTTCAATAAAAGTTATTGCCAATTTTTCATGGGGAAAAAGAACTGACAAAAGGCAAACGCACTTCAAAACAAAAAAAAAGAATCAAAAAAATCGAATGGTACGTTTTTAAATTTCCAAAACAATTTTTTCGTCGAGTTAAATTTCTACAGTTGTGTTTTTTTTTTCGCTATCGCGGTTAACTCTGACTCAAAAAACGGTCACGTGTAACTTTCCGGTTAAGATCAGCCTGCTCGGCCAAGCAAAACAGGTGACACATGACAGTTGTGTTGCATCTTTACCCCACTCTCTTCGGGTTATTTTTTAGATTTGGTGGATTTCATCGCAAAAGATGATAATTTATTTGCAAAATCTAAAACCATCTAAGAAAGATTCTCACATTTGGTTTGAAAAAAAAAATCTCCGTAGTGTTTCCCCCATGCATTAGCCATCTGCATGTGATTTCTCTAAACTGTATCCCGTGCAAGTTAGTGGCAGGCGTGAAACTTACCCGGGTAAGTCTCATTTTTTCTATATGGAGTTCGTTACCCAAACCTGCACGACGTTTTGAAAAAAAATACTCGCTCGCTATCGCTATTTGAATTTTTTGTTTTGTCAAAATTGTTATTTCATTAACACCTATGGCGGTAAAATAGAAAGAAAGCCATGCGACATTGAAACAGCAGTTTTGCAAACCGACTTAGTTCGAAGGACAAAAAATGTCTCCTCACTATGGACAGATAGTGTATATAGGTAAAAATGTGATGTACTGACCAAAAAGTCCTTATAACTACTCACGCAGGAAATTTGTTCCAAATATTTTTGGTGTTATGAAAAGCTGACAAATTTTTAGCAAAAGTCACGAAACATTGTGGTGGTGGCTAAAACGGTTTTCATTTTACAGCAACTTAAAAATGAAAAAGGTCTGGCCAGACCCATTAGTACAACCGAGGGTTAACGAAATCATTCCTCACCAGGGTTCCGAAAAGAACAAAATATTTTCCTATATCCGTGATAGACGAAGAAAAAGTGAAGACTTATTTGGAAACCCCTTAGCATGGGGCTTCATCATCAACCACATTTACGTCCGCTACCCCGTGCCAGATTCAAGGGTTTCGAACTTCGAATACAGCTAATCTATGGTGCCCATAATGCAGTCAGAACCGAATAAAGCTTGGCAATCAGCCGCAACAGCCCCTTTCTTCCATTGGCTTTGTGACTAGGGAAGGGATGCAGGTTTGAGAGTCGTTTAATATTGCCTTCGTATAGGTATATATAACGTTGACCGTTACGATAGTGATACAAAATTCGTATATTGGGGGACAGTCCCACGATGCAGCACTTCTAGATAAAGAGGAGCAATAGCAACACATACTACATGGCTGTAACGGGTCTTCATGTCTACTATAAGCCAATAACAAGTAGTCATCGAAACGCATAGCATTGCCTAGCAGCTCGGAGTTGAATTGTGTGCGAACACTTGGTTTCTCATCACACGGCCCGGAAAGCTCGGCGTCGCATTGTATGTGCATGTGGCCTAAAGGCATTTAGCAATTTGCCTTGGTGTATGCCTAACTAATAAAAGCAGAAAGAAAATGTCAATACAAAAAAAAATAAATCAAATAAATAATTCTTGGTGTACATATACGTACTCTCACATCCGTTTATGCCGTATTCACAACTGCCAAACCCATAAATATCAAACTGGCTGCCCGCTATAAAATAACAACGCTCTTATCTCAAGAGGACACGATTCGTCTAATAGCCTATAATCAGATATCAAACTTTCTTCCAGCTGAAACATGATAGCCCCAACACCTGCCAACGCCGAAGGGCCGTACATGCTAATGAACCCTAATTAACCTTACCAATAAAAGTATCTCATCACAGACACCTTTTCGCTATACAAACAACCATTCTCCATCGACACCAGATTCAAACAGGATGAAAATGAGGACGACTTGTTCGAATTGTACATGTATAGTGAAAAGCTATTCCTTCGCATCGGTTTGTTGTAACTGTAAGTGTAACCAAGTAATTACCCAACCGATTTGCTCCTTCAACTTATTCCGAATACAGAGAGATAGAGCGAAAAGATCTCCTCTGTTTGCAATAGCAGAAAGGTCGAGAAGTTCAATGATGGCATTCGACTTTGAATATTGCAAATCGCTAAAGTACACACACTCTCTTCGTCCTTCTATCTACATTCACCTCACAATCTGTCGCACTGGATACTCCGAAAGAAGTGGGTATGAATGTGGCCGACCCTCCCAAACAAATGTCATTTTTACGGACGTGTTTGCCGTTTACTCGGCCGATTATTGACTATGAAACTTTTCAACTTTTATCGCTGTTGGTTGTCGCACACTTTTCGATGATTGTAATGAAGTCCTTTACGGCAACGAATGAAGCACTGTATATTTGACATCAGCACGAGTGGAGTGGGTCAGGGTGGAAGTTGATTTTCGGGTAAGGACTCACACACTTACCTATGTGCTAGCAAGCTGGCAATTGGCAAAGCAGTAGTAGTATACCGACTCGATTTCAAGTAATGCCGGCTGGAGTGACTTCACTGAAGAAAACACCAAAAACGTTCTATTCTGATGTTTTCTTTTCTTTTTATTGATTTACACTGTTCCTTCAGTCAATATCCTCAGGTGTTGGAGTGAGGTTCGGGTGGATGTACAGGGTACAGGGAACGAGGAAGAATGTTCGTACT
This sequence comes from Microchrysa polita, assembly GCA_949715475.1. NCBI lineage: Eukaryota > Metazoa > Arthropoda > Insecta > Diptera > Stratiomyidae > Microchrysa > Microchrysa polita. The sequence continues at coordinate 137,085,458 of OX454416.1, read as the reverse complement.
AAATTTAAGTCACGCGCCTTCCAGGGTATTTGAGATGGGATGTGCACTTTGGGGGTTAAGGCGAATGACTTGCGTCATTTGTTTAATTATTGATTGGATTGAAAAAATTGATTCACTTAAATTGTTCAATTTGGTTTTGCGATATTGAACAAATTAATGACATTTGTGGAGAATTTGCAAAATGAGTCTTTTTGATGCTGGCTTATTTGAGGAAAAATTACATTTTTTCTTTCATGAAAACCTAAAACCGAAGAAACCTTTAAATTGGTGATCACAGAATCCTTGAATACATTTGCAAAAATTGTAATATCCTTGTATCACATGATACTCGCACACGTGTCTTGCGTTATCCAAGCGCTTTGGTCTAGTCTCGACGAAATACTCATATTCGCTTGCGTCATATGGAGTAATGATTGATTGCATAAGCGACATAATAATACTCTCAGAAAAATATTTCGTTCTAAATTTAACATTTATCATTTTTTAAATCTGACACATTTGTATATGAACTGGCCGTACCACTATACAGAATTCTCAGTACACAGCTTTGTGGAACGTTATCATATCTATCCTAGATCCTTGATATTTTCTTTTTATGATCAAGCCTATCCAGTAGTCGCGCCATTTAGCTGTTATTTCTTCCAGATAATGGGTATCTTTTGCTCTCTGTGCTTGGGATTTTATCGCAAGGCGTGTGTATATGTAAGCGACCTACAAAGACCTCGCTTGCTTTTTTTTATTATTATCTTCGTTCCTTGAAACTGCCGCTTCTGCCTCCTGCCATGTTGTTGTCTACTCACGGAGTGGGCCGATGAAGTGCTTCTTCTAACGAAACGAAAAACATCATTTTCGTCTTGTTGGCATATTGTTTTACGTCGACGAAACGAAGAAAAGTGATGAAATTTCACGCCAACAGATGGTTTAACTCAATGACGTCTTGACTAATGGACCATTTGCCGTTTTTCGGAGGGAATCTGAATTCATCTACGACATACGTATGTACGTTTAAGGATATTCGTTTACTGTGCAAAGAATTTGCTTCATGTTTTTTTTCTTTTACAGTGAAAAGGAATGGCAAAATAAAAAGGATCTAACCCCGAGCTCCAATGTCAAGATGATACCTACACGCTCGCGTCGCCTGCTTTCGCCGTGCTTCAAACGACGGAAGACGAGAGTGTGAGTAGTATATGCATTTATTGTGTTTTTTTTTCGCATTTCAGAAATTCTGGATAACTTATACATAGAGCTGACAGTCAGCTACCTTTCAGTCAGTCTAGGTAAGATGTTGGTTTTATTTTTTTTTTCTCTTTTTTGTGATGCTCGTGGCAATAATATTCCTAGCAGAGGAACATTTTTTTTACAAAGAAATGCCCTTTTTCACTATTAATGGAGCAATCTATTTATTTTTTTGTTTTTTCGTGATGATAGATTGAAAATTCAAACATAATTGTGAATGAAAGCCAGAAAAATGGCTAAGGTAATCAACACGACAGCAAATGGGGACGGGATTTTTGGAAAGGGTTTATTTTATCCATTCTATTTGCCAAAATAAGGATTTCTTTTTTATTTCTTTCTAACTGGTGTAATTTGGTAATGCGTTACTACAAGTCCTGAACTTGGGAGGTGATCTGAAGTGGGGGGAGAGGGTTAAACCTTCATTTTTTTCGGTGCTCGGGTATATATCAGAAACAGCAAACACTAGGAAGAAAAACAAATTACTATCCATCAGATTGAAAAAAAATCTAACCAAGAACGAACGAACTTCCTGAAAAGTTCTTATTATCATCAAATCAGCTGACAAGCGGCCTCATAGTGCAACAGCACCACCATCGCATGCAACGTACACGAATGCAACGTCCCGCTAGCACGAACCGTACAGCACGAGCATAACGATCAACAGCATGCGTCATCTCCACTCAGCATATTCGTACAGTATCAAAGTCGAACCAGACACCGACCCAACAGCATTCCGCATTATAGTCTTGTCATCGAAGCATCCACAACAAACTGGAACTCAGGAACATAAATCGAATCGGTATGCACGTTAGCATCGAATGCGTACAAACCTGAAATAGCTTGTGTCAAACATTACAATTATATGGTGATGTTTGTGTTGCCTCTAAAGGTGAAAGGTTCGCGAAAGTTAAAACAATAGGTTTTGTGCAGTAACCAATATATTTCTGCATAAACAACAATGTTTCAATAAAAAGTTATCTAAATTAATACAATGCATAACTTAAAACTTACATGTAATCCGACCTTAACCAAACTTTACCCAAATAGGTTTCTAGTAAATCCTCAAAACATATATATGTAGATACGGATGAAATCGGAAAACTACGTCATAGGGCTGTCATACAAACCAACCCCTGGAAATTAGATGATGTTGAGGGTTATAGGTCATAAAGGATGACTTTGGTATTCAAAATGGGCAAGTTCCGCCGTTCTTCAGGATTGTAGGGAAGCTGTGGTGTGGTGCGCAATGCGTGTGGTCTTGCTCGCTCGACGGTACAGGAGAATTCAAGTTTCCAACAAAAACGCACTTCTTTCTTAAAATCAAACACTAAACACAATTTACAAGTTAATCAAATGCAAGGGCTTAAAATCGTAAGTCAAAAGCAAAATCAATAAATCAAGCAAAAGTCGAAATTAATCCAAAAATATCCAAAGTTAATTCCAAAATGTAACTATCTGCAACGGCTTCTCGAAACGAAGTGCCCGTTAAATTCTTCACAGGAGAACTTGGGCTTCATATACATAGAACATAATTCTAGTTCACGGTTAACTATGGAATACTTCTTATATACTAGAATTGCAACAATGCATCTGAGTGCATTCGATGCAACATGTTGCGGTTTGGTGTATACAAATGTACATAGATGTCATCAGCGGATCGTGCTGTCATCTGTGTTGTGTTGTTTTGTGTTTGTTTAAGTTGGTGATGGTAAGCGGTGCGATTATGTTGATTAATTTAGCACTATAGCATTATTTTCTTCTTGTTTTCAGGCGACCTCCAGGATTAGAGCGGGCGGAAGTACGTTAGAGGCAGGAGTACCGCAGATCGTGGATTTTGATCAGGATGCTGAAGGCGATCCGTGAAAGACAAGGTGAGTGAAGTGTTTTTATCGTTGCGAAATCATAAGCATATCGTTTACTTCCTTCAGTTGCAAATCGTTGCCGTTGGCTCCAACATGTGGTAGTCGATCATATCAAGCCTTCAGGTTAGTGGTGATTTCCCTCAATTCCTTCTCATTTTCCTTTTCTATTAAGGCATGATTATGCTTGTAAAACATTGTATGTATGTTTAAAATATTAGGTAATCAAAAAATTTCGGAGGGGGTTTGAACCCCTAAAACCCCAACGGAGGATGGCCACTGAACAGAAATATTTTTATTTATTTTGTAGTTTGTAAATTTTATATAAAACAGAAACTCTATTTTTTCACATTTTCATTCATTGTGTCATCAAACAATGCCAGATTACAACCTTTCTCCGTAAATTTTTCTGAAAAACAGCCATTTGTTTTTCAAGTGATTTCAGATTGCATAACATTTACTTACACGCTTATATCATGGACATTTCAGCTGATGCTGCTGACTGCCATGCCACTTATGAATGCTGCGTCAACGGCTACCCTCTTTATTATCCTTTTTCTTCGCGAATATTGCGAACAAGCTGTTATTGTTTGCCTTCATCAAATCCTGACTATAAGCTCTAAATAATTGCTCTTGTGTACAATAGCCAGGAACGAACTATAGTTTTTTTCTCTAGTCAACTTTCTCCTATTTGTTCCATCTCATACGTTCCCGACTTCAAATCCGTGCTGTTTTTGCCCTTCTGTGCACGCTTACAATCTATATGAGGGCGCATCTTTATAGTGAATCGTTTGTTGAGAAATTTCTATTCACGAATGTGCCCATATAGGGCAAAACAAAGCGCAGCTACTTGCTGGTAATTGGTGCCATGATAGGAATATGAGTCCTGTGTACTACGTATAGTTACCATGTCTGTCGTGCGCTTTGTAATATAGAATAAATGGTGTACACGATGATGAGGGTGGCGGACGTAGAACAGTTTAGCTTCCGTCGCTATCGCCACGTTCTGAAGCGGAGGCTATAAAATAGGAGCACGCCTCACGCCATAGCTATAATATAGTGACGGTGGAATGGAACCCATAATATTACCAGCAAACACCAGAGACGATAGTGGCGAAAAACTAGTTCAGTCGATGTAAAAACTGTCAAGCAAAGTGACAGCGATGCTGTAGCTCACACCTTCCTTTCTCTAGCACTCCGTACCCGTTCTCGTCCTCCTTTCAGGCATTCGTGCCCGGCTAAGCGTGTATACATGTCCCATGTTATATCCTGCATCATAGTGGAGAACTACTTGACTTTGTAAACTTTAAATAGCTCAGGTCCTTTGTTCTATATGGCACTTATGCCCGAACTTGTCGATCGTTTCAACGGAATACGTTGAATGCATGTATGAATGAATTATTCATTCATAATAGTGCCGTAGTGTATGGGCCTGCGAGCTAGTTTCATTCCGACATAAAGCCTATACAGCTGCAAGCTGTGCTGCATGTAGGATGCAATGTGTGCACCCGAGGATGTATCTATTCGAGGCGGATACACATACGATTTCTTAATGAGTTTTAAGTGGAATCCTGATGAGTGTTATATGTGATATATCCGGTATTGTACTCGAGCCTGGTGATGAAGTATGGGCGGGCAGGAGACGTTGTATAGTCTAATGAAAACTTCACGTAGCTTTCAGTGTGTCGTCGTGTCGTACATTATAGCGAGTAAAGAGAATCCTTTTTTGAAACGAAAATGAAGAGATTGTTGTCTGCAATTTGAGAGGATAATAGGAAATATATGAATGGGCACTCCAGACTCAATGGGAAAAGTGTTGTGATATTTAGGCAGGGAAAGTGGATCTGCATACATAAGTCTATTGTGACTTATTGGATGACAATAAGACGTTTAAAAATGTATTCTTTCGGTAATATCGCAAGATATCCGGAACAATTGTACATTGTCTAGAAATGACTATTATCAAATGGAACCTAAAACTACATGACTATAGTATTGCTAGCTAAATCTCGGTTTTATTGATCATAATTTCTTACAAATATACTAAAATCCGAACTAAATGGTAAAAGGACTTCTTTACAGCACTGCACTTCACAAAGACGGTATCCGCCACAACAACAACAGCAACAAAGACGGTATCATTGTTGCCCTTCAGAGCCCAGAAACCAACGCTTCTTTTCTGCCTTTTTTTGCTCGCAGTTATCTCCTTTAGTTGGTCCCATGAATTTCCTCTAGATTTTCACTCAACATCAACAGAACTTTTTTGTGTATTTCAATAGGGAGACTCCAACGGCGGTTTACGCCGGCAATATGGGGATTTCATCAATATCCAGCTTTGCAATGCTTTACAGCTTTTTCCAACATTGGTGATAGAATGCAGCTTTGTCTCACGATCCTATCCGCTCTAAAAGGATAAGGGAAGATATGAATTTGGGTTTCGATTCAGAACATTTTGATGATGTGAGGATGGCTATGTACAAATAAATACATTTCGACGCGACAAATGCCTTCTTAAAGTCAATAAATATGAGATCTAACAAAGATCCAGGGATTTGGAGCAACACATTTTTTCGCTCCGCTCCGCTCCCGCTCCGACCAATTTGAAACCGCTCCGCTCCGACTAAAATTTTTTCGCTCCGCTCCGCTCCACGCTCCGCTCCATTACAAAAATACAACAAAACTTCATTGTTCTTAGTAAATATTTATTATTTTCCGCGAATTATTCAATTTAACGTACATATGTATATCTACTCACGTATTATAGAATATGACTTAACAGGTGCGTTTTATTCGATCAAGTACAGAACAGGATAGCACCAATTTCGTAATCCGGATCAATTATTGCAAGGGGTAATACGGATCATTGGAACATCCGGATTAGCGCAATAACTTTTTTCTAGGAAAAACAATCCAAACAAATAAAAAGGCGGAACAAAAGTCGATAAATGTTTTATTTGTTAGAAATTAGCCAGCATCATATCATGTCAATTGCTAAACAGTCCCGTAAAAAAGTACGAGACCAAATCTACCATTTCACACTGAAAATCTCAAATATCCGGATTTTAGAGTCAACATTGCTGCCGAAATCCGGACTATAGAAGACATAGTGGAAATATTTAGTCGTCCAGATTAGCGTGATATCCGGATTACCGAGTCAAGACTGATTATTAATGTCATTTCCAGCAAAATAGGTGCTGAATTCTTAACTCCTTAGCATTTAAAGATTTTCCAAAAATGCTACCACTAACACCTCCGTGGGAAAAAAATGTATATGCAGTAAGATCACAAAATTTTGTCTTTGAAGCTGTGTAAAACTGTAAAAACTAAACTGCTTATCCAATTTTTATGGGGTTTATTCTTAGGAAAAATTGTTGGGCCCAACCGAAAGAAAATAATGTATATGAGGCACTTATTTCCAAAACTCGCTTCTTGCATTATGAAAAATTTCAATGTAGTTTTGTTTTTTTGCAAATAATTAAATTCTGACTTTGATTTTTCCCTAAAAAATTTACATAATAAAGCTCTTACTGTTTGTGGAATATATTCAAAAGCAAAACGATTTCAAAAATTATTTCGTGACTTTACAATCAAACTTGCAATTTGGATATTAATATTTTGTTCGAAATGTAAGAAGCGAGTTTTGGAACTCAGTGCCAGATATGTAAAATGTTAAATTTTTGAAAAATCTTTAAATGTCTGTGAAAGCTGAAGAGTAAATAATTTTTGACATTTTTATGTCTTGACTCTGGCACATAAATCGAAAATCGTCACGAAAATTGCAACGAAAAAGCGTTACGTTTTTGGCATTACAGGTAGTGTGAGTTTTGGGTGCCATTCAAGGTTCAACGGAAGTTGGGCTAGGTGGTACCCTGTGAGTGTTGGGTGCCATTCAAGGTTCAACAGAGGTTGGGCTTGGGTTCAATTTACGTTCAACTTGAGTTCAACTTGGGTTCAACTTGGGTTCAACTTGGGTTCAACTTGAATTCAACTCGAATTCTGCTTGAATTCAACTTTCAACTTAGGTTCAACTCACGTTCAACTTTCGTTCAACTTTTGTTGAACGACCCAAAAAGTGTAACTTTTAACTTAGGTTCAACTCATGTTCAACTTTTGTTGAACGACCCAAACAGTGTTACTTTCAGCTTAGGTTCAACTCACGTTCAACTTTCTTTCAACTTTTGTTGAACGACCCAAAAAGTCTTACTTTCAACTTTGGTTCAACTTTCGTTCAACTTTTGTTGAACGACCCAAAAAGTGTAACTTTCAACATAGGTTCAACTCACCTTCAACTTTTGTCGAACGACCCAAAAAGTGTAACTTTCAACTTAGGTTAAACTTACGTTAAACTTTCGTTCAACTTTTGTTGAACGACCCAAAAAGTGTTACTTTCAACTTAGGTTAAACTCACGTTCAACTTAGGTTCAACTTACGTTCAACTTTCGTTCAACTTTTGTTGTACGACTCAAAAAGTGTTACTTTCAACTTAGGTTCAACTCACGTTCAACTTTCGTTCAACTTTTGTTGAACGACCCAGAAAGTGTTACTTTCAACTTAGGTTCAACTCACGTTCAACTTTCGTTCAACTTTTGTTGAACGACCCAAAAAATGTTACTTTCAACTTAGGTTCAACTCACGTTCAACTTTCGTTCAACTTTTGTTGAACGACCCAGAAAGTGTTACTTTCAACTTAGGTTCAACTCACGTTCAACTTTCGTTTACCTTTTGTCGAACGACCCAAAAAGTGTAACTTTCAACTTAGGTTCAAGTCACGTTCAACTTTCGTTCAACTTTTGTTGAACGACCCAAAAAGTGTAACTTTCAACTTAGGTTCAACTCACGTTCAACTTTTGATGACCGACCCAAAAAGTGTAACTTTCAACATAGGTTCAACTCACGTTCAACTTTCGTTCAACTTTTGTTGAACGACCCAAAAAGTGTAACTTTCAACTTAGGTTCAACTCACGTTCAACTTTCGCTCAACTTTTGATGAACGACCCAAACAGTGTTACTTTCAACTTAGGTTCAACTCACGTTCAACATTCGTTCAACTTTTGTTGAACGACCCAAAAAGTGCAACTTTCAACTTAGGTTCAACTCACGTTTAAATTTCGTTCAACTTTTGTTGAACTACCCAAAAACATGAAAATGTCCCACTGAGTTGCGAACTTGTACGCAAGCTGATTTTTATACTCCTTTTTGCTGGAAATATCACGAGGAATCATATTTGGGTGCTTTTATGCGATAGTTTCCGGACATCCCGTATAGAACGAGATCTCTCAAATGGTTATGGAAGCTGCGCTGTCCTGTACTCCATCCAATAAAACGCACATAATAACTAATTTAAATTAAAAAGGGCGTTTCATTTATCGAGTACAGGACAGGACTTTTCTGTCCTGGATGACCTTGAATTTCTTAATAATGAAGAGTGATGATTATGACTAAACGCAAAACATCTTTTATCACAATAATACGAAATTTTGCAAGTCTCTCAGCGAATTCTTCGCCTTTAAATAGCCCAAAATCATCAATCAAAATTCTTTTTTTTTTCTCGGAATTTTTTGATTTTTAACATCGCAGCGGAGCGGAGCGATCTTCAAAGCAAAATTCGCTCCGCTCCAACCTGCAAAAAATCGATCCACGCTCCGCTCTTTCGCTCCAAAATTTAAGGTCGCTCCGCTCCGCTCCAAATCCCTGCAACGATCTACAATATTTAATGGATTGTTCAACTATAACGTTCAACGCTACATCAGAAAGTGCGGCGTTATATTATTTTTACCATTACCATCAAACGGAACGCATAAAAATATGTCGTACAGCATTGGGAAATGCATTCTCCATGCCACACAATGAAACCTACTGCCCTACATAATATAGTCCTCGGTGAGGCGTGTGATCAGTCTTGTCTGCTTCTAAGGAGTAAAGTGCCCTAAGTGGGGCCTTGGTGCGTTAACTCTGCTGCTATAGGCAATTTCGAGTCAACCTTACATTTCGTATAATTTCGGAGTGTATATAATGTTGCAAGCACTATATGTATATTTCCTAGCCGCTCATGTACGGAAATTTTGGACCACGCCAAGATTCGATCTCCGGACCTCTAGAGTACTACATACACGGAGAGAAAAAATGTAGTGAAAGGCATTAAAACTGTAATAAAAACTATTGCATTTGTAATGATTGTTGACCCTATTGTAACTGATGTAAAAGTTTTTACATGTAATGAAAAATGTCATTGCGCTGTAATAAAATTAACAATTGTTTGGTAATAAAATTTGCCAGGAAGATAATTTGGCGATAATAGAAAAAAAAAACAAAAAAGTGATTTTTTTATTTTTTCCTTTTTTTATTTTTACCTTTTTTTATTTTTTACTTCTATTTTATCCTTAACTTCTTTTTCCCTATTTTAACTTTACCTTTTTACAATTTGCTTCTACTGTGAATTGAACCGGGGACCTATCGTTTCGTAGTCCTACGTCCTACACCTAAGCTATCTAAGATTACAAGTTATGCGAATAAATTAGTCGTCTTATTTTTTGAAAATATGATTACACCATGCAATAATTATTATTACAGACAGTGGTGAAAATACACGATAAATGTTACTATCCATACAAATATCATGCAATGATTTTTGTCATTACACTGCAATCATTTTTACAATAGGCCAGCACCAGTAAAAACAACTGAATTGTTGTCAATTTCACTACATTTTAATAACTTTTACTACAAATTTAGTGAAATTGTATGTTGTGAATTTCATTGTATGATTTTGTTGAATTCATTGCACATTTTTCTCTCCGTGTAGCATCGTGGAGTGCGACTCAACCACGTGAGCCACAGAGCGTGGCTCGTTCGGAAGTTACGGCTGCGCATATCGCAATTATGAGTTTTGTAATTGAAAATTTTCCATAACTCGGAGATTCCTAAGCGAAAAACTTCGAAATTTCGATAGCTGCTAGAGCACCTACTGTTCACATTTAACACATTAAATGCATAGCGCATCATATACCTATGGTACATAGATTTATGTAAAAGTCCAGCGAATATAAAATTTTTTCACATAAATTCAACTATGGCTTCCCGAAGCTTTCCTTGAATTGTCTGTGCGTCGTCAAAGTGGACCAACGTTATTTTGTATGGAATTCTAAAAGCTATTCTTTAGAGCTAAAAAAATGGCGAAATTCACCGTTATTTGGAAAAGGAAAAATACTGTTGAGTAAATTGGAATCTGTTCTTGAGATTCTTTTGAGATTTTGAACAAAAAAAGTCACAAAAGGTATTGTTTGCATTGCACCAATTTGTCAACATACCTACCATATACAGTAGAATTCGGTTATAGCGACGGCGAACGGACCAGGGAATAATGGTCGTTATATCCGGATGTCGTTATATCCGGACAGTATAATTTTTAGTTGGAATATAGCTAGTAAAGTTATTATAAAAAAGAATAATTCACTTGAGCTCGATTTATGTTTTTGTAAAGCATATTATTAATTCCTTTGTCCCCAATATGAATTAAAGTGCCCACACGCGAAATATAACCCGAATGAGTCTCGATTAAATTTTAAGGTATCTGAGAAAAATAGTTTATTTACCCGGAAATTTTTTTTCTGGTACAGTAATTTTCCAGAAAATTAATTTAGCTCAGTTTGTAATGACTCATAAGGTTTCGAGGAGTTTCAAAGGAAAGTTTATGACGTCATGAAACTAATAAAGAGGATTCTTTTTTCAAATGATTTCATTTTTAAGAAAGTTTGATCCTTCGCTTTTATCTGCAGCTTTGGTGAATAATGCGTCTATACCCATTCTAATTTACGAAAAGCTAGCCGACAAAGGTGACAAAAAATGTTTGTATTTTTTACTGACTAGCAAAAACAAAATGTTTTGAGTAAAGCTACAGTCACATTTGGCGAGCTACTAGTACTAGTAAAGTTGCATTCTAGAAATCACCATAGGCGACGACACGTAATAAACAACGAAAACAGTGTCATGTAAATGGGTGACTATGCGTTGTTACGACGTCGTCACCGAAAGTGTGATGCAACTAGACGCGCAACTAGTCACCCTATATACAGGAGTTAGTTGCAAACGTGAAATTACTACGGTGACGACGTCGTAAACAATCAACAAACTGTTGTGCAATTTGACTAGTAGCTAGTCAACAGACACATTTCCTAGATACTAGTGGAATAGGACATGTTCAATTCGACTAGCACCCAGCCAGCGAGTCAATATACGCTAAAATTATTTTTCGGTGGATTTCGAATTAACTGCTCAACCGATCGACACGAAATTCAGTGTGAATGTGTAAAATGGTAGGTTATTTGCTACGAATGCCTTCGAGATTACGAAATGGTCACAGGGTGTCCGAGACGAGGTGCGAAAGTCGATTATTCTATTTGTCATCGGAAAAGGGTGTATCGGCTCGTATATCGACATGAAATTCAGTGTATATTTGCAGAATGGTAGGCTATTTGCTACAAACCCCTTTGAGATTACGAAATATCAACAGGGTGTCCTAACAAAGGTGCAAAAGCTGATTATAATCGGCAATAAATTTAGTGTGAATATGTAAAATGATAGGGTATTTGCTACGAATACCTTCGAGATTACGAAATGGTAACAGGGTGTCCGAGACGAGGTGCGAAAGTCGATTATTCTATTTGTCATCGAAAAAGGGTGTATCGGCACGTATATCGACATGAAATTCAGTGTAAAATATGTAGAATGGTAAGCTATTTGCTACAAACACTTTTGAGATTACGAAATATCAACAGGGTGTCCTAAAAAAGGTGCAAAAGTTGATTATAATCGGGAATAAATTTTGTTTGAATGTGTAGAATGGTAGGGTATTTGCTACGAATGCCTTCGAGATTACGAAATGGTAACAGGGTGTTCGAGACGAGGTGAGAAAGTCGATTATTCTATTTGTCATCGGAAAAGGGTGTATCGGCTCGTATATCGACATGAAATTCAGTGTATATTTGCAGAATGGTAGGCTATTTGCTACAAACACCTTTGAGATTACGAAATATCAACAGGGTGTCCTAACAAAGGTGCAAAAGCTGATTATAATCGGCAATAAATTTAGTGTGAATATGTAAAATGATAGGGTATTTCCTACGAATACCTTTGAAGTAAGGAAATGTTATCAGGGTGTCCCAAAGGAGGTACAAAAGTAGATAATTTTATTTGTCATCGGAAAAAGGTGTACCGGCTCGTATATCGACATGAAATTCAGTGTAAATATGTAGAATGGAAGGATATTTGCTACATATACCTTTGAGAATGGGAATTGGAACAGGGTGTCCTAAACGAGGTGCAAAATTAATTTAGTAATATAGGATTCGATCTAGCTGGTAGGTTTCGATTGGATTAAATTACATATATCAAATCTGGGATTTTTCCCCACTTGTCTCATTTTACCATTTCAAATAGTAAAGATAGAACAAGTCTTTCTCACATCCTCTGTGGTTGTTTTAAACAAGAAACGAGTAATTAATATGCAATGTATTTTATCTCTTTTTAAATGTCTTCTTCTTCTTTATATGCCAGTCACAATTATAAATAAATATGATAAACATGTTTTTTTTACCAAAAACAGTTTTTAGACACCTGGCCCTCTACTGATTCCAAAACACTAAAATTATCTACTTCTACACCTCGTTTGGGACACCCTGTTAACATTTCTGATTCTCAAAGGTATTCGTAGAAAATACCCTACCACTCGATACATTCATACTAAATTTATTGCTGATTATTATCTACTTTTGCACCTCGTTTAGGACACCCTGTTGATATTTCGTAATCTCAAAGGTGTTTGTAGCAAATAGCCTACCATTCTGCAAATTTACACTGAATTTCATGTCGATATACGAGCCGATACACCCTTTTCCGATGACAAATAGAATAATCGACTTTCGCACCTCGTCTCGAACACCCTGTTACCATTTCGTAATCTCGAAGGCATTCGTAGCAAATACCCTACCATTCTACACATTCAAACAAAATTTATTCCCGATTATAATCAGCTTTTGCACCTTTTTTAGGACACCCTGTTGATATTTCGTAATCTCAAAAGTGTTTGTAGCAAATAGCCTACCATTCTACATATTTTACACTGAATTTCATGTCGATATACGTGCCGATACACCCTTTTCCGATGACAAATAAAATAATAGACTTTCGCACCTCGTCTCGGACACCCTGTTACCATTTCGTAATCTACAATGCATTCGTAGCAAATACCCTACCATTCTACACATTCAAACAAAATTTATTCCCGATTATAATCAGCTTTTGCACCTTTTTTAGGACACCCTGTTGATATTTCGTAATCTCAAAGGTGTTTGTAGCAAATAGCCTACCATTCTACAAATTTACACTGAATTTCATGTCGATATACACCCTTTTCCGATGACAAATAAATTGATCTACTTTTGCACCTCCTTTGGGACACCCTGTTAACATTTTCCTACTTCAAAGGTATTCGTAGCAAATAACCTACCATTATACACATTCCCACTGAATTTCCTGTGGATCCGTTGAGCCGAAATAATTGTAGTGTATATTCACTTCCCAGTAGAATATTTAACATGTCCTATTCCACTATTAACCTTCCGGCGGGCGCAATACTAATCCTAACACGATCGGGCGCAATGCATCTGACAGATTAAGTGCAGAAAATAGGATGAAACTAAGTTTCTGTATATATCAGACTCTTATTTATTGTTGCATTGTCTTTTTGAAACAGTTCTATGAAATTTTAGAAGCAAATACTGGCTTAAAAAGTTTGATACCCTTCACATTTTCTATTTTCTAAGAATATTCCGCTTTCAATCGCTTCAATATTTAAAAAACCTCCAACAACTCGACCTGTTAAAAAATGTGAGCTTATTTTACTAAAAACACACTATTGAACGATTTGGTGAGCCTAAAAGTCAACACAAAGTTATTACACAATGTGAAGAGTATAGCAAGTGGAAATTTTCATACAAAACGAGAAAATAACACAATCGGGCGCAATACATCTGAGAGATTATTTCATCCCCTCCCGCCCCTCACACATATGGTAGATAGAAACTGAAAGCTGCTTTGGGTAGTTGATCGATAAAGATTAAGCTACTGTGATTTTCACATCTCTCCCTTTTCAAATCGCTGATTGGCGCAGCAAAAACTGGTCACTTAATCTGTCAGATGCATTGCGCCCGCCCGAAGGTTAAATACATTTTACTACTTACTAGTAAAATTGCATAACACTTTTTTGATTGTTTACGACGTCGCGTCGTCACCGTGGTAATTTCGCGCATACAACTAATTCCTAGGTAGATAGGGTGACTATTCACGCGTCTAGTTGCACACACTCTCGGTAACGAACGTCGTAACAACGCGTAGTCACCCATTTATATGACACTGTTTCGTTGTTGACGTCGTCGTCACCGTGGAGATTTCTTGTATGCATGCACTAGTAGCTAGTACTAGCACGGTCTGACTGTAGCTTAAATGTTCAGAAAGTTTTCTAGTCGGTAGAGTCAAATTTTACTCTTACTCTATTGCAAACATTTATTCGAGTAGAGTTGAAATTTCCTTTTCTGGAAATTTGACTTAGTTTTCTGTTTTTTCAACTAAGAACTTACTCACCTAATTTGGTTAAAACTAATTTTGTTAGGAATTTTCAGACATTGCAATTAACAATTGGAATATTTTTGCTAGTTTGAAAGGGTAGTTAGCAGGGATTTGGAGCGGAGCGGAGCGATGGAGCGGAGCGGAGCGACCTTAAATTTCGGAGCGAAAGAGCGGAGCGTGGAGCGAGTTTTTGCAGACTGGAGCGGAGCGAATTTTGCTTTGAAGATCGCTCCGCTCCGCTCCGATGTAAAAAATCAAAAAATTCCGAGAAAAAGAAGGATTTTTTTCGACGAATTTTTTCATTTTATGGAACGAATTGATGATTTTGGGCTATTTAAAGGCGAAGAATTCGCTGAGATACTTGCAAAATTTCGTATTATTGTGAAATTCCTTGTGATAAAAAGAGGTTTTGCGTTTAGGCATAGTCATCATTCTTCATTATTAAGAAATTCAAGATCATCCAGGACAGAAATTCAAGATCATCCAGACATCCGCTTTAATAGGGGGAACTTTTGTGTTTCCGATATTTTCCGCTATATGTCCGCTATATGGCGGACGGTAAGATAAGTGTCGCTAGTGTCGATAACAAGAACAAGAAAATTCTTCTTGCGAAGCTGATAGCGTAATGTTCCAAAAATTATTAACTCTTCAGCTTCCACAGACATTTAAAGATTTTTCAAAAATTTCACATTTTACATATACATATTTTCTTTCGGTTGGGCCCAACAATTTTTCCTAAGAATAAACCCCATAAAAATTGGATAAGCAGTTTAGTATTTACAGTTTTACACAGCTTCAAAGACAACATTTTGTGATCTTACTGCATTATGTACATTTTTTTCCCACGAAGGTGTTAGTGGTAGCATTTTTGGAAAATCTTTAAATGCTAAGAAGTTAAGAATTCAGCACCTATTTTGCTGGAAATGACATTAATAATCACTAATCAGTCTTGACTCGGTAATCCGGATCTCCTTTAATCCGGATATCACGCTAATCCGGACGACTAAATATTTCCACTATGTTTTCTATAGTCCGGAATTCGGCAGCAATGTTGACTCTAAAATCCGGATATTTAAGATTTTCAGTGTACTTTTTTACGGGACTGTTTAGCAATTGACATGATGCTGGCTAATTTCTAACAAATAAAACATTTATCGACTTTTGTTCCCCCCTTTTTATTTGTTTGGATTGTTTTCCCTAGAAAAAAGTGATTGCGCTAATCCGGATGTTCCAATGATCCGGATTACCCCTTGCAATAATTGATCCGGATTACGAAATTGGTGCTATCCTGTTCTGTACTTGATCGAATAAAACGCACCTGTTAAGTCATATTCTATAATACGTGAGTAGATATACGTTAAATTGAATAATTCGCGGAAAATAATAAATATTTACTAAGAACAATGAAGTTTTGTTGTATTTTTGTAATGGAGCGGAGCGGAGCGAAAAAATTTTAGTCGGAGCGGAGCGCTGGAGCGGAGCGGTTTCAAATTGGTCGGAGCGGGAGCGGAGCGAAAAAATGTGTCGCTCCAAATCCCTGGTAGTTAGTCACAGTTGAAGGGTTCTCTTGGAATCCCTGATGTAGGTGATCTTTGAGGAACATGCAAACAGGAAACGTGTTTTAATTCTGCTATTAGAGGAACAGAGTTCAGGTTCTGTAAGTTTTTGTTGACTTTAATGAAATTTTATTCAATGTTAGAGGGGGATTCACACTTCCGGCAGGATTTACGGAAGCCTAGATTTGATTAGCAATTGTACCATATTGTACTGCAATTTGAATAATGCAAGTACATTCGACAATGCATTTTGAATTTAGTGACATTCGCCTAGATCTAGCATCCAGGGTTATGACTGGATTAAATGTAATTAGAGGTACGGAAAATTCGTTTTTACGAAATAGATGCGAATTTCGGCGAAATGTTCTAATTTGGACTTTTTCCATACAAAAAAGTTAATTTTTGTCCAAAAAAAAGTCAATTATTGGAGATAATTTTTCATCTCAGATTGATTTTTTCAGAAGTTTTCTGTTAATAAGAATAGAGAAATTAGTAAATGCAGAGAGTTCGCTGAATCACGAGCACGATGGCTTGCCGAACACCGAGCAAGCACTTTAGTTGGAGGTTTGATGAATCAACTTTATTTACTGCAATACGTTTTTTTCAGGGCCCCGAAAATGAAATTAACTTTACATAAAAAGATAAAACCGTAACGATATTAGCGGCATATTAGCCTCAGCAGTTTCTCTTCTTACCGTTACCGTAACTCCTTCAGGAATGGTCTTGTCGAAAACACATAGATAGTCGTCTGAATTCGGAGCATGATGCAGATGGCAGACACACGTCATACTGAATAATAAACACGCGACGTTATCTTTGGAACGCGAGTTTTGAACAGTCGTTTAACTGTGAATCTACAGAATTTCTAGAGTTATAGAAAATTAGAATAACAACAAGAAAATTTACAAAACTTTTTTATGCGAATATCAGCGAAATTTTCAATATCCAAAATTAGTTTATGCGAAATTCCTGTTTTTTATTTGCGAAATTTCCGTACCTCTAAATGTAATCTACACCAGGATTTGTTTGTAGTTTGTACCCGCTATTACATCAGCTAAAGCACAACGGTAAGATTTAACAAGCGCGAAAAAAGTCATCTACATTAAAACAATCCATTATTATTACACGGTCTGTGAACACTTCAAAAATTTGTACCTATCATACAAACCTGAACATTTAAAATTTATTCTCCATTTTAACAAAATGTGCCCGACATAGGCTTTACAGTGAATTACAGTGAACAGTTTGTTGAAAAGTTCGTCTATGAACTTTAAAATCAAACAATTTTTTTTTTATCAGTAATCGTCTAGCTTTTATGGATAATTCTCGTACGAAGCCATACCGAAAATGAGGCTTGCCTGGATCTAGACAGGTCCTATGTCTATGTGTTAATCATGGAGAGAAAGTAAGATAGTTCATGCTTACCCAGCATTACACATTTGCTTAATGTTTACTAAGAAAAACGCTTAGTAAAATCCACTGGAAAATGTATCAGTTTCCCAAAACTTTTAATTTTAATAATTTTTTTTAAGCAATACGCCAACCAAGGAATAGTTTTATTCGCCGTCCAGGAAGTCACTACGTTCAGAAATGATCGAGCGGTCCTGGTCAATTAAGTTTACAGTTTAAAAATAGTCGGCAAACACCCCAACTAAGAGGCACCATAGACCCTCCGATCGATCGGCCAGATTTTTTGATTGCGAGATAAATCGGAAGGAGTTTTGATTTGACATGTGGAATGTATTGCCAATGCAATTTTCCGTACAAGCTGTCATGACAATAATGTGTACTCAGTTGCTGATTTTCTGACATAAACCTGTGGTTGTTCTTCATGCTGTCGTTGTGGCGGTCATTCTCCATCAAAGTAGCAATGGATGTCCATCTTCCATCGCCAAAAAGGTACAATTTTCATTATTTTGTGTTGTGTTTTGTGGACCGTGAGACTGTCTATTTCAGATTGCCCGATAAATTGCCTAATGTATGTGCTGTACGGGCGGCAGATCGATTGTGGGCAATCGATTGCCCAATCAGCATAAGTAGCATAAGACCTACTCCACTTCCCAACTTCCAGGATATACAATATAAATTTCAATAAGGAATAGGAAACTAATCACGCACCTACCCGAGCTCCCTTTTCAACAACTGAATATTTGCGATTTTCTATAGTAATGACTACCTTTCCTTTAATGAAGAGAAGTTCATTTTATCGAGGTGGCACTATAATTTCGATTAAAACTCTCACTAATCATAATCCTTTCTTTTTTGCACTGTTCCTATTAAAGTAAGAGGCAAAATAAATAAAATTTGAAGAATGTCTTTCATTTACGAATCCATGGCGTACCCGTTTTGGTTTTGAAATTGTTTCAATTCTGGTTGTTTAGCTGATAGTTTATGCACAGCGAAGCAAATATTGCACTTCGAACATCATGGCACCTGAGATCAAATGTAGATTTTTCGTTACCTAATCCAAGTTGCACTAGCGACTCCTGAATGATCCCGTCAGGCGACAACGCATCTTAGGAAGAACTGCTAATATTATAGAAGCGCCTAATGATTATGGTGTATTCAGAATACGCACTACACGATGCTGCAAGGTTGTGGGTTGAACTTAAAATTGAAGGTAGATCTGCAATACCGAGCGCAAGTGCTAAATGTTAAAAATACGTTAAGGCCACCTCTATGAAGTAATACCGAAAGATGGTCCGATGCTAGAGCGTACTAGATGTTTGTGATTTGATTCGAAAATCACGAAATCGGGTGGTATAATGCAGTATTGATGCGGGTGGTATGAAGAAGTATTGTTCAAGCGAGTAAGTCCTGCTTGTGCCGTAAAGCCGCTCAATTAGAACCCTATCGTGTCACTAGATACCCCACAATAGTGATTTTCCCTAAAATGCTAAATTTTCGTAGTAAAATCTATCTAATCTGTTCCTGTGGCACTCACACTATCTAAAAAATGGGTTGGATACGATATCCCCAGTCACAAAATCCCCAAACCAAAATCCCCAAATCAAAATCCCCGTAATCAAAATCCCCGAAATTAAAATCCCCGAAATCAAAATCCCCGAAATCAAAATCCCCGAAATCAAAATACCCAAAATCAAAATCCCCAAACGAAATTCCCCATTTGAGGTGTGATCTAAGAACGCGCGCGCGTTCTAAGATCACACCTCAAATGGGGAATGGGGAATTTCTTCATGCTATTGTAGATGGTAAATGATAGATGTTAAATGGCAGATGATAAATGGTAGATGGTAGGTGGTTAATGGTAGACGGATGGTAGCTTGTAAATGGTTGATGGCAGATGGTAAATTGTAGATTGTAAATTGCAAATGGTGGATGGTAAA
This sequence comes from Microchrysa polita, assembly GCA_949715475.1. Taxonomy (NCBI): domain Eukaryota; kingdom Metazoa; phylum Arthropoda; class Insecta; order Diptera; family Stratiomyidae; genus Microchrysa; species Microchrysa polita. Next base: position 137,065,838 of record OX454416.1, on the reverse strand, counting down.
TAGCAAATAGTAGATGGTAAATGGTAGGTGATTTAGACTATTGTAATTGTAATAGTCCTACTATGCAATAAAAAAATCACCGTCGTGGACTGATATACAGTGAAACCTCCCTAAGTTGACCATTCTGTAACATGACCACTTATTTAAATTGACCATCTTTTTTCCGCCCTTGTACATTTAACATTACGCTAAACGAGTTTCTAAGTTGACCACTCTTTCTATCTTGACCAAAAATTGTCCGCCCTTGGGTGGTCAACTTGTGGAGGTTTTACTGTATATGCTATTCAACGGCAAACTCTTTGAAGTGACACAGAACAAAATCAGATAATGTGCAGGCGAATCGGTTCCAACAATAAGCCAACCAAGTTTTCCGCGAATATTCGTTCGGATGAGGACATGTCTCGACGCTGTTAAAGAAAACCTAATATGTTTAGAACGATACATGCAAACGTTTATTCAATTTAATGTACTCCAACATTTTGTTTGTGCTAATCAAAAAAAAAGTTAGTATCGATTTACGACCCTCCTAGTGCCATTTACCATCTACCATTTAACACCTTCCATCTACCATCAACCATCAACAATTTACAGTCTTTCATCAACCATTTACCATCTACCAGCCATCTACCATTTTTTACTACCATTCATCTACCATTTACCAGCATATTTCGGGTACATGGGGATTTTATGATTGGGGATTTTGTATATGGGTATTATGATTATGGGGATTTTGTAAATGGGTATTATGATTATGGGGATTTTGAATATGGGGATTTTTCTACGTTTGGGGATTTTGTGATTGGGGATTTCGTATGGTTCCCCTAAAAAACAACACTTCAAGAAATCCAAAACTCATGTAGGCCAGTATACTCTAGGAATTGTCAAAATTCTAGCACAGGTAGTAACAATTAATCAATTGAAAATACTGTAAAATGAGTTGATTCTGAAAGCCTCCTGTGGATGGCATTTCGGTAGATATTGTTACGAAATATACCCAATTTATTAGCAAAGAACTAAATTTATTATTATTTAGTATAAAAAAAATATGTGTAACCACGGGGATCAATCCCTTGACAATCCTCCTTGTCTACGCCTCCGAAGAGAACATTGAGAACTTTAGCGCTCCCTGTTTAGTATCAACAGAGCCTTGCACGATTTTTTGAAACTCGGCACGGCAAATATCGCGTTATTTTTTGTGTTTATTTTTTCAAAAGAAAAAGAAAATAATAATAATCAAAATGCAAATTGGAATAGTTGCGTATAACGACTGTTCCACAATTCAGTTATTGTCAGTGTCACCAATTCTATCCCCACTATCTAGGGGCAGTTTTGGGAGGTACGTAATTTTTAGTATAGAATAAAAGCTTATTAAAAATTTGGCAGAAAGTTATGTAATACAAATTGCCAAATGCCACTCAAAATTTGTGTTTTCAACATAAGATTTGGTAACAAATCCCGTCCTTGTGTCTAACTGGATGCAAAAACTAAATTATTTCACGAAGAAGAAAGTATCAACGGTATTTAAGCAAACAAATCATCATGTAAAAAGTCATAGAATTCTTTTCTTAAGTGGTAATCCTAAGCCCTGGCGAGTAGAGCGACCTCATGTTCCTGAACCTGGTGTTTGAACAACAATCTGCGATTCCACGAAAAATCCACCACAATTTCCAATGCAAATCGACCACGGTCCTAAAAAAAGTTGAATTACATTGGACGCGGAAGAAGATCGCGTTGTTTCGGCTTGGGTTTTTACAGCTGCTTATTTTTCATCGTGTTTTATTTCTTCATCTTACCCCGTTACAGTGTCATCTAACTGCCTCCAAAAATTCGTTTGGAACATTTTTTAAATCCTTCATTTTGCGTGAATGAGCACATTAACCCGCGAGGATGTTATAAAACATTAAAAAAAAATTCACAATATCCGGCTATCCTCAACAACGCTTCACAACGTGCACCGTCTGCTACCCACCATTTCAAATAAATTCAAATGAGAAAGGCTCATTTTTTTTAGAAGAAGCCCATCCCATTGCGGGATGCTAGAATCGTCAAAGTAAGTCAACAACAACTTTTTCGTCTCTAGATTTCCGCATAGTTCCCCAGCCTATTCCGAATCATTCGTCCTGCTGTTTTTTTTTTCGACTCATCATAGTCACATATGCATCCGAATTTCAGTTTATTATCTTATTCAGATTTATGGTAATACGAGTATACGAGCAGAACGGGTCGAAAAGCTGCGTGGTTTGATGTCACAGCCACTACACAAACCTCAAGGATTATGGTAAATTGTTTACAATAGGCAGAGGATTAGAGGTCGAAAATGTATATGGGGCACTTTGGCCAAAAAAAAAGGTGAGAGAAAAATGGGGTGAAAGATAATATTGGGTGTTGAATAAGAGCCTAATTTATGTTTGAGTGAAGGGTAATGTTTGAACAAGTGACTTTAAATGTTTTCATAATGAAATAGACTTTTTGTAAAGTTTGTTTCCCGCAATGCTTGCATTATATGCATAGACATGTTCTGTGTGTCGACGAGATTATCAGTCAATAAAAATTAAAATCGCGTAGAAATTAGAAAGGATAAGGACTAAGCAAGTCAAAAGTCTATCTTCCAATTTATTTTTTCATTATTCATCATTCATTAAAAATTAAATACCAAGCTAATATTTTACCGGTACGCGTGCCGTAATTTTCACCGTGATTGAAATATTAAATTAAAGGAATTCTATTCCGAATCCTTGCTTTCGATGGCATGCGTGTTTTCGTATTACAAAGGATTTTTTAAGTAAAGTTGACACATCATTCTACCAAACTTATTTCTACTCGTAGTACATATCATTTCAGTACAAGTTACCGTCTTTCAAATAAAAATTATTTCGCCTTTCTATTCCGAAAGGTCTTGACAACTTTCGAAATTCCTCCGGGTACTTACTTTCACAATATACTAGGTCATTGAGCTTTAGTCGGTATCTTGTATGATAAGGATTCGACCAGAATGATTCCCTAGTGACAATCTATAAAACTGATAGGGGACGTGAACCGATTCAAAGGAGTAGAAAATTTTTCGTTAAAAAGCTCCCAGGAAGCTCATGCGCTCTTTCAAGATTATTTTGTTTGAATTTCGAATGGAAATGCATTGCTTATGCTTAGGACGACACTGACTACCAAATGTGCTCCACTCTTTGTCGAATCTAGATGATTATGATTTCCAAAGTCAAAAGAATGAATGAATGAATGGAATAAAGTTTATTTGCGTATAACACTAGATAAGAAAATGTAATATGAACCCAATTTGTGAGGTTACGAAGCAAAACAGTTGCCTATGTTCCGCAAACATGTTCGGAGCCTAACCATCATTTTGCGGATTAGAAATAATCTCTGTTCTTTTCGTTTATAATGTTACACAAAGGCAGGCTAACCAAGAGAGCCAGAGATTATTTCTGATCCGCAAAATGGCAGTTAGGGGATCAGAACAGCAAACATGTTGTGTTTCGTAACCTCACCCAATGTCTCATAAAGCAAAACTAATTTAATGTATTACAAATTTTGTAATAATGAAAAGTAGTACCACATACTTAAAGAGAGAGAGAAAGTTCGAAATCCAGACACGTGTCGCTGGCTTTAAAAAACAATCTGAATTTTTGGCTTAGTAATTCACGCTATCAAGCAGTGGTAATCCTACGCGGGGGTTTTAGGGGATTCCAGATCCCTTCGAAATTAGGTAGAGATTATTTAAATTTCGTTTAGAAAAAGAAAAACATTCAATTTAGTTTATCATGATAAAAATAATCTGGTGAATAGAAAATTTGAAGTTATTCCATTACCATAGTTTTCACAGAAGAAAATGATTAAATTAGAAAATTTCACGCAGGCTTTTTCCGGGGTCCTGCTACTTCCAGTATGATCTAGCTCTCAATTTATTGTAGACTCTCTGCAAAGTAGTATACGAGGATCTTAAACTGTTCCCTGGTACATTCAGACTTTCAAGTTAACATCAACCTCTTTACTGACATCCCTCTCAAAATATATTTCAGCGTACGCCCCTCCTATAAACAATAATTTCGTCTCAATATTATCGCAAGCATTATGGTCGGCAAATATTGCATTGAACTTATGTCGAACAGCTTTTCGGATTCCATCCGGATGGTCCACTAGTTCCCATAGGTTAAGCGCCTGTTCCAGCAGGCAAGATGACAAATATCCGCCCTAAGGTTTTTTTATGTAGAAAAGTTCATGTGATACGTCGACTTCATTTCATTAGGCAGCATGTTTGATTTGTCAGGTTAGATACGAAATCAGGATTAGGGCCGACAATTCAGTCATAGGTTTCTTCCAAGTCAGCGAAAATCCAGAGGTCAGAAACCTTCCCTAAATTATCATAGTATGCTGATTGGTAAAAATGTGTACTGGTAACCGATGCAACCTTTTTATCAAGAGAAAGTTTTAAAGGTTGAAACAATTATAACAGGTTCATTCATTTCCCAGATAAATTTCGATGAAAGAGCGAATTGAGGGGATAAACCTATTAGTCTGAACATCAGAGTTGATTGATATTCACCTCTAGGAAAAATGCCTCTGCTGAGATTGAACTGAATAAAGAAAACATCTTATTGGCAAATGATGGGCGATTGCTCAGTTGTGGCTCCGTTTGTTAAAAATTCATCTGGTTTGCTGAGGTTCTTTGGGATTAGTTAAGATTTTTTTTTTTAGCCTAAACCAAATCGAAGGTGTCTATTAGATACCCAATGTTGACTTAGATATCTGAAAAGTGCAAATACCTTCTTTACTACGAAATTTTATATAGATTCGAATCAACTATTTATTTTTTAAGTTTAAGTGTAACCTTTTCATGAATAAAGACTTATCTCGATTATATCCCAGCCAGCATTTAACACATTTGTAATCTTTATTTCATGCACCACGCGTCAGTTCAGATACCTTATTCATTTATCACGTTTTCATAGAAACAGTATATGACGTTGTCCCCTTATTTCATCTATGTATATACGCCTTTGCGCCTCATTACGGATAATAATTTTTAAATCGTTATTAATAAAAATTGGATAATAGTTAAATATCATATATATTCAATGCATCAATAAATAATTTAAAAAACACGTGCGACGGTGAGTCTCCAACTCATAGCCCTATGCACCGAAGTGATCATGATCATGTGATCATGTTTTATTCGTAATTCTAATCACCCAACAACAAAAATAACACTTGAGGAGAAAACCATGATATTTCCCATATGCATGATCTGTAGCAACTCCTTCAGCGCTTCAGCTGACCATAATGTGTTTTCTGTTCAACGCGTCCTATAGATATATAATGGCAATTCGTGATTCATGAAGTGAAGCTTATTTTTGGCTATTTTCACGGTATACCTATGACGCAAATGCTGGCTGGGATTATCAACACATCAGTCATGTAGCTCAGTGGATCAACCGGAAAGCCAACTGCTTATGGGTCATTGTTGATAATGACTATACTTGCATCGGTTCTTCAGAGCAGTGCCAATTTTACCCGTCATTTGTCAAGCCTGGAAGTAAACAAGTTGCATTCACAGGCTGTTTAGTAGTGCCACGTTTCTAAGCCAACAATTTAAAGCTTTTTCAATTGGATCCGGAAATTCAGTTCTTAGCGTTGTAAAATAAGCCTATCGATTCAGCTTCTTTCCTGCCCTTGGATATGAATACCCTGAACGAAACGATGACGAACTTGGATATTAAAAGTAAAACCTTTTACCCTATTATTGGCATTTCTTTGCAAGTTTAGGGAAGTAATTAAAGGTAGCATCCGAACAAGAATGGAAATCTTAACATTGGGAATTGAAAGAGAGTTCTTCGATATTTTGCTATAATTATTATTACGAAACGTTTGTCTCGATTTCTATGTCTTTGTCAAGAGTTTAGAGGATAACCCTTGAATACAAGCACAGCCTTGGCGAAAAGAAATCTAGAGTAGGGGGTGGGGAGCAATTTACTCCGGGTTGCCGGAATAATCCATTCTTAGTTTCAGATTAATACTCAACCATTCACGCTAAAATTAAAACTGACATAGACTTTTAGGTATTAAAATTTTCTCCAGCCAGACAGTCTATATTTAAAAAAAAAATCTTTTCAAATACGCAACGAACAAAAACTTCACCACAACTTTATCCATCATTGAAAATTTTCTAGACACTTATTTCATTGCATCTCATATACTACTATGTTTGGACCATACATACAGTATTTGAGAACTCACCAATACCACATGTGCACATCTCACATATTTTTATTTAGAGTTTTCCGTACGTTACGAGCACACGAAAAAAAAAATTCCTGGAAAATTTCCATTCCTAATTCAAACTTCTAATGGATTTTATGAAATGAAAATATTCCCTTTGTGAGTGATATGCCTCAATCCAACTTTCAAATTAACTTTTGCGAAACCGAAAACGTTTTTTTTTAGATTTGTATTTTTTTTATTCATTTTCTAATGGAGCATATCAGCTCGTCGTGCTCTCTGTTGTAAGAGGATGAATATTTTTCCCTCACGTTTTTAGTTTCGTTTGGATTACTGTGCACGGCTCCATATCGTTTTCTCAGTACATACTCATTTTTTTCGGCACGGTATCAGTGAACTTTTAAAGAGGAAAAGGAGCTGTAAATAAAATGTTAAAACTGAATGGTTCTAAATCACAAGCAGTTTTCTTCACTAGGAAGATAAAATTAGAAAACAAACCTAGTTCTCCATTGAACTTTCTAGGTGATTCCATCGCATGGAAAAGAAATCTAACTTATCTAGGCCTAGTGTTCGACAGACAACTAACAGGGCAACATCATATAGAGACCACTTCCGAAAAAATGACGAAAACCTTTTGCTCCCTTTATCCTCTACTAAACGCGAAATCTAAGCTGTCAACCGAAAACAAACTTCTGATTTATAAAATGGTTATTCAACCGATAGCGATGTACGGGTCCCCCGTGTGGAAAAATTATGCTAAGACACTGAAAAATAAATTACAAATTACACAGAATAAATTATTGAAACAAATCACTAATAAACCATTTTACTACTCAACTGAAAAACTGCATCGCGCAACTAACATTACGAAAATAAACAATTTAGCTGATAAAAGAAGTTCTAGATTTATAGCAAATTGCCTTAACAGCGAGAGCAATACACTGAGATGTCTACTTAATGAATAATTTATGAATATATTTAATGCAGATATTCACACTAACCTAAGCCTCTTAACCTAATTTTAGATTCATTCACACTAAGCTAAGTCTCTTAACCTAATTCTTGATTTTATTTTATAAGTTTTTTTTTTCTTTTTTTTACACACCTGCAAGGTTTTTTAAACTTTTTCCTTAATATGCCACTTATTTTCAATTGAATAAATGCATCTAAATTGTAAAATCTAATTAATTATTAATATAGAGTTAAGGTTATATTTTAAGACCGGTATCTAAGTAAGAGAAGAAATTGTTGAACTACATATTATACACACAACGAAATAAATACATTTGAAATTGAAAATGTTTCTTCAGCATAAAAAAGTCTAGTGGAACTTGAGTCGTGCAACCAAAGTTTTCATCTGTTCTAAAATCATCATTATCATAAAATTTGCGACAAAAGTTGATTTAGGTACTCCACATCAGTGGCGGCTCGTCACAGTGGGCTAGGTGGGCCCGGCTCACCCAAATATTATTTATTAAACAAACCATTAAATATATTCCAAAACACATACCTATATTTAACCCGGGAACACTAACCTTAATTTCAGGCGCTTGTTACTAACCATGAGTCATTTTGACTCACTATGGAAATTGCTGTATTTAAAGTGGAAGAGTATGAAAACTTGTGCCAGAATTCTTCGGAATACTTATTTTATACAAGCTATATTAAGAGTTTGTGCATTATATCCGAATAAACTGTAGAAACAACCAAGAAACCAAATATGCCAACTAAAGAATTTAGACGGTTGTTACTAACGTGAGTCATTTTGACTCACAAGAAACGTTCGTTTAGTACTAACCCCGTCACAGAAAAACACAAATAGCTGCTTACCATAAAACCGGAAACGTTTGCTTATTCGGACATTCATTAGAAAACATATTTCTTAAAGAATACATGGGTAGCGGAACCCAATGGGCCAACCGCCCTTTCTACGAAAAATAGAAATATGTGGAATATGCGTCAAAATGACTCACATTAGTGTTCCCGGGTTAAAGCGCACACTGTTCAAAACTCAGTCAGGGTGCTTCGTTCATTCTAAATTGCTATTAAATCCCATATAAAAACGTTCCACGGCTTTTATCCTACTTTTGTCATCCTGATATTTTTTTTTTTACCGAGAACACTCTTTAAATTGTTTAATTTTTTATTATTGGGTTAAAACCAAGGGTTTTTCTATCTCACCCAAGGTCGTCTTCTTCGTTCTACTAACGCCATCTAGATGGCAATGGTTATACGCAAAATCCATTGACTTTAAAAGCTTCGAGTTGCATGAAATTAGGGACACTGACTGCAAGTGACCACCTGCTTGCATGCTATTTGTTGGATGCAAGGGAAATTTTGCATGGAAATTGTTGGTGGGATTTTAGACAAATAAATGCCACATTAAACCGCCTCTTGGTCGGCCCAAAAGCTCAAGAACACAGTCGAACTTATAGAGTGCGAGTTTTATATGCGAGAAAAATGAGAATGTCATCTCGTACATTGGCTGAATTCAGATTGTAAGACGGAACCGGACGGGTAAACTTGCAAGACAAGAGAGCTTTTGTAGTGGCGAGTAGACAAGTATTGTGCATTTCACATTGTAAGAACGCATCTTACGAATGAAAAAAATCGTGACACGATTGTTTTTCTTTAGGATTGAAAATCACCGGTCTGTGAGACCGACGCGGGTATACGTGTAACAAAATTTGACGCGGGTATAGGAAGGTTAAAGAAGAACTGTCAACGAGACAATCAGTCAGTTTGGACATAACACAAATGTCTATAATTTTCGGTAATTTATTGTGATAACCTGCTTTTAAACTGTCTCTTTTGTACTGCGTTTTCTTAACCCTTAACAACCCAGTACACTTTTATAACGTAACTGACCAGTAGTGTCCAACGGACACCATTATAGATTTCTAGGGAATTTAAAAGAAAACAATGAAATTATATTATTTTTTCTTATTGCCAGCATTACTAACGAATGTTTTCAGAGTTTTCAGAGCAGACATTGCGAATACATTCATACATCACTGTTTAGAAGTTCGAGATTTTTCTTTCGTTTCGGCAGGTTCAGATGGTTAAACAGCTTCCTGATTCCTATACTGAATCCTACCACATCTTGGATGGCTACGCATACCCATACGCATGTCCATAACTTTTTACTTTCTGAGGGGCCTAGTATCTTTATCATCGAATCTCAAGAATCATAATAAAAAAGAAAATCTGTTTTTTCTTATGGTAGCACGAAATATTTAATTTCTAAATATCGGGTCCTAGAACAACTGTCAACAGCAAACTTCTCCTCGTCATCGCTATTGAACTGGTGCCCCAAAAAGTTTTCGTCGACACTTTCGAATTTCAGCATCTGGCAGTTCCTTTTTAGCCATTTGTTCGAAGAAAACACGACTACCTCATAAAAAAACGTTGAAGTACTCAAACAAAACGTTCGCTCCCAAATACCGATATACTAAATGTAACCAAATAACTCAAATTCGCCCGCGAATGCTTTATGACAAAACGTCGAAGTACTGAAGCAATTTTTTTGTTCCCAAATACCGTTATACACATTGGAATCAGACGAAAATGGTACTGTGTCCATTGGACACTTCTGGGTTGATCAGTCACTATTTTACTTAATTAGTAATAAATATTGAGTTATTAATGAAAAAAAATCATCAAGTACACGATCAGAATCTTAATACTTTGGGGAAAGAATAGATAAAGTGGTTTCTCGCAGAAATAAATACTTTACTTTTTATACGTAAATGAACATAAAAGTGTGTCCACGAGACACTTGTGGGTTGTTAAGGGTTAAAGAAACTAACGCCAAAAAAAATTGTTAAAGTGCATCGTTTTCGAATACTTATAAGCTTGCAAATTGCATTTCATTATATGAACTCGATTACGCCTTTGCTATTGAAACGTTACTAATTTGGCATTTCTTTGTCCTAATTATAACAGTGCTGTAACTCGTACACACTTGTCCGGCAACAGCTGATTTGTGCTATAACATTCTAAACTCTCGAACAGCTCATTGTGCGTTTCGGTCACAAATTAAACAAATCCCCCGTCATAACTTGTGCCGGATTTTGTCAAAGTACTTTCCACTGCAAATGTGTGGGCTTTAAGGGTACTGTTGGTGACTTAATCCGGGATAAAAATTCTGGCCTATACTGGTTCTGCGATAAGTGCAAGTCCGCATCAATGGTAACATATGTTGCGAGATTAAAAAAAGTGCAATATCTTCTAAAGACACTAGTGTGTGATTGTGGTCGCTTCTTTCAAAGTTACTGTTCCTCATGATTTACTACTACCGTTCGAAGAATCTTTTTGGCCAGATGGAATCTTGCTCAAGGAATTCTCGCGAAAAAAAGGATTTTCCTCGTCAACGTCGAAACGACAGAGTAACTTAAAACACAGTAATCTAGCATTATACTATCAGAATGTTCGAGGCTTAAGGACCAAACTTTCAGTCTTAAATCTTAATGCATTGACATGTTTGCATGATATTATTTGCCTTTCAGAAACATGGTTGAATTCTTCCTTCAACAGCGGGGAGATTTTGGATGGTTATAACGTATATCGTTCTGATCGGAACTTTGACCTTCATATGAAGTCTACAGGAGGTGGTGTCCTAATAGCAGTAAGGAATCACATGGAATGCGCACTGGTATCTTCGACTAATAATCAGCTTTATGATTGCGTAACCATTAAAGTATCATTCTCTTCCAACTTTTCCTTGTTATTATCTTGCATATATGTTCCATGTAATTCAGCTACGCCTGTTTACGATTCCCTATTCAATCATCTATCCGATATATGTAACATCTGCATCTGAGCTCTCCAATAATTATTTGTGGAGACTTTAATATTCCAGGATTAATTTGGCCTAACACCCCCGGCTTTCCGCTTCCCCTTTCATCATCATCAATCAGCTTGCCTATGACTTCTTTTGTGAACTTTCGTAATCTGCTACAATTCAATTTTGTTCACAACTTTATGGGAAGAGTTCTTGACCTTGTCCTTAGTAACTTGCCTTTGACTTCTCTGTCGCCCGCATATTCTACCTCAAGATATCCGTGTGATCTGTACCACCCAGCTATACTACATGAAATTAACATCAATATTCCGCATTCTCTGCAAAACTTAAAGCAAGTCGGCTTAATTTTCGCAAAGCCAATTATGATGCCATAAATCTGGAATAGTCAAGGATTGATTGGAGTCAAACGTTTGATGGCCTTAATTGTGAAGTTTCTGTTGAAAAGTTTTACAATATTTTATACAAAATTATTTTCGACCTTGTTCCTTTTTTCACTTCAAAACCACGAAAAGTTCCTGTATAGTTTACTTCGCTTATCTATAAAACGATTCGGAGAAAAAATCGTGCACGGACTCGGTATAAGCGGTTTAAGCGTTATCTGATCTTCTATCGTTTCAGAAGCTTAGATCACTGACAAAACGCTTGATCAAGTCTGCGCGATCTACTTACCTCCTAAGTATCGAGAATAGCATAAACCAAAATGAATCTAAACTATTCTGGTCATATGTTAATAACATGCGCTCCTCCTCGACCCGGCCTTTATCTATGACCTATGAAAGTAGGACCGCAAATACTCCGTCGGAAATCTGCGAGCTCTTTGCTTTGTTCTTTTCTAGATCTTTTCGACAGCGACCTTCATCCGTAGTTTCACTTGATTCCCCACGACATTATAATTCTCAATTACCGGTTCCTCCAATATCCTCATCGGACGTCAATCATTTGATCTCAAGCCTTAAGGTTAGCTCTTCTCCAGGCCCTGATGGTATACCCAACACTTTTCTTAAACAAACACACAACTTTATCTGTTTTCCTCTTGCGATCATTTTTAATAAAAGTTTACAAGAGGGAGTCTTTCCTTATCAATGGAAAACGTCTTATACCGTTCCCATACCTAAGTCGAAAGATACAAACTTTGTATGCAACTATAGACCATATCGCTCCTTTCCGCTTGCTCGAAACTTCTAGAGCGTTTTGTATATAATTATATGTATGATCAACATCTCATCTGTTCCAATCAACATGGTTTTTGCAAAAGTAAATCAACGACTACCAACCTAGTGGAGCTTGTAAATTTAATCGCTAAATCCTTTAAAAACCCATCATGATGTGCATATCATCTATACGGATTTTTCAAAAGCCTTTGATTCGGTAAACCACAAGATTTTACTTGATAAGTTCCTCACTCTGAGGTTTCCTCTCCAACTAACCTCTTGGCTATCATCTTACGTTCTCAATCGTTCGTCTTATGTTACCTTCCAAAATTGTCTTTCATCTGTTTTTTATCCCTGCTCAGGCGTTCCACAAGGGTCAATTCTCGGGCTTTTACTTTTTTCATATTACATCACCGATTTACCCTCTATACTCAATTGTCGCTGCCTGTTATATGCAGACGACTGCAAACTTATATCCTCTATTTCGCATCCATCAGACTCCATATCCCTTCAGTCAGACGTGGATACTTTGTATTCCTGGTGCGGTTTAAACGATCTTCCGCTTAATATATCCAAGTGCTACGCTATGGCTTACTCACTAAAATCTGACCCTGCTTGTTATGTGTATACAATAAATTCTACCCCTATTAATCTGTCAGATGCATTGCGCCCGCCAGAAGGTTAACAAATCGAAGGAGGTATATAGAAACATCTTGGGCTCACTGCACTCCCATTCAAATTCCCTATATGTATACATACATATATGAATATTGAGTGGGTTGGTAATTTATGTATATTAATTAGGTATTTGCCTTTACTTTACTACTTTAGCATAGTTATTAAACAACTGAAGTTATTGTTACTAATTTTCTGATAATATTAAATAGTAATTATGACGGGAGCTTTTACTTTGGCATAATTAATAAATATTCGCCTTGAAGTCAATATTAATTTGAATATAGATAGGTGCATATTTTGATGGCCTCTACGATTTTTTTATTTTACTAATCTGCTGTATACAAAATAAATTAATGATAAAAAGGGGAGGCGCTTAGGGACATGAAATATAGTTTACGACCGATTCCCATACCTAGCTAAAGTACTCAACAAATTTCATAAAAATCGGTCCAGCCGTTTCGGAGGAGTGTGAAAACAAACTTTTTGAGGAGAATTTTATATATTAGGTATAGATGATAAAGATCGCTCCCAGATTCGAACATACGTTATTTTGTCTGTCGGTCTGTCGGTTCGCAAGATATCTCCCGAAATAATGAAGTCGTTCGAAATTGCGGTTATCTCACCAAAGGTTCCCCTACCTCGTATAGAGATGACCCCTCGATGATAGTTTAATTTGTCCAAAATTTTCGACACAATATCGCTAGTGATTTGCAATTTTGAATGCCTAACTTATACTTTAAGCTGATGGAAAGTGGAGTAGGTCTGACTACCCCTACCCCTAACTCCCCTACAAAGGAATATTCAGCCATATTTTTTGATAGAATGACGCGAAAAACTTCAAAATTGTTTCAAATTCCAGCAAATATATAAAATTTTCAAGACGTCTACCTCTTCCTCCCCTATAAAAAAAACTTGAATTTGAATATTTTGCGTGCCTTCCACGTCTGTACATGTGTATAGGGTGCGATTCGCACGAAACTCGGTCTCATTTTCATTTTAAGTTTCAAGCGCGAGTTCGAACATGAACAGATGCAATAAATTAACAAAACTTGCCTCAGGTACCATGGCGGAAACAATTAAAGGGAAACACAAAATACCCCATATGCCAGTAATAAACGCGAATATATTTGGCTGGTTGGTTGGTTTAAGTGGTGGCTTGGACATAGGTTAGCCAAAAGCCCAATCAGCGCATAAAGCGCCATTTTGAAACCACAAAACTCCGTTAAGTTGACCCAGTGTATATAATAAAGGTTAGTCGATGAATTTAGGAAGGAAGAGGTGCCTTGAACTAACCAGTGTTGTTTAGAAAGTACAGCAGGTCCCCTAATTTGACATTAGCTGCATTCTCCAAGCTTCCCAGAAAAGCCTTGCCGAGCGTCCTATACCGGGTTCTGGCAAGAACCGGGCATTCACACAGAAAGTGCTTCAGGGTTTTTTTCTCATCTACATTTCCGCAGCTGCGACAATGTGAGTTGTGGGGGATACCCAACCTAGCAGCGTGGAGCCCTATTGGCCAGTGTCCCGTTATAACTGCGGTAAGCTTCGCGATATCTCTGCGCGGTTTAGTCAGAATCTCAGTCGTTCTTTTCATGTCGTAGGCGACATCTATGGGTGGAAGATGAAGGATTGCATTCAGCGCTTCCCTCGGGCATGTTCGCATGCCCCCTGTGATGCTTAGGCAGGCCGATCTCTGCACTCAATCAAGTTTTGTTACCTTTACTGAGTGCTATCCACCAGACTAGTGACCCGTATGTTAGGATGGGTCGTACCACCGCCGTGTAAACCCAAAGTATAATGTTTGGTTTGAGACCCTATTTCTTGCTAAATACCGCCTTGCAGGCGTAAAAGGGAATACAAGCTTTTTAAACGCGCTCTTCAATGTTCAAATTCCAGTTGAGCTATGAGTCGAGAATAACGCCCAAATACTTCGAGCTGGGCGATGATTGCAGTTGATGTCCATTTAGTTTCGGGAGCGAGAAGGGTGGTATTTTGTTTTTTGTAATAAACAGCATCAGTTTTGTCTTCCATTTGTTGACCAAACCAAAGGCTCTTTCCGTGATCTGACTGACCACGGAGACACATTCCTGATGCTCCTAATTCTGAGAGAGTCTCATCTCATAAATAGATTCAATGCGAACGTTATTGAATGCTCCCTCCGAAGAAAGCGGATAAAGTGTATTGTTTCTATTCAAGGCTGTATTTGATGATACGGACCTCTTTGTGGAGAGCCGTTTCCGTGGCCCTTCCCTTCACGTATGCACGTTGTGATTTCGAAAGTGCTGAGCTCTCAAGACCTTGCCGGATGTGTTAGTCTATTAAGCGCTCTACAGTTTTGAGTACGAAGGAAGATAAACTAATCGGCCTGAAATCGTTCGCAGTCGCATATCCTCGTTTACCCACCTTCGGTAAGAAAACGACTCGAACCCGTTGCCACGACTGGGGAACGTGGTTGAGTAGCATAAGGCTTCTGATAAGTGTCAGCAGCCGTGGTAGTACCAAATCCTGCATCTTCTAAAGCATGATCGGTAGTATGCCATTTGATCCTGGAGATTTATAAGGGGAGAAGCTGTTGATTGCCCAGATAATCTTCTCCTCAGTCCGCCGTCAGTTCGCCTCGATTATGCAATTGTGGGCTCTGCGTTAAGTACGTTCCTTTACAAAAGAAAAAAATAAAAGCAAAAAATCCTTGGGGTAGTAAAGAATTGTTGAAACTTAAAAGAGCTAAAAATAAAGCTCATAAGTTGTATAAGAAGTCATCCTCTCTTGCCAATAAAGAATATTTCTTCAGATTGAGAAGAGAGTATGAATTAATGAATAAAAATCTTTACAAACAGTATATTGCGAGAGCTGAAAATAATATAAAAAATGACAGTAAGACATTTTGGAGTTTTATAAACAGCAAGCGCAAGAATATAGGAATACCCAAAAATTTAGAGTTCAATGGCAATTTTTACAACGATGTTCAATCGGTTTGTGATGGATTTGCTAGATTTTTCAATTCAGTTTACGAAGTGCCAGACTCCGTTTCACCAGAAATGAATACTTACACCAATGAAAGCCACAGTGCATTGGTCCCTCGGATAGCTCAGGAGGACCTTACGAGTGCTCTTGAGATTTCTGAGGATGACCTATTGAATGCTTTCCGTGATCTTGGTGTTAGTATTCAGGCCGGACCTGATGGCATTCCTAATATATTTTTGAAGAATTGCATGCAATCGTTATGTCGTCCTTTAGCCTTTATTATACCCTTCACTCGTAGAGTAAAGGGTATATTAACTTTGTCATGAAGTTTGTAACGCATTGAAGGAAGCATCTCCGACCATATAAAATATGTATATATATGATCAGCATGACGAGCTGAGTCGATTGGGCGATGTCCGTCTGTCTGTCTGTCTGTCTGTCCGTCTGTCCGTCTGTCCGTCTGTCCGTCTGTCCGTCTGTTGCTACGCGTTTTACTTGGCCAGTTTAAAAGCTATCGAGCTGAAATTTTGCACACATGCTTCTTTTTATTGCAGGCAGTTTGTATGTTTGAATCGCTAAAATCGGACCGTGGGGTCATGGGGCTGCCATACAAAGCTAACCTCCCAATTTGGTTTTTCTAAGAAAAACTTTTTCATGCGTGCCCCAATTTCAACCAAATTTCACACAAATGAGTTTCTATTGATAACACAAAACATATGTAAGAACAGATCAAATCGGACTATGGGGTCATAGGGCTACCATACAAACCTAACCCCCCAAATTAGGGTCTTCTAAGAAAAACTTTTTCATTTGTGCATCAATTTCAACCAAATTCCACACAAATATGTTTCTATTGATGCCACAAAACATATGAAAGAATGGATGGAATCGGACTATGGGGTCATGGGGCTGTCATACAAACCCAGCCCCCAAATTGAGTTTTTCAAAGAAAAACTATTTTATTTGTGCACCAATTTCAATCAAACCTCTTAAGAGTGCATTTCAATTGATACCACAAAACATATGTAAAAATTAGTGGAATCGGACAATGGGTTATGGGGCTGTCATATAAACCCAACCCCCCAAATTGAGTTCTTCTACGAAAAACTTTTTTCACTTTCAACCAAAACTCGTAAAAGTGCATTTCTATTGATGCCATAAGACATTATATGAAAATGAATGCAATCGGACTATGGGGTCATGGGGCTACCATACAAACCCAACCCCCCTATTTTGGATCTCTAAGAAACATTTTTTCTACACCAATTTCAAGAAAAACTTAATGCGTCTTTGTCAAAAAAAAAAAAAGTAAAACGAATGGAATCGTACTATAGGGCCATTCTCCCGCATCCCCCTAATAAAGTTTTCTGAGTAAATATTTTTATTTTATCACTTATTCCAACCAAACCTCACACAAATATTGTTTTGTCGACGCGACAGAATTTATCGATATCAAATATTATGCGAAAACAGACGGACAAGAATGGGGAAGGATTGAACACAAGTCATAGGTCCGCCCCAAGAAACTTTTAGCCCGAGGAGAGTGAAGGGTATTCAAATTTCGGCCGCGCCCGAAATTAGCCTCGGTCTCGTTTTTAATTTGTCCTTGTCTTCAGGTGTTTTTCTTGATGAATGGAAAGTTTCGTACATAACCCCTGTTCACAAAAAGGGTCCGAAACATCTTATTGATAACTATAGACCCATAGCCAAACTATCAGCAATACCGAAGTTGTTTGAAATGCTTATTAAAAATAAAATAGATGTTTTAATTAGCCGTTTAATATCACCATGTCAACATGGATTCCTTAAAGGAAAATCAACTACAACAAATTTGGTATCATTCACTAAATTTGTTGCAGATGGTATTGAGCAGGGAATGCAGGTTGATGTGGTTTATACCGATTTCTCGAAGGCTTTCGATAGAGTAGATCATAATTTCTTACTTAAGAAACTAGAAAATTTAGGTATACAGTCGGTTTTTCTTAGCTGGGTGAAATCCTATCTAACGGATAGGACGCAGTTGGTAAAGTTGAATGGCTGTACATCGCGCTCTATCATAAAGTGTTCGTCAGGAGTTCCGCAAGGAAGCCATTAAGGACCACTTTTCTTTTTAGTTTTCGTAAACGATATCATACAAAATTTTAAATTCGTGCGTGTATGGCAGTATGCCGATGATATGAAAATCGCAATGAGAATACGCAATATAGGTGATTGTCTTAACTTGCAATCCGATTTAGAAAAACTGCAAATTTGGTGCCTTAATAATAATTTAAATTTAAATGTTAGTAAATGTAAAGTACTTAGCATATATAAATTGAAAACTCCGGTTTTCTTTGAGTACTCCTTAACAGGTAGTGTTCTTGAAAGGGTTGCCGAAATATCAGTTCTTGGGGTAATTTTCGACCATGATCTTTCATTTCGACAACATATTGATTACATTATTTCAAAAGCGAATAGTATGTTAGGATTTGTTAAACGTAACGCTCGTTAAATTTAATGATCCTTTTACCTTAAAAATATTGTTTACAGCTTTCGTTCGCTCGCATTTGGAATATTGTTCTATTGTGTGGAATCCGTTCTATAAGGTTCATATCGAGCGTATAGAAAGAATTCAACACAATTTTACACGGTTTGCTATTTATCAAATTGGCTGGCGTTTCAAGCCAGAATATAAAACTCGCTGTTCCTTTTTGGGTTTACAAGCTTTAGATTATAGAAGAACGTTTTTAAACGCTATGTTCATTAGAGATCTGTTTTGCTCTCATATTGTTTGTGAAGATATATTAAATAACTTTGAAGTCAGAACTATTCCTCACAATTTACGGCGGAACAACCTTCTTGTTCAGCCTTATCATAGAGTAAATTATGGTCTTAACGAACCAATTACAAGGTCAATAATTCTTTATAACAGTTTGAAGGACTTAGTTAATTTAAATTGCATTAACAAATTAATTTTTAAAAGAAATTATTTTGATAAATTTCCTTATTAATTTATTTTTTGTTTTAGATTTTATTTTATCGATCTGCTAGAGTTTACACTCGATTGATTGATTACTCACTTACGTACGCATAGTAAGTAAAGTGATACCGAGAAGCCCTGTCCCGGGGCAGAAGCTTCTGTGAGGCAAAAAAAAAAAAAAAAAACAATGATCTCAGCTCTGATAATCTCCACTGTTCCGCCTTAAATGAATCGTTGTCTGACAGGAGTGTATGATCCAGGACCTCTTCCCATCCCGCGTAATTATCCGAACTCGGAAAAACAGAGGTTGGATGATCTCCTGTGTTGTACACTGTAAGGTTGGTATTCAGGATAAAATCAAAAAGCGACTCACCTCTTTCATTTATTTCGGTACTACCCCATAATGTTTGTCATCATCCTGGAAGTTTTGGAAGATACCAGCAGCTCCAGCTATTCCGGTGGTACTGGCCTCGCGTGGGCCATATAAGCAGATGAGATATAAAGCTCTCCCATATCTTGAACCTCCATTCTGACAACTGTCAGATCGGAAGTACTAAAGTGAGGACAGAGGAAGGCATAAGTACATTTCTTGGCTAAAATGCAGGTTCTTGTCTTACCTTGATCTAGGCTGCTAATATTGTAGAATAAATTGTATTGCTTATCCACGACTCGCTTTATAGATTCATTGAGTACCTAAGGCTCCTGAACAGCTCCTTAGGAAGACGAGCAGATTATCCGAGGCAAGCGAATATATTTGACTATGATATGAATGTCAAATTCATTGGCAAATGAAAATTTAAGTGGGCCTCCTTTAGGGAGAGGCATGCTTTCGCTCCGGCCGCAAAATTTCCTTCGCATGGCTCTGAGTCCAAGTTCGGATTTCGTAGGCAGTCGTCGAGACTTTTTGTGGTCATCACTAAAGACCACCGATCGCTTCATTATGGCTGGAAGAAAACCGATGCAATCTTTATAGTTCTTTCAGTTTCGTTACTTAAGGCAAAGCTGTTATCCAACCCACTAATGTATAAGATAATAAGTTTAATATGTTGCATTCTATAATTACATTTCTTATGACAACTCAATAAATGCGCCTCCACCCCGACGCCTCTCTTAAATCGCCAACGGGCACCTTTATCATCGACCATGGAATCTCGTCGAGTTGGAAAGTCACATCAGCGAAGACACACTCCACCACACAAAATCCGATCGAAGCGACAACGACCACACTTAGAATTCCAGTAGTTTCGAGTACTTCGTACTTCGCTACGTTGAAAAGTATAGGTAAAAGGCGATACCAGTAGGTACTAGACGGGTGCGGACTTCCCTTTTTTTTGTCTCTTCTACAGCGGTAAATCCAAAAAGTCGAGCAGCGAATCGTTAAGCGAGTCACCGAGTCAGTTGCCAGGACGAGTGGTCGAGTTGTCGAGTCCGTGGCCAGCACTAGCGGCTAATTTCGTCGAGCTCGTGGTAGGGACGGCTTGTTCTGCTATCCGTTCTCATAAGGAGAACTTTTGTGTTTCCGATATTTCCCGCTATGTGTCCGCTATATGGCGGCCGGTAAGATAAGTGTCGCTAGTGTCGATAAGAAGAACAAGAAAATTCTTCTTGCGAGAGCTGATAGCGTAATGTTCCGTAGGGACGAATACAGTTGTCGCGTGGTCAAGTACAATTGTGCGGCCATGTGGTCATCGAGTAGAGTTGTCGAGTCTGCGGCTAGAACGAGTAGTTGTAGTGGAGTCCGTGGCAGGACAAGGGGTCGAGTTTTGTCGGGCTCATGGCAGGAACGAATACATTTCTCGCGTGATCAAGTGATGGTCAGGACGAGTGAGGTCGTTGTCAAGTCTGTGGCAAGAACGAGTGGCCTGTTGTGGAGTCCGTGACAGGACGTCGGATTGAGACTTGGTGAATCGTCGGTCCACTTCACGTTTCGGGTCCCACGAGACAGGGACGCATTAAAACACGTGGCGTCCACGTCCGTCTCACTAAGACTTGGTTCGGGAAAATAGTCCTACCGCAAGAAGCCTTAACCAGATACAGGTGGCTGAACACGAAGCATTTGAGAGAAAATTAGGCGTAAGCAAAGCAAATCGGGTGAGTCTCGAGCGCCCTTTAAAAACCGTCTATGATTTATTTGAGAAATTGTTTCTATGTATGTTTATAAAAACAATCAAACGAAAAAAGAATGAACAGCGAATATTCTGGTCAATATTTGTCATCCAGTACCTAGGTACTTAATATAACTTATACTAAGTATGTAGGTGTATAACTGTGATATTTGGCCACATCTGATAAAATGAAATCGTGTCAAAAGGCAATAATTCCTAATCCTGTGATACTACGGGAATACTTTAACAGCACAAATGTATTTACGGTCATAGGCTATCGGACAAAAACACTAGTTTGCTTGGCTTACCCTTTCCTTTTTTTTAAACAAACGACTATCATTAATTTCATAAAAACTCCAATTAATAGTCCATATCGACCCCTCCATTCCATATGGAACGCCCCAACGCAAGCCAGACTTTATACTTATCCCATTTTATGGCTAAAAAAAAAAACACATAACACTATGTGCAGAGGGACAAATGGGAAACAAACATTATACAAAAGTTACCACATTTTGTCCTTCGTCAACGTCATTTGTTCTCGCCTTATATCCGGACATTTTGATTGAAATCTGGTCGCACAAACTTGATTTTATTTTTGCAGGATTCATACATACATATACAATCCTCACCGCAAATATATATTTTATCCTTTATCCGAAGCGGTTTCGGGCGGTAAAAATTGATTAACTTGACGTTTGAATAATGGCTGTTGACACGCAAAAAAATAATTTACACATCTACACTAGGAAATTATTATATGAAAGGATGCATAATGGCGAGGAGGAGGAGAAAGTTTCTATAGATATAGGGTAGTGGTGTTTTTGTGTAAAAGTTTTTGATGTTGATTTTGTTGATAGGGATATGACGTATGATAATAGTTTTTTTATGGCCAAATTAAAATTATTTAAAACGACATTAAATCGGTTTTTTTTTGCGAAATCTAATTTTAGAAGATGTTTTCCCCATTTATAGTTTGATTATGGTTAATTGAATCAAAACCGACGACATTGCTCTGAACAGTTTATGAATCAATCCCTACCTATGACAGAATCGACTCCTTCCCTTCCCTCATCAACTATAATTACCTCTATACTCATAATAATTAGGATGAAAGTCTTTTAATGTACTTACCAATATCCTGTTGCGTCTTATTTATATCATTATCATCAGCTGAGTAAATCCATTAAAGGATTAGGTATGGAACGTGAGAGCTGTGGGAAGTCCTTCCCACTTTTCTGTCAACATTAATCCATGCCAAGCCTTTATTTTCCGTTCAGATTTTCCTTTTTATTCTGTCCATATTAGCATATCTATCCTTGCAACGTGCAGAAAAGTACAACGGACAGTTTAATTATTTAAAAGGTGGTTGCAAAATGGAACCCCTTAGTCAAGCTAGCGTCAACAGGATTCTAAATCAAATACACAAATAAACGCAACTGTGGAGTATGGCGACACGGAGCACAAATTTACGGCTGTTTCATGGAAATTTTCGCAAAGTGAGCACAATTTCTCATTCTATTTTTAATTTGGTTTTTGGCGAAGAGAATATAGTACCAGTCGTTTGTACCAACCATCTTACCGCTCATAACTTTTACTCAATTTCAAATCTTCGCGTTATTTTACGCGGGGGTCGAGCACTTTCAAATTAAATCTAACGCATTCGCGCAAAATGCCGCGACGACGAGGACGCTGACGACTACGACGATGCAAAACGTGTAGAAAAATAAAAATGAAAGGAATTAAATCGTTCCGCCAGTAATTTCCTCTAATGTCCATAAAATCCCCCTGAAATGGAGATCAAAAATTTAATTTTGTTTTGGACGGGGTTGGATCAGATAAAAAATCCATTACGTCGACGATGAGGAGCGCTAAAATGCAAGAAAGTCGACGAGGCGACCGACGACGACACGCCTGATTGTTAAGAGAGTTCGGAGAGTGAGAGGAGGCTTGTCGGTTTTTGGTTGTGCGAAAGTCGCAGTCGAGTTATTCTCGTCTCGTTTTTCCAGAGGTTATTTTTTCATTCTTTATTATGAGCATTTCAGTTAATAACAATTTTAGGTTTCATGCTGAGTCCTTTCTTTTTGAGCCTCTCTCACGCTCTTGGTGTACGATGACGACAACGACGAAGTACGTAGGTACAAACGTATCGTCGTACATAGTCCTGTGGTTTATTCGTGTTCCAGGTGAGTGGCATCGTTAGGCAAAAAGACTCGGGCTCAACGTGAAAGTACTTATGATGATTTACGGTACGAAAATTCCTGATTTGTGTGGAATGAAGACAAATAAATTAGATGGCTGATGCCAAGGAGTGCAAGTCTCGCTTGATATAATGCAGTTTTTATGGAGTCGCTGAGGTTGAATACAAGTGGTCGCTAAACTAAGTGCGGTGTCTATTAAGGAATTCAATCTGATAAGGTCATAAGAAATTATTGGAGTTTTTATACGTCGTTTGATCAAGCAAGATTTGTAGCTCGTTGCTGGTCGGTAGAGTCAAACTCTACTCTACTGCAAGCGTATTCAAGTAAGGGTCGTACTAGTGTAACATTTAAAGATTTAGTAACCCAGATATTATTAAACTCATGAGCGCGTTTCTTAATGAAACCAAACTGTTTATTAGCCGTGGATAAAATTCTATCGTAATGGAGGTTAAAGGTAAGGTTACATCACTGGTCAAGGGATTGAAGATTTTATTGAAGAAACTCAGCATCATCAAGCGTTTTAATGGAGCAGTATAATTTTAAGTCGTCGGCATAGAAAATATGGGGTATGTATATCATGCAATATGGATGAAATATCAGAAATGAACATATTTAATGAAAGAGGACCTAGGTGGCTTCCTTGAGGAACTCCGGAGGAGATATCTATGCTCTTCGAAATCTGACCCTGGAATTTTACAAATTAAGTACGGTTGTGGAGGTAGGATCTGAGCCAGTTGAGAAGTGGTCCAGTAACGCCAAAGGTACACACTTTATCTAACAAAACTTTATGATTGACCTTGTCAAACGCTTTGCTAAAATCAGTATAAACCACATCAACTTGATAACCCTTTCCATGTGACAGAGGACATCGGAGACAAGAACTGTGAGGTTAGTAGTGGTGAATTGGCCTTTTCGAAATCCGTGTTGTTGTTCATCGAGCAAAGGATCGATAAATACCATTTTCTCAAAAGTTTGGTGATTACAGACAGAATAGCGATACCTCTGTAATTTTCTACCGATTTTTATCACCACTCTTGTAGATGGGCGTAATATGAGAGGATTTCCATAGGGACGGAAACGCTCCTAATTGAACGGATTTGTTGAAAATAAAGTCTAGCGGAGCTAGCCACTAGTAAACACACTGCTTCACGAAAATCTGAGATATTAAATCAGGATCGGGCCCTTTAGTGACGTACAATTTTTGGATAACTCTGGCAATTTCATCCTGTGTAAGAACAATTTCGTTAATCAAAGAAGTTAGGGGGCTATCAACAGGACGATTTGAGGAGTTTAAATCTGAACAAAATCGGTCCTGGAAATGATCAGCAAATAAATTTCAAATCTCTTGGAGACTAGAAGAGGTCGTGAGTCCTTTAGTCATGGAAGAAGGGAGTCCTAGTCTTACGTTCTATATTAACGAAATCAAAGAATTTTTTATTTCATGGATAATTTTTTCTCTTATTAAATTTACATAAAGCCTATAAGCATCATGGGATGCGAAATTCTTCGGCCAGCTCATCATACATAGTTTTTCTTAAGATCTTCACTAATGTTGGGGTTATTTATTTCCCGGGAAGAGTTTCCCAGTGTAAGGTGGCTTTGGCTTTTTCCCATTCACTTATTACATTTCTGTATGTACAGAGTGGTATCCCACAGTAGGGTTCTGGGCCAATGAGAGGAGTGGCGGATGCTCCTTGCAAGATCGTCGGCCTGCTCATTGCCTTCGATACCCGAATGCCCAGGTACCCAGAAAAGAGTAAGACTGTTATAAATAAGCCTACCTGTTGGAGGATTTCCTGGCAACCTCACACGAGCTTTGATCTGACAGTAAGCGCTGTCATTGCCGCTTGGTTGTTTTTCCAGAGGAATTTCTTGTCCAGAGTAACCCCCAGATACTTAACAGTTTCTGGCATTGTCAGCTGTGAATTATACATTGAGGGACACTTCAAAGCTCTCAGCGTCCCCTTCCTGCTAAATGGTATCACTGCGGCTTTTGTCGGATTGACACGTAGCCCATTAACAGTGCACCATTCCTGTACTATTTGCAGAGCGTTCTGTAGGAAACCTGTAGGACCTCCTCGAATTTGCCTTTAACCGTGATGACCAAGTCGTCCGCATACCCCTGGGTAGAGAACCTAGCTGAGTTAAGTCTCCACATCAATCCATCAACTATCAAACACCAGAGGAGGGGGGATAGTACACCTGCTTGGGGGCAGCCACGTGTGGCTTGGGCAGTGAGAGTAGTCTTGCCTATATATATAAATACAATTCTGGACGACAGCATGCGTTGCACCCACATTATGGTAGTATTGTCGGCTCTTTGGATCTTAATGCCGCTCCTATGGAATCAAATGACGTATTGTCAAAGGCGCCCTCTATGTCTAGAAATGCAAATAGTTCCATTTCTTTATAGGAGGCTATAGGAGGAGTAACATTAACTTCGTCATAGCAGTTAGTGAAAATAAGATCTATAACCAATTGCCATTTGGTTGGTATGGAAACAACCTGCTGCAAATCATTAAAGTCAGTATTGTTAAGCAGGTTCACGGGAAGAAGCTGATTATCATTATCATCGACTATGATTCTGATGTTTGGTTGGACGATTAAAGTCACCTAATACAATGATTTTGTTTTCATCGTTCAGGGAAGCCATAACAGAAGAAATTGATTCGCAGAGCTTACTATATGTATCTTCATCCGTGCGAGAGGGTAAGTATACAACACCAATTTAGAGGTAATGACTTTTGATGGGGATTTTGGCAAATACATGTTCAAAAGCTTTGTTGAAGCTGGAAGTTACTAGTTCACTAGGGATCGAGTTGTGGATGGCGATGAGAGCCCCACGCCCCACCACCTCTAGAAACACCGGTCAAATCATAATTACGATCTGACCTATAGATTGACCAATTACATTCGAGAATCTCTTCATTTTTAAAAGAGTCATTCAGCCAGGTTTCCGTGAAAGCAAAAATGTTAAAATAGGATGATTTAGCATCAAGGAAAAGGTTATTAATGTTGCCCCTTATGCCACTGCAATTATAGTAGAAAGAATCTAGGAATTATGGCGTTCGCTCTATCATGAGGAATAGTACTTGCGATGGTCTTCACGCGATTTTTGTAAACGCGAAATATATTTAGAGCTTACTTATGAGCGGAAGGTCTCTAAATCACATTTCACTTGCTCCTGAGACATGTCCAGCTCTTCATGATATCGGTTATAACAACTTATCAAAGAGGTGACGTCGGTAGGTAGACCGTCATGTTGGATCAACAGTTTTAAATTGGTTTTAGTTTGACCGTCGATACACTGAGAAAAAAAATCCTGTAAATTCGAAAAATACGCATATGATTCAAAGAGATTCAAATATGATTTTGCTTCATATTTGTTTCCCTTTGAATCATTGTATAATCCCTTTATTTCAAACGGATTTCCCTTTGAACTAATATGTAAGATATTCCTTTTGAAAGTCTATCTATAATCACTTTAAATTAAAGTGATGCAGTGTCAATTTAATCAGGTCACAACCATAAATCGAAAGGATTTCCTTTTAATTTAAAAGGATGGACTCTTTGTTTTAAAGGGATATCATTTTATTTAAAATTAAAGGATTTTTCTTATTATTTATCCAAATGCATAAACTCAAAAGAATACTTTAAATTACACCAAAAGGAGTAATTTTCACAGGGTGAATAAATGAGTTTTGTATAACTGACCTCGCTATAGGTGTTTGTGACATTTCATTTACCTCTTTACGCTCTAAAATGCATAATAAATTACCTACCTACAGTGGGATTCGATCCCGCGACTCTATGATTTGAAGACTAACGCACCTACCTACTACACCACACAGACTATACGGGACGACGTTTATAATTTACACCATACATTGTGACATCGCTCTACCACACTGCCGACCAACTGCGAGTGTAAACAAAAAAAAATCCTATTGAAAATCTGGATTTAAAGGATTTCCCATTAATTTAAAAAGAATGAATTTGAATTAAAGCGATATAAACTGAAGCTTATGAAACGTTAATTCAGCAATAGCTAACCGTATAACACGTATATGTTTTGTTTTGAAATTTTACCTATATGTATTGGTAATATCATTTTTCAACTCAAAGTCTGACATTGGCTTAAAATTCAGAGAGGCTAGTTATGTATGTTCTAACATGTCTCTAGCCATCTACCGAATAGCCATCAGGGAAGATCATTGGAACGAGTAAGGTAAAAGCCATCTATCATGACAGGTTGAAACAACCCAATATGTATCAACACAAATACCTGTGGTGAAAAGTACACGGAATTGAATCTCAATAGGTGAGGTTATGAAACACACCGTTCCCCTACCGGTTCGCGCAACGTTCCCTTTAATTTCAAATCAACAGGCCGTTACTTTCTCTTTATCAACAGATCCCCTAAGCGCCACCTTGCAGAGTATACCTTGATTCATTGAAAGAAATCTACAATGTGCCGTTGAACCGTGCATTTTCGCCCTCATTTATTTATTAAACAATTTATACTCAAAATAAAATTTATCTGCATCTCGTTTGAAACTATGGAAATTTTAATTTTCGAACCAAATGTATCAGCTGTGATGTGTCAATTGTCACATTTGTCACTTTCCGAGAGATGGCGATGGGAACTCCAAGTCTGATCCGGATCTATGCGTTTACAGAACTAAATGGGGAACGGTTCGAAAAACGCGGCACGGTATGGGAACGTTGTGTTTCAGAAACCTACCCAATGAATACTATAGTACAGATAGCTTAAGACCCAAATATAAAAAAAAAAGAATTTGTTATGCCAAATTGTTGAACACACTGCCCAATATACGCAGTAAAAAGTTACACTAATTTGTGCCAGGGGTTAAGGGGGTGGCAAGGCGGTGAGAATTCAGTATGACGCAATTCTCTCTCTCTCTGGTTCCTTTTAACCCTTAGTGGGGCATAGAGCATTGACTACGCCTCTTTTACACCTCTGCCTATTAGCAGCCATCGCCTTTAGCTGGTCCCACGATTTGCCTATAGATTTTCCCTCTGCCTCAACAGATCTTCTCCATTTATTTTTGGGTCATCCCACACGACGGCTAGCATTGGTTCCCTCAGGATTCCAATCTAGAGCCTGTTTTGCAATGTTTTTTGGCTCTTTTCGAAGTGTGTGACCTATCCACTGCCCAGTGCCACCACGGTAAGCCCCATCTTCTGCCTCCAATGCTAACGCGTCGATGTTGTTGCGTTTATCAAGTCGTTTACGCTTCTCTGCACTCTTTTTTGAAGAGAATTATACTCGGTCCTCAGTTGTTGCTTGACTGTAGTGTCAGTAGCCGATTTCAATTGCTCTTTGATTCTTTTCCGTGCAGTTATCAGAGACCATGTATCGCCGCTTATAAATGGTCTCCTACCTTGCTGAAGTCTGCCCACAAATGTTTAGCCACACGATATAAAGGCGTCCCTAACAATGTTCCATCTATCATCAATTGATGAAGGAGTATCTGGCATTTGTGCATTAGCTATCACGTGCAATGCCCTAGAAACTGCACGTATTGTTAATGGATATTTAATTTTTTGCACATTGAATCGTGGCGATACACGCTCATTTTGTGTGCGACGAATAGCAGCGGTCCGCAAGCGAATTTTTTGCGATGACAAGTTGGTGATCGGTGCCTACAGCAGCACCACGCTTAGCCCTGACGTCCATGAGACAATTCCTCCATGTTTTTGAGATGGCTATATGGTCAATCTTGTCCTCTGTTCGGCCATCTGGAGATATCCAGGCATAAAGTAAGTAATTGGAATAGAGATGGAACTCCATAAAATATTAAAATCTACTGAACAACATTTTACCTTTGAGTGTGTGCTGTAAGTAACGTGTACATACAGGCAGATATCTTCCTGTAAGCTTCGTACATATGTATCAAGAGACGCGAGAGCGTCTCGCCCGCCAAAGGAAAAAGAAAAACGAAAGCGAACAAGTATGTATCAAGAGACGCGAGAGCGTCTCGCCCGCCAAAGGAAAAAGAAAAACGAAAGCGAACAAGTCTATGATTACCGGAGACAACTTGCTTTTTTGTTTGATCAGGCTACAGCCTTCCAGGCAACAGCCCCCAAAAAATTTTTTTTACCAAAATATTCCACATATCCTGTTCTAGTGCCTTTCCAAATAAAATCTTCGATCGGCACAATAACGGGTAAGATATATGCAATAAACGGTGAAATTTTCACCCTCACAGACTTAAGCGAGTAACCCAATTTCAGAATGAAGTCTACAGTTGCAGAAAGACTTGCTTCTACTGTCTCTCTTCGTAATGGGATTTTTATGAAATTTGGAACGAATGATCCTCTGGTGGTCCTTTTAAAGAATCAAAGTCTTCCATTTAGATAAGTGGATGGAATAACGGTAAATTAATAGGTAAAGTTAACAAAAGATTTCCAACAATTGCGTCTATCGGCTCATCGCATTGACCATTTTTTAAAAGACACTGCGACATTGGGACATTAGGATATTGGGACACCGGGAAACTGGGAGACTAGGATCTTGGGGTAGTGGGATATTAGGAAATTGGGACATTAGGGTCTTGGGACATTAGGACATTGGGGCATTAGGCACAATGGGGAAACAGGGACGTGGGGACATCGGCATATTGGGGCATTGGGACATCGGGATATTGGGGCATTGGGACATTGGGATATTGGGACATTAGGACACTGGGAGACTGGGACATTAGGACACTGGGATATTAGGACATTGGGACATTATGACCTTGGGACAATCGGACATTGGGACACTGGTACATAGGGGCATTGGACCACTGAGACATCGGAATGTTGTGACATTGGGACATCGGGATATTCGCACATAGGGGCACTGGGATATAAGAACATGTGAACATTAGGGTCTTGGGTCATTAGGACATTGGGATATTAGGACATCAACACATTAGGACATTGGGACATTAGGTACACTGGGGAAACTGGGACGTGGGAACATTGGGGCACTGGGACATCGGGATATTAGAACATTGGGACATTGTAACATTGGGATTTTGGCACATTGGGATATTGGAACATTGGGATACTGGGACATTAGGGCACTGAGATACAGGGACATTGGGGCACTGGGATATTAGGACATTAGGCTATTGGGACCTTGGGACACTTGGTATACTGCGACATTGGGACACTGACCACTGGTACATTAGGACATGGGCCATTGGGATATTATCACATTAGGATACTGGGACATTTGGGACATTGGGGTACTGGGATATTAGGAAATTGGGGCATTAGGACCTTGGGACATTAGGACAGTTAGACATTGGGATATTAGGACATTAGGTGGGAGACTGGGACATTGGGATATTCCGATAATGGGACATTGGGACGCTAGGGTAGTGGGACATTCGGACATTAAACCATTGGGGCACTGTGATATTTGCACATTGGGACAATAGGACCTAAATTGGGACACTGGGACATCAGGATATTGGGACATTGGCACATTAGGATATTAGGACATTGGGACACTGGGATATTAGAACATTAGGACATGAGGACACTGTGACAATGGACCTTAGGGCATTAGGACATTGGAACATTGGGACACTGTGACATTGGGACAATGTGACATTGGGACACTGGGTCAGGGGGGCATTAAGACAGATCAGTAACAGAACGTTAACAAAGCGTTGATAAGGCAACAACAGAGCGTTAGCAGATCGTTAACAGAGTGTTAACAGAAAATTAACAGAGCCTTAACAGAACGTTAACAGAACGTAAATCGAGTAATAAAAGAAAGGTAACAGACCGTTTACAGAGCGTTAGCCGAATCATTAAAGAGAATTAAGAGAACATTAACAGAACGTTAACAGAGCATTAACGAAAAGATAATAGAGCATTAACAGAGTTAACAAAAAATTAACAGATTACTAACAGAATGTTAGCAGAGCCATAACACAAAGATAACACAAATCTATTTTGCACAAAATACATATTAATAAACTGTACCCATTTCATCCCAAAATTATTTTTAAAAAAGCTCAGCAACAGCCATTTGTGGCGTATTTGCAATTGCGTTTGCAGTATCTATTTATTTTAAAGAAGACCCTGTGAATATAACTTATGATATTAAATTTATGGAATATGCTGAACAAAAACCTATTGAAACTTTTCCCAAAACAAAAATATTACATAGTTGGCTATTTAAGTATGCAAAAATATATGATATCTGACCAAAAACAACAAAGTTGTAAAAGTTACCCCGCCAAAGAAAAATGCATCTGCCGCAAAAAGAATACATATCACTCCAATCCGCTGCTCATATCTAATTTTGTTTGCTGGATGTACTTTTGTTTTAGGTGTAAATGCTGGAGAAGTTTAAATGTACAAGACTACTTCTTAAAGTAATTTGGAGGGAGCCGTCAAAGTGGCACTGAATAAAATGTTAAAGCTCCCACCAAATTACTTTAAGAAGTAGTCCTGTACATTTAAACTTCTCCAGAATTTACACCTAAAACAAAA
Source organism: Microchrysa polita (assembly GCA_949715475.1). Lineage (NCBI taxonomy): Eukaryota > Metazoa > Arthropoda > Insecta > Diptera > Stratiomyidae > Microchrysa > Microchrysa polita. The sequence goes on along the minus strand of OX454416.1, from coordinate 137,034,231 downwards.
GTACATCCAGCAAACAAAATTAGATATGAGCAGCGGATTGGAGTGATATGTATTCTTTTTGCGGCAGATGCATTTTTCTTTGGCGGGGTAACTTTTACAACTTTGTTGTTTTTGGTCAGATACAATTGAACGCAATCAATGTCGCGCGCAATTGTATAAATTTGTACGAGACCCAGTAGAGGTTTATTCTCCCCTGCCTCTTTAGTCGCCTACTACGACACGCCGGGGAAAGCGGTGGCCCTATTCTTAACCCATGCCACAGGGTATGATGCAGTAACATATCTGGAAAACTATGGCTCTATAATAAACTACACAAAAGTATCTTTGTGATGATATATAAGAGATTTTCTCAGAAAGTTATACCCTAGACATTTCTCGATGGCGTCGGACCTTTGTGGTATAATTCAGGTGGCGGCGTAGCTTACCCAGTGAGAACACAAATTTTATTGATTTTTCGTATATACATTTTTCGGGAGCAGCTTACCCCCTTCTTCAGTTTATTTGAATTCTATTACAACTGAAATCATAAGATCTATGAAAGTGTATTTGACCCAATGGCATTTTTAATTAATTATATTCAAACTTCATACGTTTAAAGAAATTTTCTGTTTACTAGAAGTAAAGTAGAAACTTCATTGGTTTTAATAAACTTTTTTTCTGGGTGTATATATACGAAAAATCAATAATTCGTGGTCTCACTGGGTAAGCTACGCCGCCACTTGTATACTCTAGACCCAAAAGTATAATATTGAATTTAAATTTTTTGAGTTTTACATTTTTCACTCTTGATACAATAGACCTAGGGTAATAAGATCTTGTCCATATATTGCCAACAAAATTAATTTGATTTGTCTCAAACATTGAAGTGCTCCGACTAGTTTGTTTCGTCCTCAGGACATTTTGCGGTCAGACTCATAGTTTTCCGAATATTTACAACAAACTGAATTTTCACCCCTTAACCCATCGCACAAATTAGTGTAGTGTAGTCGGAGTTTTCCCGTTTTTTTGTTTATAACTCCGAAAGTGTACATTTCTCCGAAAACCTGTCCATGAAAATATTAGAGAAAACATAACTGCGGGTCCAACGCGCCATTTCATTAAAATGTGTTAAGCAGTATTGCTGCAATTGATAGTCATTTTTTGGCGTTTTTTGCAATTTTGCAACGAAATTTTGGTGGAAACTTACAGATTCAGGTTCTGCACTCCAAAATACACAATGTACAAGATAAATGCAACTTTTACGACCAAAAATGAAAAACCGTTCAATCTCAACATTTTTTTATAAAGTGGAACTATGTTAAAAATGGCAAATTTAAATTATCAACTGTAGTAATACCGCTCCGCAGATTTTTAATATGTATTTATGTCTCTTTGGACGCGCAATTATGTGCTCTCTAAAATATTCATGGAGAATTTTTCGCAGAGATAAATAGTTGCAGAACTAGGGGGCGAATAACGGAAAAACAGCAAAAAATTTAGGGGTTTTCACGATATTGACCCTGTTCCGCATTTTGGTGGGAAGCTCCGGATTCGTGCTCAGCACCCCAAAAAAACATAAGAAACAAAAAAAAAATTGTCTCCACCACATTTTGCAATCTGATGTACTATAGGTTTATCACGTAGTAACTACACTAATATTGGGAGGTGTATTCAGGAATTTGGCATTAACATTTTTTTTTTGCGTTTGGGATTTAAGCTTTCTTGTAAACTATTATATATTATATATTATATACTATTAGGCTTGTGGTATATTTACTCTTATTCATATAGAAGACGGGAAATATTTCACGGCTGGCCTAGCGGTTAGTGCGCGCACCTTCGGTGCACATGGTCATGAGTTCGAATCTCACCGTGGATCATGGTGTTTTTCGAGCTCACGAGCTTGTGACAGACTATGATCTCACTCAGATGTTAAACGAATACCCATTTATGGGGATAAATAACACTGCTGAGCGTGATACTGATCTCATTACCTCAACAAAAAGCAGATAAGATCTTGGAAATAGGATGTCACTAACACATCCTGCGGCCTTAGTCCAATGCTGGATTGTCGCGCCTGTTATTTTTTTTATGTGCCTACTGATAGTCAGACATTCTACACTGTGATTGTGAGTATTATGGGGTTGTGCTGCTAAACGGAATAGTATACCTCGAGTTTCAAAAATAGTGCATGAAGCACGATTGCCGTCGGTTTCGACTACCAGAACATGACAAACCGCGTCTCATCACATGCCACTGCTTCGCGGTAAGTCATGTTCTACCATCAGGAGTGGCATAACCGAGAACAATGTCCGGTGGTGTACATATTGTGCCTTACAACAATCGTACCTGGGAGCGGATCATTAGATATCGCAAATTACAACGTATAATTTTGCTGATCCGCTCCTACCATACACTATGTCTTGGTAGTAACTACCATTGTAAAGAAAACATGGGTGGACAACCGCCATCCACACTATTGTCGTATAGTATACCTATTCTGGGAAGATCAGGCAGTGAACACGCAAAAGGCTAGTCTATGGTTACCAAAATTTTTCCTCAGGAGCATAAGATTCAGCTTCAGGCTGAAGGTCGGTCACAAGAAACCTTTCCAACAAAAACTGTCTGCTGAACTAACGAAAAGTTTGGATAATTTCATATCTTATCTTGGTTGGTGATTTTATGGCCATATCGCTACCCCAAACCGCTGAGTTTACGAAACCATGTCACAAGTCTCAACAAACCGCATGATCATAGCAAGCTTACTGTTCCTATGTCGATCGCGACTCTACTGCTTCATAACATTATCCTATCATCAGAAGTCTATGTATCATTGCAACAAATTGATTCCTTTAAACTGATAAAACGGGATTATATTTCAAATACAAATAATTATTTCTGAAAATTAAAAACCTTGGACCTCTCGGCGCACCTGCGAGAAGGAGCCCGGGGCGGGTGCCTTTTCACCACAGCCATCGCACGGCTCTGCAATCTGCATAATGACAATGAACATCCGAAAAACAAGAAAAACCGTTTCGCTAAATGCTCAATTTATATCTAAATTTTGCATTTGGTACCCATAAACTTATCAAATGTCACACCAAAACATTTATAAAAGTGAGCTGAGCTACTAATACATACCAAGAGATGAGCTAAGCAGCTGATTTAAAATCTGTTCCGTCCAACTCTGGAATTTTATGTTTAATAAATTTTAAATATGTGGGCGGCAGGGAATCATGCATCCTTTTCTACCAAAAATTTGAAAAGAGTGCCACCCCGTTGCATTTAGTTTTATCCATTTTCTTGAACTTAATCTTTCAGATGAATTGCGCCTGGTCGTGTTACGAATCGCATTGCGCCCGCTGAAATATTAACAAAATCAATATAAGACGACAAACTGTTTAGCTCTTAAACATCCTTCGACCATGAGAATGAGATTATCTGATTTATGTTATTCTTATGGCTTCGATAGTTTCCCTGGTTATTCTCTCCCAGTATATTACTTAATCCACGAAAAATAACAATAGATGGCTTCTCGGAACCACCTAGCAAATTTATCCCCTTTTCCCCATACTATTTAGCCACCATTATTTAGGCAGATAAAAAGAAAACGAGACCGAGTTCTAATCGTGCGAATAGCACGATGAGTGTATACCCTATACCCATGTACAGACCTAGAAGGCACGCAAAACCCAAAATATTAAATTTCATATTTTTTTGGGGGAGGGAGGGGTAGATGGGTCGGACCTGACACATCTTTATTACCTTGTCAAGACATCCAAAGGCTACCATTTGATACTAATTTGAAGTTTTTCGTTACATTCTATCAAAAGATATGGCTGAATATAACTTTGTAGGGGTAGTTGGTAGTTGGACCTACTCCACATTCCACCAACTCAAAGTACATATATGTTAGAATGAGACATGATAAAAAATTTCAAGTCGATAGCGATATTCTACCGAAAGTTATTGCCGAATTAAAATATCAAGGAAGGGTAGTTTGTATGGGAGGTAGGGGAACCCGTGGTCCGATTTGGCCCATTTTCAATACCGTCCAAGATTTTAGCAAAACAAACATTTGACCAAAATCTCAAACCGCTCGCTTTATTATTTCGGGAGTTATCGTGCTAACAGACAGACACACGGACAGACAGACAGATATGGCCCATTCGATTCAGGGACTGACCCTGATCATTTATATATATATAATAAGTATAGGGTATAATGATGCTCGAAGCGTATATTGAGTGAAATCAAACTAACAAAACATACACACACACGAAAGCAAAGAAAAAAATAGTAACTGCCACTCGTCCTGGGAAATGTACGAATCCGTACAGAAGTAGGAGTATCCTTGAAGAAAAAAAAGCTATCATTATGTGGTATGTATTGCTAGAAGCAACCATACATATAGGTAAAACTTATCACGATTAACTCTAAGAAAATCATTTTATATCCCGTCATTAATTATTATTGAACATGACCCGTCATTAACAGCATAAAGAAACGGACTCCCTAACCAAAGGCATAATGTCGATGTTTTTGTGCGTGTTGAACAAATCGATGAAGGATATACATAATAGACGCATACGTCTGGGATTGGAATTAATGAAATTTCAGCAAACTTGGTATATCGTTAGAGCGTTTCGTGAAACTTTTAATGAGAACATAAACCATATTCAGGTTGTAATGATATCGATCATTAAAGGATTGTCAGGTATGTACTGTCAACTAATAACATTCATATTTCTATTAATCTTGTACTAATTGGATGATAATTACATATGTGGCGAACAACTTTTACAAAAGGGCCATTAAAATAGAAATGCCATAAATAGTTCCCCTAAATCATGCTATTTTGCTTTAAAGTCAGATTCACATGCAGTAACATCCTTTATATACCAAATAAAACAAAAATGCATTGTCGTACTTCGGGAACAGCATTCCGTTATTATTCCTTATCTAATCTCAATTATAATTGTTCCGATTAGTTGGTTATTGTTCTGAATACACACACTAAAATGCCAACAAACTTTTCCCTTACGTTCGCTAGCTCATCCGGTACTTTAATTGACTCAACTACGCCAATTATGATTGTTTGACACGTAATTATCTTCATCAAGCGCTAGACAAACGACAATGACATTCACGCAAATATATTCCATCCCGCTGGCAGCCGCGCGTATAGTCCTTTTATATGCAAAAAGCGACAGATAGAGAAAGAGAGCCCATAACCGCTCTGAAGTAGGCCAAATAGACCGACCAAACACAAAAGGACGACAACGACAAGTCTCAAAGCTATATATACGCCATTTCGACGAAACTCAAATGAAACTTTTGCCTGACTTGCATCAAAAAGTTTTCCTGACGACTACTGAATATGCTAGTCGCAAACTTGGCCCCTGAGTTTGATTCACGGAAGTGGTGAAAATTAAAAACCTTAATTGACAATTTCTCTACCGCACACTGAGAGTCGGTTCTTCTTGGCAACTTTTGTATGAATACTATCCGCGCAAGAAGGATATAGAGAGAGATAGTTGCAACCACGAGAACATTTAGTACAAAGGATGAGGTTTTCCATCAGGTTTTCGCCACGGAAGCATTGAATATGCTTGTTTACCAGTTCATCATTAGAGCGGAAGATGACAGCAATACACTGTGGTGATGTAGAAATTTAACGGTTGAACTTGTTTTGCAATTTCGATTTGAAGATGTCACGAAATGTCCTTAAATCGGATTAGTAACTAACACAGTGTTTCATCGAGAGTTTTAGCTCAAAACCAATCCGAAATATATAGTGCAACGGAAAAAGTCACATCCGTTCTCGGAGCCTTCTATCGCTGTCAATATCCAATAAACCGGCTGTGGCATCACATGCGTGTACAAAACTTTCTGCATTCATTGTCACCGCAGAAAGTGTCCTTTCCCGCATCGCAGAAGCAACTTTCAGTTGGCAAACGGAGACCGGACGAAGGCAAAAAGTATAGCACGACGCGACGTTGAGGAAAATCACATGTGTGTGTGTGGTGCTCGTTAGACTTTTATGCTGAAACGGTGAAACTTTTCACTGAACAAACAATTGCAGAAAATTAAAATGAACTTTTCGCCAGAGTACGTATGGAGACGACGACTACGAGGATTTTTCTTCATCAGCCATATACGTATAGGACAAACTGTCTATAATGTGTATAACGGGTATCGTATGTACATCAGGCGACTTACCTTGAATTTTTGCTGGTGACACGAAAAACGAAACTGTGATGGACGCGAAATATCCTCTGACATCAGGACACCACGAACATGAGTTTGTCGAGATGAAACTGTACCGGTAAAAATAAAAGCCGAGAAACTGAACTCGGTAGATATACCCAACGGTGAAATTAGGCTATTGAGCACAGAAGAGTAGACAAAATTGACGATAACCTCTACAACATGTACTAGTTAGGTTGGTCTGTGTAGGATGTGTGCGCTAGAAATGATGACATAACCTCGAACATTCGTCAAAATATTCGGTAGATCATGGTTTACGTACGTAACATGCACCAAGCTGATATGTGGTGAAAAAAGTTTGCAGTTTTATTTAGTTATACGTACTCGTAGACTCACAGTTGAAATTAAAATGTGTTTTCCCTGCAAGGAATCTTGTTAGTAGGACAGAAATGTTTTCTTTTTTGAGTAGCTGAAAAGACACTTTTTTAATTCTTAAGGGACATCCATCATCATCAATGTGGCACGATAGCCCGACGTCGGGCCTTGGCCGCCTGAATCGTTGACCTCCAATTGTCGCGGTTACGTGACCTCGTCCTCCAGTTTCGGAAGCCCAGCAGCTGGTGGGCGTCTTCACCTACGGAGTTCTCCCAGCGAGCTCTCGGTCGTCCACGCAACCTCGCTCCGTCAATTCGTTGTGCGTTCATCACTTTCTTTGGCATGCGATTATCGTCCATCCGTTGTACATGCCCCGCCCATTGCAAACGTTGAAGCTTCACGATTTTCGATACTTCCAGCTCATCGTACAATTGATACAACTCATGGTTGTACCGGATACGCCATTGGTCTCGCTCGCGAAAATTCGCCGAAGGACCTTTCGTTCGAATCGGTCTAGCAAAATTTCGGAGGCTTGGGTAAGGGTCCATGTCGCAGCCATAACATAGCACGGGTCGGATGATCGTTTTGTACACGCGGAGCTTCGTGTTCCTGTGCGCAAGTTTCGAATTAATTATAGGGAGGACCGAGAAATATGTCTTATTGGCTAGTTGTATCCGTCGCTTAATTTCGTCGGTTTCGTTGGCGTCCTTTGATAAGTTACAACCCAGATAGTTGAAGTTGTCTACATACTCGATATTAAGGTCCCCCACTGTGATGCTTAAATTTGCTGGCGTCCTTGTTTTCGATTGCATCATGGCCTTTGTTTTGCTTTCGTTGATATGTAGTCCAACTTCCTTTGCGGCGTTATTGAGGTTATGCAGAAGGCTTTCTGCATCACCCAACCTTCGAGACATGATGTTGATATCGTCGGCGTACGCTACTAATTGAGTCGACTTGATGAGTAGCGTTCCGCTGCTGTCCATATTCATGGCTCGAATTACATACTCCAAAGCAAGGTTGAAGAGCGTCGGCGCCAGCCCGTCGCCCTGCTTGAGTCCAGTGCGAGTTTCAAATAGGTCAGTGAGTCGATTCTGGACTCTGACCTGCGAGACGGTATTAGTCATCGTCATCCTTGTGAGTCGCACTAACTTTGCCGGTATACCAAAATTCAGCATAATGTTGTACAGTACACTTCGATCGATACTGTCGTATGCCTGCTTGAAGTCGACAAAGATTTGGTATACGTCGATGTTATATTCCCAGCACTTTTGGAGTAGTAGCTTCCCTGTGAAAAGCTGATCGGTCGTTGATCGACCAGGTCTGAAGCCGCCTTGATACTCGCCAATGATTCGTTCTGCGTACGGATTAATTCTCTTTTCAAGAATTTTAGATAATATCTTATAGGCCGTACAAACTAATGATATGCCCCTGTAATTCTCACACTTCAGCTTGTCACCCTTTTTGTGGATTGGGCAGATTATGCTTTTGCGCCAATTTTCGGGAATTTCCTCGTCGTTCCATATTTTCAGCAGTAGCACATGTATAGCGTTGGTCAGGCACGTTCCACCATGCTTCAGCAGTTCTGCTGGGATCTCGTCAACGCCGGGCGCTTTATTATTTTGAAGCGACTGTATGGCAAGACTCACCTCCTCTACTTTTGGGGGTTGAACGGGAGGGCCTGGTTCGGCTAACTGTTCAAGAGCTGGCTCCGCGGGGGATGTTGATGGTGCATTGAGGAGCTCTTCAAAATGCGAGGCCCATCGTTCGTTGACGCTTTCGATGTCGCTGATGATGTTACCATCCTTGTCCTTACATAGGCTTGTCCTGGGTTGATATCCGTTCTTAACATTATTTATAAGTTTGTACGCCTGTCTAATGTTCTTACTGGCTAATCTTTGGTTTATTTGCTGTAACTGCTCGTCAAAATGTTTGCGTTTCTTACGTCTAATTAACTTATTAGATACTCGCCGAAGCTCGTTATATCTTTCTTTCTTGGCTCGGGATGCGCGTTGTGTGTATTGGCGATAGGCTTCATTTTTCGCCTCAATCGAGGCCCTGCATTCTTCGTCGAACCAGTCTGCTCGTCTGCGCCGGCCTTTATATCCCACGACCTCTTCTGCGACCCCCTTGATGCTGTCTTTGAGCTCCTCCCAGAACTAATGGATGCCTAAATTGTTGATGTCATCAAGCATGGGCGACAGTTTTTCCTCTAGTGCTGTTGTATACGCAGCCGCCGTGGCATCATCAATCAAATTGTCAACCTCGAAGATCTTGGCAGGATTGATTCTCGTTAGGTGCACCGAAGAGATTCTGCACCTGTAGGTCGTCTTCACCAAATAGTGATCGGTGTCGCAGTTGGCTCCTCGATAGGATCGAACATCTAGGACATTAGAAGCCCATCTCTTGCTGATCAGTACGTGGTCGATCTGGTTCACGGTGTATTCATCTGGAGACTTCCAGGTCTGCTTGTGGATTCGTCGATGAGGGAAGCATGTAGAGCTTATTACCAGGTTTCTGCCGCTCGCGAAGTCGATAAGTCGCTGACCGTTGTTGTTGTTTTCGTCGTGGAGGCTATGACCTCCAGTAGTTCCCCTATGCCAGCTTTCATTTCCGACTTTGGCGTTAAAGTCTCCTAGCAACAGCTTGACGTCGTTTGATGGAAGTGAGTCGAAGAGTGTTTCTAGGTCGTTGTAGAACTCGTCCTTAATCGCGTCTTCTTTTACTTCTGTAGGGGCATGCGCATTAATGAGCCAGAGATTAGCGAAACGGGTCTTAATGCGGATCGCACATAGCCGCTCGTTGATGGGTTTGAAGCCGATAACGTGGTCCTTGAGCTGCTTATTCACGATGAAAGCTACTCCAAACTCCTTGTTGCCCTCCTCTTTACCACTCGTAAAAATAGTGTGCGAATTGAGGTCGTTAATCTCGCTTTTGAGCCATTTAGTTTCCTGGATTGCAACTATGCTCAGCTTGTATTGTTCTACCTGATCCAGGAGGGCCCTTAAGGCCCCCGGTCTATTCAGGGAGCGTACATTCCAGGATCCGAAAGAGTAATCAGTTGTTCGTTTGCGGGGTCGTCGTTGTTTTGTATCCGTCCAATCCGAGGCTTTTGTTTCAGGTTTCTTGACTTGAAGTTTTTCTTAGGATGAGTTGTCGGCACATCGCTAAACCATGATAGGGTTTAATCGTTGAGTAAAGGCACATACTAATAACTACCATATCTCTCACGCCATACAAAATATTAACCCCGGACGCATACCGAAAAATATCCAATATTGGATATTTCGTGATTCAAACCAAAGTCTCTTTCAAAGCTCTTCAGCAAAGACCCTTTCCACTTTATTTGTAATCCAAATACTCAATCCACTTACTACCCTGACATCTTCCGGTGCTATATCATCTTTTAATGGTAAATGTATGGCGGGGATTCAGTTTGAAATTCAAATCTACGTTCATCCCAATCGGAAAAATTGGAAGCACTTCGCCCAGAAACAGTTTTTCAGCGCTTTCTCTTTATTCATAATTGTGCTTCTGGGGAAGCGCTCCCACTGTATCAGCTTTGCTTCGCTTTCTTTTAATTTGCAATGACGCTTATAGAGACGTGCCATTCGCGATTGCGCTTCTTGGAAAGCAGTTCCGTAAAAAAAAAACATGTTTACCGCTTCTTGAGAAGCGCTTACCTCTGCGGACATGCAGAGGCCTTCTAGAGCGCTTATTTTCCCATCGGGATGTTTTGAAGTCATTAGTGCATCTTTCTCAGCAGACATGTAATACCGCGTGGCTTACGCAAACCTATCCATGCGGTAGATGTGCCTGCGAAAACTTCATATAGAAAAAACATGAAAGATGACGCAGGCTGCCGCTGAGGCCGCTCCGGATCAGGATGTCGTGCGTGCATTGCCTATGCCACGTGGCTTATGCAAATGCAATGAAGTGGCGGTACGCGGTATCTGCGCAAAAAAAACTGCATATAGAAAAAACACGCAAGATGACCCAGGTAGCCGCTGATATCGTGCGCGTGCGGTTTGTTGATATGTTTTTGAGATCTTATGAGACTAAGAAATAATCGCTCTGTTGTATTGGAAGATATTCCCATACAATTTTCGTACAATCTGGCATATGATTGATTGACAATTATTCGTTATTCTTCGTTGAAAGTAGCGATGGCTATACCCTGGGGTCACCTTGAGTTATCGAGGTCGCAAAATATCTCTCTGTAACCGATTACACAAACATGAGAATTTAGACAGAATATGCCTTATTGGTCCTACAATTTCTATACATATAATATGTTGAAATTTTAATTTACATGTATTTGCCGGAATCGAATGGATAGATGGATCACAATAAGAGCAACACAAAACATCCAACAAAGTCCTCGAACTACGCTAACAGTGAGTTCTAGAGATCGCGGGATTTACTTGAGTTTTTATTCTTCCTTTTCGTATCTTGCAGCTACATAGTGAATTGTAGTGGTCACATCTAACGGACCAGGATGGATCTTACGCAAAGCTTTCCGATCGGTCCCTTTTATTTGGGAAGTAGGACAAATCACCGAATTCAAGAAAATTTATTCCTGCACTACCTGCAAAACAAAGCGATAAGTAAACCGACCTCTGAGAGAATGTAGTGCCGTTAGTCTTATAGTCTAGAACCTAGATATACACTATCCGTTTTTTTTTTGCTTTTTTTGTCGTGGTCGAACGGATGCGCGTGGAGGGTCGAAGACATTCAATTGCGAGCGCATGTTTACGACAGCATCCCCCTCCAAGTAAGCAATATGCGTGAAAAAATTCCAATCTAAATTGTATTGGATATAAATCCAACAATTTTTAGGGTTTCTTAGAATTTTTGGAAAAAACACTTATGAAATCGATTTTGTCTGTCCGTCTGTTCACTAAATAGCTTCTCGAACGGCTCAACCGATCGTTATGAAATTTGGTAGGAATGTGTTGAATGATAACAGTCTTTGACATGAATACTTTAAAACAGAGGTTCCCAACCTTTTTTATGCTGCGACTCCCTTTACAGCTTAACATTTTTCGCGACGCACCTCTAGTAAGACATTTTGTTTTCTGTGTGGTTATAGTTGGCTTTACTATCTGAGGAAGGAGGGAGTGCGTTGTTTGGTGAAAATTACAGACATTTCAAACACAACAAATTTGTCATAATGAAATCAATTCATTATAGAAAATAAACAGAAGAGTTAGGGATGAAGTGAGCATGCATAAATATTCAGTTTGAAAGAAAATTGACATAGAAAAATATAAATTTGCAGCCAAAGATTTATTTCAAGAAGGCCATAAGCACTCTACTGCATCAAATGTGCCAGTAATACGGTGCTTACTGCTCAATGTGTCATTCCAAGCATAAGCCTTCTCAGTGTACTTTGACTTCATAGAAAAAAGAAACGATAAAACAAATATTTTTCATTTAATTCAAATCTTGCGTTAATTCAATAAAAATAAAAAATTAAATTTTTCGTGTAATTCAAATAAAAATAACACAATTTTCATTTAATTCAAAGCTTCGCTTATAATAAAAATATTAAAATCAAAACTGTTCATTCAAATTTTTTCGTAAATTATTACTTTAGTTTTTTTTATAACTGTAAAAATATAATTTCAAAAATGCCGATGAGTGAAATTTAATCAGTGCGATAGTTGAGCCTGCTTCTGTGAGCACATCTTTTCAAACCTGGGCTGAAGTTTCGAAATTGCTACTCTTACCTCTTTTTCTAAATTAAGTTTTGACGTGTACTTTGATTTAATGGCTGCATTGGCAGAAAAACCAGTTTCACACAAATATGATGTTGCGCATGGCAAAAGAATATTCAAAGCAGTCGAGCTGAGCCCAGGGTATTCTTACGATACGTTGGCCCAAAATTCAAAAAGCTTGTGTTTGTCGAACCGTAACTTTAAGCTGGTATCACCATGATAGCTCTAACAGTAGTTACTCTTCTTCGGCAGTAGGAAGTGAAGATGGAGGTGGAGTCGATTGAAATGGATCTCTAACCCAATTGTATTCTTCAAACTTATCAGGAAAATACTGTTCAAAATGCCTTTATAAAGTCACCAAATGTCGCATAAATGTAAACTTTAAGTTTGGACTTAAATTACTAAAAGATGTTTCCTGCAGCGAGCCTTGTAAAACTGGGAAACAATTTACCTGTCCCTCCTCCAGTTTTCCTTTCCAAAAAAGCAGCTTCTTTTGAAAAATGTTGAAACTTTATCTGAAAGTTGAAGAATATGTGTTTCGTTTCCTTGCAATGACTTATTAGGAGCATTTAATTTCTCAAATATATCACACAGATATGCGAGTTTTATTAAGAAGTCAGTGTCTTGAAACTTTTCAGCATCATTATGGGATTCCGTCAGTAAAAACTCGTAAATTCTTTTTTTAATGCGTATACCCGTACCCGTGATAGAACATTTGCTCTTGGCACCCAATAATACAGTAAGCATGTGTGCTCAGCTCCCAAGTCCTGACAAAGCTGACGAAAGAACCTTACCTTCACGGGTCTTGATTAAATGAAGTTTACAACTGTAATAGTAATGTCTATCACTAGGCTTAATTCTGGTGATATGTTTTTAGCAGCAGGTGTTGAAATATTTAACAGAATGAGTGTGTCTCTGTCTTTACTTTGTACCGGTGAATACAAGTGTGGTTTCAAATTCTGAGAATATGGGGGTCTCGTTCCTGTTTCTACCTTTTTCACACCATATCAACGACAAAGTTTTCACTACAAACTCGTCATAAATGCTGTTGTGGCGGTACAACCTAAAGGTCCCTCTAGACGTGTCGCCAAATGGCGACGCGTCCAAAAACTGGCATCGCGTGCAGCCATTTGGCTGCTACTTAGCATCCACACGAGCAGCCAAAAAATGACATAACCAAAATTTCATTTTGGTGATTTTTTTAAATTTAATTATCAAAATCGGACTCTGCGCGTTTGAATTATTACACGGCCATTCAAGAATTATTCAATTTCACACAAAAGAACGAAGAAAAGTTGCAAAATTGTCACTATGAATTTGACAAGCGGTTGTCAAAGCGGTTGGTTGAGTTGCCATATTGAATATCAAAACTGGACGCATAGCCAAATGGCGACACGTTTGGATGGAATGACAACATCCATTTGGCTGCGCGTGTCGCCATTTGGCGACACGTCTAGATGGACCTTAATAAGCAGTGTCTTATCTTTTTATCGCGAAGGGATTTTAGTAAATATAATTTGTCTTTGGGTACGATACTCAGCAATTTGGTGTGTGAAGGCGACCGGTGTGGTGGGCGTCCCACGACGCTCCTAAGATTTCCTCGCGACGCCCCAGGGAGTCGCGACGCACAGGTTGGGAGCTCCTGCTTTAGAAGTTGATAAAGAAAAGATAACAGGATGTCCCGAAGTGTAGCGGATCACGAAATATCCTTGAACCCGTAAATTGAAAAAAAGGCGTTTTGTAGTTTTCCATTCGTATACTTAATGCAAATCCATATCCAATTCCAAATTCCAGTAGAATATTCAAATCTATGAAGAATTACAATATTAGTTAAATTATTCTAATGACCCTTACCGCTTGCTGGTCGTAATCCAAGTGACTTAAAATTTCTCTATTACATGCTAGCAAAAAATGTATAGCGGTATGTACTTGTTTTACATGAAAATCTATTGAATCTAATACAAAGTGCTAGTAATGCGAATGCTAGAAATGATAGTAGTGATAATGCTAGAGATAATAATCCCAAATCATGCTAGAAATGCTAGTGCTAGAAATGCTAGTACGAAACACGAAGAGTTGAAAAAAGTCGACTTTTTAGTTTTGATCGGCGATGAACATATGGGTACTCAAATCAAAGGACTCGACGAGTACATTCATACGCCAAAAAGATAAACTGTCTTCTAATGGATTAAATTCGGATTCCGTCCGTTCTTAAGCAATTATTGTAACTTGCTTTGTGGGTGTGGTTTCAATGACAGCTCCATCTTCCATCTTTTCTATAGTATCGGTGACGTCGGTAGGACAATATTTGTGTGAAGCTTTGTTAGGATAGGTACACAGGTAACAAAAAATCTCAGATTGGGGAGATTGGGTCTGTATGGCCCTTGATTACCTTGACTCCACAGTAGGATTCTGTTTGTTTTTGTAGTTTCGATGTAAGGTTTGATTAGAATTTGTGAACAAATAACAAAATGACTTAGAAGAACATAATTTCGAGGGGATAGGCTTGGATGTCATGGTCCTATTCCATCCATTTTTATTTGTTTCGATGTTTATTTAGAAATACATACATATGCGTGTAAACTTAGGTTGAAAATCGTGTATAAATGAAAAAGGTTTTCTTATAAAAAATGCTTTTTGGAGTTGGGTTTTGTATTGCGTGCCCATGACCCTATTGTCCGATTTTGGTGATCCAAAAATACAACAACAACAGTCTGCAATAGAAATAAGCACGTATTGCAACAGACAGACAGACGCACAATCGTCCAATCGACTTCCTTCGTCATACTGATCAATTTATATACCCTTTTATATAGTCTGAGACTGCGTTACAAACTCCATGACAAAGTATCGTAATATACCCTTTCACTTAGAAATCGAACGGTATAAAAATGTTAGAGTATGGGTATTAGCAAAATTAAAAATAAATAAAATTAAAAAACGGATTTCGAATCTATAAATTTTGATTCTATAAATCTATGACTGATTTCATTATTCCCGAATTTATTATATGCAAACAACAACATTCCTCCAATTTCCATTTTAAATAAGTATGTACAATTAATTAAATCAAAAGATACAACAATTAAAAAAATAGTTCTCTGTAATAGATATCTCTAACAGAAAATTGTTCTCGATCCTTTTGGGTAATCATTTGCTCGGACTCCGCCGCCGCCCTGTTGCGCCTACCGTGGTTCGGTGCATGCATCATTTCCTAAATCTCTAACTGCTATGCATACATGCACACTACACACATATCGTTCTCTTCTAAAACACTGCTCGAACATTTTTCAAAGATACGCTTCGACCTTCTACTTATGGTCTTGAGATGGTTCGTCACATTCGACATTCGATCTACATGTGTGGCTGGATGCGGACTGGTGTGTTCTACTCGCGCATCCAAGTGCAGCGCATTTGAATACATATAGGTAGGTACATGCGACAAAACACAAATTTCAGAAAGAGGTTAGCTCGTAAAGGCTCTATGTCGTCCATCTGTTGGCTGCTTTTGATGTGGATAGTATGGTTTGTAGACACGAACCATTGCTTTAAACGAGCTTTTGGACTTTAATTGAATTGTTCCAACTTAGATGGCACTGCTGAAGAATTTTAAGCTCCAAAATACCGATAAGACATCTGGTAGTTTTTCTTATCTGTGGTAAAGGCCATCATGGGCATGCCTCGAAGATGCTGCTTTAGTGGTTGACTTAAATGTTTTCTGTCACCTATCACGTTAAGTAACCTGAGACGCTGCAGATGTTAATGCAGCACTCAGGCGCAGCGGTTACTCGGATAATGCGGGAAAGTAACGCCCCGTAGAGAGACATAGGAATTGGCCGAAGTCCTTTTCCTATGAAACTCCTCCTGCATAGCTAAGGGTCCGCAGTTATGCCACAACTGAAGAAGATATAGGAATTAGCCGAAGCCTTTCAACCTTTATCTTCCCCCTTACGACAAGGGACATCCATAGAGCTTATAAAATCGATGGGTGATGGTTCAATATAATACAAAGCTAAATACGTGTCATTGAACTCTCAAGGATCAACATTGCCTTGACGATTGACTTTTCAAAAATTTACTGGCAAAAATTTTATTTACAAGGTAAATCCTAATTGTTCTTCTAGGTTCTGCATCGTAGTTCCAGAATACTTCGGGGCTAAACGTTTACATTTAAAAGATTCCTAGGCAATATCATCATCAATGTGGCAGGATAGCCCGACATCGCGTCGGGCTTTGGCCACCTGAAGGTAATATCAGGATCATCAAAATTGAGAATAGCATAATGTCAGCCGAAGATATGGTCCATGCAAGAATTCTTAAATGTTTTTCACCTGAAGTGGTAAGTGCGGTTCTCTTCTATACGACTGTGCTTAATATCAAATTTTTCCTACAATAGCTCGCGAGTTATTAAAAATGTTCTATTGAAAAAAAAAAAAAAAAACAAAAGTGCGGTTTAAACGGCTATACCTTGCGAGCTCTGATGCATGAAATCTCAAGAAAATGTGGCGCAAAATTGCTCTACAAATGAGCCAAATTTCAGATTTCAGATATTAATTTCATTACCAGTAACCGAAAGATATAGATATAACGCTCCAGTCGATTCCTACATCCTTTTCAGTTGTGGCGAGCTGTGGATCCTTAGCTATGCAGGAGGAGATTCATAGGTTCAATAACTCCGGAAAATTCCTATGCTCCGCACGGGATGTTACTTTCCGCATTATCGGCGTAAAGACCCTGTAGGGTGGGGATAGAATAAAGTGATGAATCCGCGCCGGAAAATTCGCGGCCTATTTTTTGGTGCCCACACCGGCGCGACGCGAATACTTCGCTGGGTACTGTCACTCACAGCTGATATCATGTTGTTGCCTTAGAAAAGGTATTAGATTTATGTAAGGAAGTGACTTAGACATGATAGAGAATAACTGCAAGAACTGGCCAAATACAATTATTTTAACATTTATAATCATGCTGCAATTTTCGTGCACTATATCAAAATGTCGCGGCATCTTTACTTATTATCCCTTTGAGGACCATACATTTTTGGCCGAAGCGATTTTGGTTTCTGTTTTATTTTCGTGATCACTAGGTCAATAGTAGTTATGTCACCAAAAATTGTGCCCCTAACCCCCCATTTTACCCCTCATTTCGCTTGGCTAATATATTTGCCTGTAGGTTGTAAGGGAATTTATCACCTAAAAACGACTGAACATAATAACGGCATTGTGACGTGTAATTCATGTATTTTAAAAGTGAAGATCCTGATTGAAAACAATTAATGTTAGGTGTGGTAAATATTGAAGCAATCGCGAGATGTTGCGGAGCAAAAGGACACATTACGTTGGGTACAAAGTACATCTGTGCAGTCATATTCATCTATAAAAGTACCACAAGGACAAACTTTCAAAATCTCTCGGTATCCCAATTTATGAAGAGTTATTTTCTGAAAAGGCCAGTCCTGATCGTCTCTGGAAAAGGGTGGGCTCGTGGTCTACTAAAGTAGATGTGTTATGTTACGTAGGTAGGTTACGGTAGAGTATTGTATACGCTCACGTAATTCGAAAAATATCCAAGAGCAAAATTGCCTTTTTGTATGTAATAGCTGACAGCAAACAGGCACATTACGTATATTTTGCTAAATTATGTAGCGACAAACCGCGCCCGTTTAAGTTGAAATGCATCAGTTGGTCAGATGAAGATGTTATGGCCCTTGGATTTTTCTTTATGTCGATGTCAAGGCTTTACGGGATAACCCTTTAATTCAAGCATAGTCTTGGTGGAAGGGAAATTAGGGTAATTAGGGCAAAGGATCGAATGGGGGACAACACAAACATCCATGGCCACAGTGTGACTTCTCTTCCACTGAGCCACCGAATGCCCACATTTATGCAGATATGCTCCCTGCATAGAAACCGATGTACCCTCGGCTCATTATCTGCCGGAAATTGTCCACCGGCCATATTAGAATGTTGCTAGAGAATGGAAAATTGATTGACCCTTAGAAAAAACTGTCAACATAAATTTTTTGCTTATCCCGTATAGGTTTGGGTAACGAAACTCCATATAAAAAAATGCCAGCTGATCCACCTGTCATTTTTTTATTTGAAGTTTCGTTAGCCAAACCTGCAAAGGATAACCAAAAAAACACACCTAATGTAATACAACAAACTCATCGAGGTGATAAATGTTTTTTTTTTTTTCAGTGTAGACGCGAAAATTGTGTAGCCAGTTTCAGACACATAGAGGCGAATTGCTTTGAGGGAGTAAATAAACCTGGGCTTCTTCTTGAAACTGTCTATATTAGGAGTAGATTAAGCGTTTTGGAGATACAGCAGATTTTTCTAAGTCAATGACAATTTTTAGACTTAGCCTTGATTTGTCAAATATTATTTCCAGAAAAGACCAAATATAGTAATATAATTTTACAACGTTTTCTTTGCCATTATCTCTAGATTCGTAAAGCAGTAGTCTATATATTTCGTTTGAGTGCTGAAAAAAAAACAGCTGTCGTGAGGTAGAAGGTTTTTACATTTATGAACGCTATATATCTCTCCGATAGTCAAGCTGCTATAAAAGCCATTGCAAATCCCAAAACAACCTCTAAATTGGTTTGGGAATGTCAACAAAATCTCAAAAACCTAGCTACCCGGAACAAAGTAACTCTAAAATGGGTGAAGGGACATAAGGGGATCGAAGGAAATGAGAAAGCGGACGCCCTTGCAAGAGAGGGTTCCGAACTACCCTTAACTGGTCCTGAACCTGCAATCGGAATCAGTAAATCTACTGCCAGAACCGTTGCTAGATGATGGACCGAGGATAAATTCCAAAATCGATGGAGACTAGCTGAAGGGCTCATGCACAGCAAGCGTATGCTGGAATCTAACTGGCAAACCAACTGTACCGAAGCCCTCAGTTTAAGTAAAACGAACCTGAGGGCAGTGACAGGCCTTATAACCGGTCATTGTACCCTACGAAAACATCTGCATACAATTGGGATCTACACACAAGACCCATTATGCCGCCTCTGCAACGAAGACGAGGAATCAGCCTCGCACGTTATCTTCGAATGCCCCGCTCTTATGAGCTGGAGACAAAATTTCTTTGGGGCTCAAACTACCACAATGGGTGCACCCAAAGTAAACCTGGTTAGCTTTCTTCTAAGCCTTATACGAAGGACAGAGCTCTTAACCTGAAACGTTCTCGCTTAGATGGGATATACAATAAGCCAGCAGGCTGCAGTATTGGGCGCAACCAGCCCAACCTATCTCAGCGCCATATCCATCCATCCATCCATCCATATATCTACCGCAAATTATTTAAATTTACCACATTACAAATTCGATAAATTCACCACAATTAAGTGCAAGTTCGAAAACCTTCTTACGCTATTCATTTTCGCAACTCCAACTCTAAATGTTGCAAATGTAATAAAAAAAGACATAGTGCGTTTTGTTCCGTTTCAGACCATAGGCAAATATATTTGCCCAACTTATTTCAGGCCTGTATGAGTTCACTGAACTTCGAAAAGCCTGGAACGTTGCATTTTTACAAAGAGAAGAGATAGACCAAATGCACTATTTGAGGTTCATCCATTTTTTCGATTTTACCGTTACATTACAGTCCCTTGAACTGTGACTACCTTTTACTTACCTTTGGGGGCCCCTGGGGGCAAAGCGGATCAGATAGAAAATTATACCCATAATAATGTTGTTGCCCCAACTCTCATTTATGAATTTCTTTTGGAGTATTTTGTTATATTTTTAACGTGAACAATTTTAAATGTCAAAAACCTCCGGGGAAACATATTTGCCTATAGTCGTTAAAGGTTAAAGGGTTATGAAAAAGCGTATGCGGAAGAAATCAACATGAAATTCGACATTTTACCTCTCCATGTCTATACTTATTCTAAGGATAAAATCATTGACATGCGCAAATTGATGGAAATATGCAGTGCAGTGCAACCTTGTTACACCGTACCCTAAAAAAAGTAGCGGCAGTGTTCGATTTTATTGTTTGAATTGACTATCGCGTACCCGAAAACTCTTACATCTTATCTTGTGCCCGTCGAATGGTTTGTCTTATCGTATAGAGAAGACACAAAGCTTGAACGTTGTTTTGTGGCTGTTTTAAATTGAATATACATACATATGTATGTACCTGTTTACATAGCATGGTTACGCAAAATGCGTAGTTACATACAAGCTTCAATATTCTATTGAATTGAATGTTTACTTTGCATAGTTACGCCATATTTTGCTTGGTTACGCCATCGTATGAAATTGCATAATTACTTTTAGTATAATCCTTACGTGATTCTTTACGATGGCGTAACCAAGCAAAATATGGCGTTATTATGCAAAGTAAACATTCAATTCAATAAAATATTCAAGCTTGTATGTAACTACTTAGGGACAAACGCAAGCACCGAACCACCAGGATCCTCATTTCCTATCGTATACTATTCATAAATGAAACGATTGACCTTGTATTCTTTCGGAAATCCGTCGATATCTCTGAAATCCTTTGGTGTGGCATAACGACCGAGGTGGCGCTAGACTCACCATAAAATTGCCGAAAGGATCATCGGATCCTCTTTTTATTTCCGGTCAGTGCACAGGGTGGTCAGAGATAACCGTCAACCTGGATCTAGGCCACAGCAATTTCACAATCAGCTTCGTACTACTTCGATAATCGGTCGATATCTTTGGAATCCTTGAGTCCAGCGAAACGATTAAGATTTCGCTGGACTCGCAACAAAATTCTCTTAGGTGGCGTCGGAGCATCTTTCCTGCGCAGCTCACAAGGGGATAACCGAGATAAGTACAATAATTCACAAAATGTATGCTTTTGTTATTTGTCAACTTAGATGTTGGTCACAGCAATTTCACGATGAACTTCGTACTATCGACTTTGGAAAATCGTCGGGCCGAGCGATACGATCGGGGTGTCGCCGGGCTTGCCTCAATAGGGCAATTTATTTGTGTAAGTCCAAACTACGAGTAGAAACCTTCCTTCCTTGGAATTTATGTTTCCAAAAATGTTACTTCCTTTACTCATCCACTGATACCATAAAACATTTAAAACTTAAATGCTCGGTCAATACCTAAACAACACATTCCAAGTCTACATTTTCGGGTACACCAACATCAAGTTGTCCTACACTGCACCAGTCAAATAAATTATTTGAATAAAATGACATTAGGTAGCAAATATTCGAACCGGAAAAAATACTGCAAAACTGGCGAATATTCGCGTTGGTGTGGGCATCTCCATACAACGCAGTGTGTTACAATTTTGACGCCGCGGAAAAATTCGCTGCGAATATTCGCTGACGCGCCGGTGTGGGCATCACTTAAAATGGCAATCGTCTCCAAAGAGATGTTTTAATTGCCTAGCATTCAGCCACTTTCCGAGAGACTACAGTAGCCGTAGTCAGCATGATCGGTCGAGTATGTGCTTCAAGTGTTAAAAAGATAGCCTGACCAGCATCTTCCGATAAGGAGCCCTTCTGCATATTGTGCAAAGAAGCAGATAGGGCAACGAAAAGCACTAAACTGACGGAGTAAAAATGAAATTGTTGCTTAGTTGAATTTGAATCAGTGTCAAGCTGCACAAAATCTGCTATCACAGACGAAGGGAAACGACATTACAAATATCTGCAACCAACATAAGACGACTAATTAGTAACCTGGATCTGAGAATGCTTTGCGTTCTTGCAAACGTATATTGGTAGAGTTAAATGAAGTAGTTAAAGCGAAGATAAACGGTATACATGATATACGTATACCTGGTACGCTCCGACACAGTGGAAAAATACCTACAGAGTTTCTAAACACACTTGTGTACGACGTACATACTCACACTCCCTGCATAATTGCAGGAGCCTTCAACTCGTGGGCTCATGAAAATGGGCAGCCGTCAACCAAATAAGCGTGGTCGGATGCAGTCTATAAGATATACGTAGTAGAATCCAAAATTGTTGAGAAAAACACACTTCCAGTTATTCGATTGAATTCATTTAAGTTTTATTTTTCAATGTAACTCCCCTTTACATCAATTCAACGATGAGATCGTTTAATAAGATCCTGCATCCCTTTCAAAAAGTAGTCCGCGGGTTTGTCTTGAAAATGGTCCAAAACAGCATCTTTCAGTTCCTTCTCAGTCTCAAATTTTCGTCCTCGGAGGTCCTTTTTTAATTTTGGGAACAGGAAGTAGTCACTTGGGGCCAGGTGTGGGCTGTACAGGGGGTGTTCAATTTCTTCAAAGCCGCATTTGACCACAGCAGCCTTGGCCACCGCGGCGGTGTGAACTGGTGCATTGTCGTGAAGAAGCAACACCCCTTTCGCCAGTTTTCCATACCGTTTCTTCACGATGTTGGCCCTCAATTGGGTCAAAAGATCTGCATAATATTTCCCTGTTACTGATGTGCCCTCTTCCTTGAAGTCAATCATTATAATCCCATTGGAATCCCAGACGATGGTGGCCATAATCTTTTTCCGGCTCTGCTGCACCTTCGCCTTCTTGGGGCGCTCCTCATAAGGCCTCCTCCATTCCATGGACTCCCTTTTGGTCGTGGGATCATAGTAAAGGACCATGGTTTCGTCTCCTGTCACAGTTCTGTTGATAATTGCATCCGAGTCGGCGCGACACAGCTCCAAAAGGTCTTTCGAACATTTCATCCGCTGCTTCATTTGATCTGCTGAGAGGAGTTTCGGGATCGATCTTGCCGAGATCTTCCTCACCCCCAATTGGTCGGTAATAACTCTTTCGACGGTGGTTTTTGATAGACTTGTCCTTTCTGCAATCTCTGATAACTTTAGCCGCCGATCACTCAATACAACTTCCTCGAATAATTGGACGTTTTCTTCGGTGGTCTCAGCTATTGGGCGTCCGGTGCGGGGTTCATCAAAAACATTCGTCTTTCCTCGTTTGAATTAAAAAATCCATCGGTAAATAGTCGCCTGGGATGGTGAAAAGTCGCCGTACACGGATATGAGTTCATCTCGAATCTGGGACACCGTGTATCCTTTCAAAAAAGGGAATTCAATGATCGCGCGGTACTTGATCTGCTCCATTTCAAATACGAAATCAGAATGCGACACAAATAATTACCTAGCCGGGCCCTTGATTGCACAATTGAACTCTGTTGCGATGCGTTTTTGCAGGCAGTCTGTATGTTTGAATCAGTAAAATCGAACAATGGGGTCATGGGGCTGCCATACAAACCCAACCCAACAATTAAGGTTCTTCTAAGAAAAACTTTTTTATATGTGCACGAATTTCAACCAAATTTCACAAAAATTTGTTTCTGTTGATGACACAAAAGATATGTACGAATGGATCAAATCGGACCATGGGGTCATGGTGCTGCTATACAAACCCAACACCCCATTTTGGTTCTTCTAAGAATTTTTTTGTACACCAATTTCACAGTAGTAGTCTGGCTGGTCTAGCGGTTAGTGCGCGCACCTTCAGTGCACAGGGTCATGAGTTCGAATCTCACCGTGTTCCATGGTGTTTTTCGAACTCACGAGCTTGTGACGGACTATGATCTCACTCAGATGTTAAACGAGTACCCATTTATGGGGATAAATAACACTGCTGAGCGTGATGCTGATCTCATTACCTCAACAAAAAAGCAGATAAGATCTTGGAAATAGGATGTCACTAACAAATCCTGCGGCCTTAGTCAAATGATGGATTGTCGCGCCTGTTATTTATTTAATTTCACAAAACCTTGAATTAATGTGTCTTAATCAATGGAGCCATGCTCACGCATCCCCCAATAACATTTTCTGAGTAAATATTTTGATTTGCCCACTTATTCCAACCAAACCCGACACAAATATTGTTTTGTCGACGCAACGGAACCTTTGTGAAGACGGAAGGAAAATAATGGGGGGCGGAGTTAAATACAAGTCGTAGGTACGCCCGAAAAAAACTTTTAGCCCGAGGAGAGCGAAGAGTATCCAATTTTCAGCTGCGCCCGAAATTAGCCTCGGTAAATTTCGTCATCTCTCTCTAAACCGTTTGGTGTACCTCAACGCTCTAATCGTCGTCCACTATTGTTTGCATTTTTTGTGGATGTGTGACATCTCTGACTATCTTATCTCGCTTGAAGTATTATCCTCTTCTTAAATCTTTGACGCCTTATCTACTATTTGGCCATCTATGAGTAGCACACATTTTTTGCAATGATTCAAAATTCACTCAGATAGATAACAAAACTATCTATTGTCGTAGTCACTGTATATTTCATGAAATTGAAATGCAAATTTTCAAAAGCGACCAACATAAGCGGAATCCTAAAAACCAATTTGCATGGTAATTTAGTCGTAAATTGCTTTGTAATGAATTAATTCTGTGGCCCATTCTCGATCCTTTCACCATAATTCGAAGCTACCACAATTCTTTACCATCATTGTGGTTACAATTAGCTTACGCTGTGTTGAGTCCAATATACGAGTAGTGTGTAGTACACTCACACTGTGTATGCGAGCAAGGATATCGGTCTTCCATTTGTATGTGGAGGATATGAGTATTCCCCCCTTCGGGCGAACATACGTCTATTCCGGCCGGGGCCCAACCAAGCGTTTGAAAGATATATCTAGTGGCCGACACTAGTGCAGTGCTAAAGTTATAAATATTGAAGTGACAGATAGGTGGGATTTATGGTCGATGATGACTCTGGTTAGGATGATTAGGAAATTGCTTTCAATATAGAGTAAACGTTTGCGAAAGAAACAATATGCTGCGAATGGTGGGAGTATGGAGTCGGGTTAGAAAACATGAAAAAGGAGGAACCACCATAAACACCGTTTTATGATGGCCAAAAATATTTTGTCAACAATTTTCATCAAACATTTCCATTCAATTTTATTATCCTACATCAATCACATTTACTATCATAAATTCTAGCTTTTATCGTCCACGTGTTCACATTCCACTTTTTGTGTATACCTATACGGCCATGCCCTTTCTTTGTGACGGAGCAAGAATTATGTGCCAATATCGGGAAATTTATAACCATTTTCATATCAGTATAATGTTCTCATTGAAAATATTTCGTCTTTGTGTACAAAAAGAACAGTCTCAACTAATTGCCTCATATGTTATACGCACGACAAGAGTTCTAGTCAAGAAGAAGAAGAAGTCAAGAGAGGCGGAGAGGCGCAAGTTTGAACTTAACCTCGTCCAAAGTTCTTGAGACTGTGAAATGTGATAAGTTGAAATTTCGGCTGAACAATGGAGATTATGCCTGAAGTGAAATTCATTCTTCCTAATCGAAGGTTATGCAATTTATTCGGAGAATAAAGGCGTCTTTGAAGGACGTGAAATCGAGACGGGATTAAGGACACGCTTTTCTGAAAATTTGAGACAGTTGTTCGTTTATTGGCAATTTGTCCTTTTTGTAGATGTTTGTCAGGTGAAATGGGTGAAATTGCCATGGTGCCTATCTTTCAGACGAGGGCCCACGTAAAGGTGGAGGGTGCGATGATTTTGACATGAATGCAATATAATTTAGTAACAATAAAATAAATTTGTTAAATTGTCTTCAATTTTGGCAATTGCTTGGAAAAGTCTTTTCAATTTAGTTCAGCTTCCTAAAACTTATCCTAAGCTTGAGTGATTCCTCTCCGGCAACGATACAATGAAGGAACTATCTTCCGACATTTCCAATAATTCTCAACCAATTTCCGGTCGTGTCACTCTAAATTTCGCACAAATTTAAATTTACGACTCACATTCGAAACTGAATACGCACTCAACTCATTCACATTTCTCTTGAATCGAGCACACAAAGCGAATCTCATTATTTGCAAAATTTCGTTGAAATCCGAAATGATTGCCCGGGTGAACTATAAGGAAACGGTTAAATTTCATCGACAACCGTCGTCGCCGTCTCATGATAGTAAGTCGTAGCCACGGGAAACGAAATGGAAAACGGGGTGGAAAATTTACCAACCTATTGATTTCCAAAGGACTTGATAAATTTGATCCTTTAATCTTGCCTGACGTTGATCGATATACCGTTTGGCTTGACTAGCACATATCGCACACCAGCACTATGCTATATGTGCGGTTGGAAGGAAGGAAGGAAGGAAAAAAAGGATTCACATGGGCGTGGAAAGAGCCAACAAAAATCTATGGCCATTATACTCTTTACCTTAACAAAAATCGTAAAAGGAGTATACGAATCGTTCCTTTTTTTGCCTGCTGTGCACTCAAAGAACCGGCCGACCGACCGATAAAAGGACGAAATTGCTGCTGGAGTACCATTGTCATGCAAGATGATATTCCCTTCTGACTAAGCCGGGATTATAGGCAATAAGTGCACTTAAGTGGAAATTTGACATACTGTAATTTCTCCTTAATGACAGCTTCAAAGAGATAGCTATACAGGACAAAAAAAAATCATCAAAAAAAGAAGCAACCTTCTGCTCATGAAAATAAGAAATAAATCCTTTATTGTCTCTTGAATTGACGGAGGCGTAACAATTGCCTCTTGGAGTACTTAGTCCTAGAAAAAAATTGCCGATTAGAATACACATACTCCAGATAGGACGAAATTAGCAATAAATCAATGTCATTTTCTGGTCGTTTGTTTTCATTGAGCTCAACCGAATAAGACAAACTCATTTCGTTTTCTCCCGATAGTCGTGGTATGAGCCTACAATGAGAATGTCTGTCTCCGATTTGTATGTATAAAATTCGACAGGTTCATCCAAGCGAGCCAATCCTGCGTCTTTACTGTGGCGTAAAACAAAGCCAGTTTCGGTGAAATTAAGGTTGTTTTTTGTCAGTGTTGACATCCTGTTTGGGAATTGTTTATCTCCATCGGTAGGTGGTACGAGTGGCATGTTGACCACGACATGAACAAACAGTTGGTGGATTGTAGGGAATCCTGCACTGGCTGCCGATACGGTCTCGGTCATAGGTGCTGTTGTTTTTCCAGGAGAATTGTCGCCGTGCAAAATGTGTTAACAGCTTGCACGCTAACTAGGCAATTTTCATTTCATGTCGGTTCAGGATGGTGGACTTGCTTGTGTCTCGTCAAATGGAGTTCTGCTGACGAGGATGTAGGTACCTACTTGGTTCGATGTTTACACGATGAGAAGAAAACAGCGATGGTGTTACGGGACCTTGTATGGACACTGATTGGTGTTTTTGTGCCTACACTAAAAAAAATGGTGAGCAAGTAAAATCCTTAGCAAGGGAGGCTTTCAAAGGGTCGATTCTCTACAAAAATTTCATATCAAGAAACCTAAATCGAAAACCTCGGATTGGGCGAAGATTAACGAATAATCTGGAATGTACGCTCCCTGAATAGACCGAGGGACCTCAAGGACTTTCCCGGATCATTTTAGGCCTAAAATTAGTGACGGAAATTTGTATAAAAAATTTTACGAATTCTAAAGAAAAAGGCAAAAAGGGTTTTTTTAAGAGTTGAAGGAATTTTTGAAAAATACGGCTATTCGGATTATTTCCGGGCTTAGATCAGACCACCTCCAATGCCTCGTTCCCTGTGGAGCCTTCAGTTGATATTACTTCACTTCGGCTTTTTAGCTCGCAGGCTGATTTTCAAATTCATGTCTAGCTTATTTTCTATAGGCTTTTGTGAATTATGTAGGCTAACTCACTTATCGTCTACAAGTATAAAGTGCCCGCTACTTAGTGGATAGCTTTCGTGGCGAAGCAGACAAATATCGCCGCGATGTACCCTTTGTCAGTTTGAGGGTTTCGCCCTTTCGACATTCGAACCGATGATGCTCCAGCAAAGCCTAATCCAGTTGTCGAAAAGGGTCTTGATGGTGTGACTCGAGCAATCGGAAGGTTACCCATTTACTTTATACACATTTCCTTTAACTGTCGAACGCATCGTACGCATTGATGAATGATGAATGAATACACAGAAATCCTAAGTTTTGGTATCCAATACTTTTGACGAAATATGAAATGTTTGTGGATGCGATTCGGCGATTATTAACTTTGATAGGTGATGTTGGTATGGAATAATTATTGGATGTTTTTGGTAAATTGCAAGATTTGGCTGTTGTAATCGTCGTCCTACCCTTAAAATGCCGTTTTCGTTCAGATATGGGTTCAGACCTTTGAATTAACTTTTGATGATAAGATCTCCTGTCGATTTAATAGCTTCACTATCATCATAATAGCACTCAGCCTGAACCGAGCGTATCGAGAATTGTAATGCTTTTTCAAGTTCTAAGGGCTTCAAATGCCCAGACAGGAAATTCTATGGATGCCGACAATTGTGAACGAATCGTATGCAGTCACTCATGTTAACTTGAAGAGGCATGAAAATTTGTCCAGTTGTAGCCTTGGAAGAAATAATTGGTGTCGTTAAAGAGACGATTTTCCGTTGCTCGTCTGAGGTTGTAAAAGAAGTTTGGGGAGACCAATGTGCATCTACATCAGAGCAAAGAAAGAACACTGCACCATAACTCATTTTTGCGAAGATCTTCGAAGATTTTCTGCAGAAGGCATGTCTCCATACTGCAGTTGGAATCTTATCTCGTAGAGTCGATACTCTATTTTTGGCGAAATTTTTCCACTGACTAGGGTGTTTAGCTAGCCAGGCGAGCACTATCGTTGTAAATGTCCGACAGTTAATAGTTACAGTCGAATCTCGATATCTCGAAGTGCCAAGGGACCAGAAAAATAGTTCGAGATATCGAAAATTCGAGTAATCGAAAACAATAAAACAAATTTTACATGTTTATGTTTGTCGTTTTTTTAAGTCTTTTCTCAAGATATTCGGCTTATCGAAGTCACAAAATACATTCGGGCCAACAATTTTCGGAAAAATCGGCTAATCGAAGTCACAACTATTGTGAAATCAGCATGTTGTTAGGTTGCTTGACAAAATTCGTGGTTGATGCGGCTTATCGAAGTCAGAACACGTTTTGGGACCGACAAATTGCTTCGAGATATCGAAAAATTCGGCTAAAAGAAATTCGAGTTATGCAAAAATTTATATGGAAATTTCAAGGGACCGAAGAAATATTTCGACACATCGAAAATTCGCGAAAGCGAGGTTCGTGTTGTCGAGGTTTGACTGTATGTTTGCCATATCGAGATTCCAAACAACGTTTGCAGTTAGTTTAGCAAACGAGGAAAACGCCGCATAATTCTAAGCGAGGGAGCGATATAGTTTTAACGGGAGCTACTCGTGTTTTAGCAATTATTGGCGAATCTTTGTATTTGGGTTCTTTGCTGCCGGATTCCTCTTACACTCGAACATAAATCGATGCAGGAACAGGATGTTCGATTTTATCGAGGAGTCAACGGCGACTGCGATCACTTTTTAGTGAAGACGACAGGTGCACAATCTCTTCAGTGCACCTAACGAGAATCAACCCTGCCAAGATTTTCGAGGTTGACAATTGATTGATGATGCCACAGCGCAGCGGCTGCGTGCGTATACTACAGCACTTGAAGAAAAACTGTCGCCCATACTTGATAACATAAACAATTTAGGCAACCATGAGTTCGGGGAGGAGCTCAAAGACAGCATCAAAGGTGTTGCAGAAGTGGTCGTGGGCTATAAAGGCCGGTGCGGCGCAGACGAGCAGACTGGTTCGACGAAGAATGTAGGACCTCGATTGAGGCGAAAAATGAAGCATATCGCCAATACACACAACGCGCATCTCGAGCCAAGAAAGAAAGATACAACCAACTTCGGCGACTATCTAATAGGTTAATTAGACGTAAGAAACGCAAAAATTTTGACGAGCAGTTATACAGCAAATAAACCAAAGATTAGCCAGTAAGAACACTAGACAGGCGTACAAACTTATAAATAATGTCAAGAACGGATATCAACCCAGGACAAGCCTATGTAAGGACAAGGATGGTAACATCATCAGCGACATCGAAAGCGTAAACAAACGATGTGTCATTATGAACAGATTTTCAATACACCATCAACATCCTTCACGGAGCCAGCTCTTGAACAGTTAGCCGAACTAGGCCCTCCTGTTCTACCCCCAATCGTAGAGGAAGTGAGTCTCGCCATACAGTCGCTTCCAAGTAATAAAGCGCCCGGCGCTGATGAGATCCCAGCAGAACTGCTGAAGCATGGTGGAACGTAATCCGTAATCCCCGAAGATTGGCGCTAAAGCATAATCTGCCCAATCCACAAAAAGGGTCACAAGCTGAAGTGTGAGAATTCCAGGGGCATATCATTAGTTTGTACGGCCTATACGATATTATCGAATATTCTTGAAAAGAGAATTAATCCGTACGCAGAACGAATCATTGGCGAATATCAAGGCGGCTTCAGACCTGGTCGCTCAACGACCGATCAGCTTTTCACAGTAAAGCTACTACTCCAAAAGTGCTGGGAATATAACATCGACGTATACCAAATCTTTGTCGACTTCAAGCAGGCATACGACAGTATCGATCGAAGTGTACTGTACAACATTATGCTGAATTTTGGTATACCGGCAAAATTAGTGCGACTCACAAGGATGACGATGACTAATACCGTCTCGCAGGTATGAGTGCAGAACCGACTCACTGACCTATTTGAAACTCGTACTGGACTCAAGCAGGGTGACGGGCTAGCGCCGACGCTCTTCAACCTAGCTTTGGAGTATGTAATTCGAGCCATGAATATGGACAGCAGCGGAACGCTACTCATGACTCATCAAGTCGATTCAATTAGTAGCGTACGCCGACGATATCAACATCATGTCTCGAAGGTTGGGTGATGCAGAAATCCTTCTGCATAACCTCAATAACACCGCAAAGGAAGTTTGACTACATATCAACGAAAACAAAACAAAGGCCATGATGCAATCGAAAACAAGACGCCAACGAAACCGACGAAATTAAGCGACGGATACAACTAGCCAATAAGACATATTTCTCGGTCCTCCCTATAATTAATTCGAAACTTGCACACAGGAACACGAAGCTCCGCGTGTACAAAACGATCATCCGACCCGTGCTATGTTATGGCTGCGAAACATGGACCCTTACCCAAGCCTCCGAAATTTTGCTAGACGGATTCGAACGAAAGGTCCTTCGGCGAATTTTCGGGGCGGATCGCGAGCGCGACCAATGGCTTCATTCAAATTGTAAGAAAACGACCGGACGGGTAAACTTGGACGATAAGAACCATCGTATGATCATTTCACACTATCCGATCAAAACACGGACCGGCGAACAATAATCACACAGCAATTATGTATAAATGTTGCCATGCACGCTCCAAAGTTAGTGTACAATGAAATGACGAGTCGACAAGAATAAAATGCAAGTAAAAAACGCGCTAATTGTCTTTGCAAAACGCCTGAACTATTGGTAGATGCAATCGTCTTATCGATCGTACGAAAGATCTTACGAAAGAAAAACAATCGTGTCACGATTTTTTCTTTCGTAAGACGCGTTCTTACAATGTGAAATGGACAATGCTTGTCTGCTGGCCACTACAAAAGCTCTCTTGTCTTGCAAGTTTACCCGTCCGGTTTCGTCTTACAATCTGAATTCAGCCAATGGCTGAATTCAAATTGTAAGACAAAACCGGACGGGTAAACTTGCAAGACAAGAACCATCGTTCTTACAATCTGAATTGCACAATGCTTGTCTGCTGGCCACTACAAAAGCTCTCGCCGGGTGTTTGTTTGTGCTAATAAACGGACGGCGAGAGCTTTTGTAGTGGCCAGCAGACAAGCATTGTGCAATTCAGATTGTAAGAACGATGGTTCTTGTCTTGCAAGTTTACCCGTCCGGTTTTGTCTTACAATGTGAATTCTCCCAATGGCGTATCCATCCAAGAACAAAAGACTTATATTATTTATTATATTTTATATCAAATAAAATCTCGCGAGGTCATTGTCAGTGTGAGTGCGGGGCCTCTGGCACGTGCCTTAAGGATAATCCGGCACTGCATACAAGTATAGAGGGCAGGTTTTGAAGAGTGGATGGTAAAGGCGAATTAGAAGCCCGCAAAGACGTTGACTTTAACAACACTGAAAAAAATATTTTGCTAAAAACAAGAAAAAATGCAATAAAATACAGCCAAGGAATAATTTTTGCTGATTTAAGATGTATTTTGTTCTTCCAAGAAAAATTTTTCTGGTGTAATTTCCTGTTCTAAGAAAAGTTTTTGCTTAAAATAAAGCTTATTTATTTACTTTAAGCAAAAACTTTTCTTGGAACAAGAGAATACATCTTAAATCAGGAAAAACTTTTCCTTGGCTGTTTTTTATTGTATTTTTTTCTTGTTTTTAGCAAATGATTTTTTCAGTGAAGTGGCTAAAGCCCTTGCTACCTTTTGTTGTACCTTTTGCACACGATTTATTGAAATAACTTTATTTTGTTGCTAAAAAAAACCTTATAAAAAGTTAATTTTTGACTTTCATTTCAGTAGATAGATAGATATGTAGGTAAAGTGGTTTATTTTAAAAATTCATATTATATATAAAAGATTACAATGCAGATTACAAAACCAGTATAAGGCATGGCGTATTGCCGTCTGCCGGAGTTGATTGAATTAAATGTTTTCTGTTCATTTTTTTTTACATTTCTGTTGTTTTTATGTAGAATTTGGAATTATGCGTTACTTATTATGTTATTATTTTTGCTTCATGCTGATATGTAATTTATTACTTGCCGGGTTAAAATAATGGATTATTAGGTGACATACGGGGCAGGGTGATTAAGTTCACACAACTTCACATTCTGCGTGTTCATTGACCCTAACCCCCTGTCACTTAGTTAAGGCTATCGATTAGATTTGACCGCTTATAATTCGGCTACGATACTTCAACGCTATGCAACAGTACTCGTACAAAATGTCCCAGTTCGATCCGTTCAACAGATTATCCACTTTCTCTTCGCTTAAATAGTCCTTTCTCCAGCATGACCTTCTGGTCTCCTTACGTCCAGGACACTTACCGATGAAATGACGGGTGTCTTCCCTCACTCTCATGTTAGACAGATTGCATGTTATTGGAAGATCGATCCGATGCGGAATATAATTCAGCGGCAATAGTTCGCCTCTCGCTTTAAAAATAAGTGAAATTTTATGAATACTAAAGCTATTCTGGAAATATGTATTCGCCTCAAGATCATGATTCAGGTTTACATAAATTTCGCGATGCTGTGAACTTCTCGCTTCTTCTATATTCGCCCTCCTTCGCATGTTCTTTACTTCCGAAATCATTTGAAATAGTATTTCACAATTACCGCTTGTACCGTTCCAATCGAATGGAGTTCCCGTTTCTCTGGCAAGTGTTTGCAAATCGCCATAGAAAAGACTTTCCTCATTTACCGCATATGTCAGCACCTTCTTAGGGAGCCTCTCCTCACTCATTCGGGATACTTTTGCCAAGTACTTTGTGTGCGTCGAAAGTGTCTCCACAAATAGTGGCGATAAACCGGTCTCACGGAGCAACATGTAGTTTGCTGTCTTTGAAGGTAATTGGAAAGTTCGCTTCAGGAAATAACGTTGGAGTTTTTCAACTTCTTCGTACGCATTTCCCCCCCCCTACCTGGGCACCATATAGAAGCACAGATTGTGATACTGCTAAATATATCTTGTATTTCACTGTATGCTCTATGTTCCTGTTACTTAGGCAGTTTTTCCAGATTGAGCTAATTGCCCATTTTACTTCCTTTAATTTACTTTCTAGGTGAAGCTCCATTTTAAGATTACTTGATATTTGTATTCCGAGATAAGTGTATTGCTTCACCACTTCTATTGAATCGCCTCTGAAAGACCAGTTCTCGTTCCGAGCCAAACGAAATCTTTTTTTTTTTTAAAGGCCATTATTTTCGTTTTATCCAGGTTTACTGTCAATTTCCATTTCATGCAGTACATATCGAGATGATTGATCATTTGTTGTAGGTCATTCGGCGATTTTACGAACAGGACAATATCGTCCGCATACAACAAGACTTTAAGTCGCATCCCAAAAGCGTATAATCCACCAGGGCAATCGTCGAGGATATCGTTAATATATAGACTGCAAAAAGGTCTGGGCTTAATTTACAGCCTTGTTGCACGCCGACGTTCGTTTCGAAAGATTTCGATAACCCTTGCCGTTGTTCTCTCGTACAATCATTCCAATAGGTTACCGAATTTCGAAGACAGTCCGCACTTGTATAGCTTGTAAAACAAAGCATTTCTTTCGATAGTATCGAATGCAGCCTTGAAGTCGACGAAACAAGCGTATAACTTTCTGCCTTCATCGATGTGAAGTTTCGCCAGATTTTGGAGCACAAAAATATGGTCGTTCGTCGAGTATCCCCTTTTAAAGCCACCTTGGTTTTCGATTATTTTCTGCTCGTCATTTAACCACTTCGAGAACCTCGCTTGTAGAATAGAAGCGAGTGGTTTTTTCTGTTGCATTCAAAAAAGATATACCTCTGTAGCATCCTGGGTCATTCACATTGTCTTTCTTAAAAATTGGGAATATGATCGCGTCTCTAAATTCATCTGGAATATTTCCACCATCAAATATTTCATTAAATTCCTGGCATAGGATGTTAATCACATTTTCCCCAGCATACTTGAAAAATTCGACGGGAATGCCACTACTCCCAGCCGCTTTATTATCCTTGCACTGCTGCAAGGCCTTACGCACCTCATCCGTAGTAATGGTCGCATCGAGAATTGGATGACTCCAGTTCGGTCTTGCAAAATGAAATTTCTCATTCACGCGTAAAGTGTTCTCGTAGTTTCTCAGCATTAAGTCGGTTTCCCATCTTATACGTATCAGTATTATTTATACGGTTTGCAATTTGCCAAAAGTCTCTTGAGTTAGTGCATTCGCATAATAGTTCAGCTTGATGCTGGTTCATTTCAGTATTTCGATATAACGAACTTCGATTGTAACAAATTCTCGCGGCCCATTGAGGTTCGTCATAACCGACTTTGACTGTATTTTATTGAGTAATAAAATACTCATGCTTCATTAAATATTCAATCAGAAATTAAATTAACTGAAGATAAAATCATCAAAGAAATTCTTAAGAATCCTCGAAAATTCTAAATGTTTCTAACTTTAAACTTATATTTGAATTGGTTTGTTCTTTTTTTATCAAGAGACGCGAGAGCGTCTCGCCCGCCAAAGGAAAAAGAAAAACGAAAGCGAACAAGTCTATGATTACCGGAGACAACTTGCTTTTTTGTTTGACCAGGCTACAGCCTTCCAGGCAACAGCCCCCCAAAAAAGTTTTTTACCAAAATATTCCACATATCCTGTTCTAGTGCCTTTCCAAATAAAATCTTCGATCAGCACAATAACGGGTAAGATATATGCAATAAACGGTGACATTTTCACCCTCACAGACTTAAGCGAGTAACCCAATTTCAGAATGAAGTCTACAGTTGCAGAAAGACTTGCTTCTACTGTCTCTCTTCGTGATGGGATTTTTATGAAATTTGGAACCAATGATCCTCTGGTGGTCCTTCTAAAGAATCAATGTCTTCCATTTAGGTAAGTGGATGGAATAACGGTAAATTAATAGGTAAAGTTAACAAAAGATTTCCAACAATTGCGTCTATCGGCTCATCGCATTGACCATTTTTTAAAACACACTGCGGCATTGGGACATTTGGATATTGGGACACCGGGAGACTGGGAGACTAGGATCTTGGGGTAGTGGGATATTAGGAAATTGGGACATTAGGGTCTTGGGACATTAGGACATTGGGGCATTAGGCACAATGGGGAAACAGGGACGTGGGAACATCGGCATATTGGGACATCGGGATATTGGGGCATTGGGACATCAGGATATTGAGACAATGGGACATTGGGATATTGGGACATTAGGACACTGGGAGACTGGGACATTAGGACACTGGGATATTAGGACATTGGGACATAGGTACATAGGGGCATTGGACCACTGAGACATCGGAATGTTGTGACATTGGGACATCGGGATATTCGCACATAGGGGCACTGGGATATAAGAACATGTGAACATTAGGGTCTTGGGTCATTAGGACATTGGGATATTAGACATTGGGACTTGAGGTACACTGGGGAAACTGGGACGTGGGAATATTGGGGCACTGGGACATCGGGAAATTAGAACATTGGGACATTGTAACATTGGGATATTGGCACATTGAGATATTGGAACATTGGGATACTGGGACATTAGGACACTGAGATACAGGGACATTGGGGCACTGGGATATTAGGACATTAGGCTATTGGGACCTTGTGACACTTGGTATACTGCGACATTGGGACACTGACCACTGGTACATTAGGACATTGGGATATTATCACATTAGGATACTGGGACATTTGGGACATTGGGGTACTGGGATATTAGGAAATTGGAGCATTAGGACCTTGGGACATTAGGACAGTTAGACAGTGGGATATTAGGACGTTAGGTGGGAGACTGGGACATTGGGCTATTCCGATACTGGGATATTGGGACACTAGGGTAGTGAGACTTTCGGACATTAAACCATTGGGGCCCTGTGATATTTGCACATTGGGACAATAGGACCTAAATTGGGACACTGGGACATCAAGATATTGGGACATTGGCACATTAGGATATAAGGACATTGGGACACTGGGATATTAGAACATTGGGACATGAGGACACTGTGACAATGGACCTTAGGGAATTAGGGCATTAGGACATTGGAACATTGGGACACTGTGACATTGGGACAATGTGGCATTGGGACACTGGGTCAGGGAGGCATTAAGGCAGATCAGTAACAGAACGTTAACAAAGCGTTGGCAAGGCAACAACAGAGCGTTAGAAGATCGTTAACAGAGTGTTAACAGAAAATTAACAGAGCCTTAACAGAACGTTAACAGAACGTAAATCGAGTAATAAAAGAAAGGTAACAGACCGTTTACAGAGCGTTAGCCGAATGATTAAAGAGAATTAAGAGAACATTAACAGAACGTTAACAGAGCATTAACGAAAAGATAATAGAGTGTCAAGAGAACGTTAATAGAGCATTAACAGAGTTAACAAAAAATTAACAGATTACTAACAGAATGTTAGCAGAGCCATAACACAAATCTATTTTGCACAAAATACATATTAATAAACTATACCCATTTCATCCCAAAATTATTTAAAAAAAAGCTCAGCAACAGCCATTTGTGACGTATTTGCAATTGCGTTTGCAGTATCTATTTATTTTGAAGAAGACCCTGTGAATATAACTTATGATATTAAATTTATGGAATATGCTGAACAAAAACCTATTGAAACTTTTCCCAAAACAAAAATATTAGTTGGCTATTTAAGTATGCAAAAATATATGATATCTGACCAAAAACAACAAAGTTGTAAAAGTTACCCCGCCAAAGAAAAATTCATCTGCCGCAAAAAGAATACATATCACTCCAATCCGCTGTTCATATCTAATTTTGTTTGCTGGATGTATTTTGGTTTTAGGTGTAAATGCTGGAGAAGTTTAAATGTACAGGACTACTTCTTAAAGTAATTTGGAGGGAGCCGTCAAAGTGGCACTGAATAAAATGTTAAAGCTCCCACCAAATTACTTTAAGAAGTAGTCCTGTACATTTAAACTTCTCCAGCATTTACACATAAAACAAAAGTACATCTAGCAAACAAAATTAGATATGAGCAGCAGATTGGAGTGATATGTATTCTTTTTGCGGCAGATGAATTTTTCTTTGGCGGGGTAACTTTTACAACTTTGTTGTTTTTGGTCAGATATATTTAAACACAACATAATTTTAATTTTTAATATATTTTGGTTCGTCACTGATATGGTGTAGGGTAGCGTTATTTCCATACAAATTTTCAGGGGGATCTGAAATGCAGCTGATAATACATACGTAAATTTCCGGTAAAAAAAAAATCCCTTCAAAAGAAGCCCACAACATTGCCTTAATTTCTTTACATTTGTTACAATTTAAACTTTAACATTATAAAAATTCGATTAAACTTTAGAAATACATTTTAAAACGCCTTCATCACCCACTTTTCTTTTCAAATTGAACTTTTCTATTACACAAAACATCCAGGGATTGTTCTCCACGTAAGGAAAAAAAAACCCAAATCAAAGTTTAATGTAGCGAAACTCTTTGCGTATTTTCTGATTATTCAGCACAACTGCTTTCGCCCTCGTCGTATACAACACAGCTCCACCAGTTCCAAGCCATTCTATTCGACAAGATACAATGTACTGAATATTCCTTTAAACGTACCTCAGTGCTTCAACAACTCCAGTGTATCAATTTAGTTGATATCCTTTTCATTTTGACGTTTATATCGAAGAGGTTGGGTCGTAGCCCAGGAGCATGAATCTCCGATTACGACTCAGCTCACCCAAGACTGCAGCCATGATACGAAATAAAGCAGTGAGAACGCCATTATCCAATCTTCCGTACATACATACTCGTATATACCTCGTCAGAAACTGTGGACCCCATTTGCCTGAATTAGCATTACTTACTGCGAAAGCAAGCAAAACTTTTACTTAACGAAAACTTTTATTGGCATAAGTGGATTTTTGTTTCGTTTCGAACTGAAAAAGAAAAAAAAAAATGAAAAGAAAAGACGAGCAAAAGGACATTCCCGGCGAAGAGCATCGAACGATCCAACCAATTTGAAGTAGGATTTCGAAATTCAACTTCTATGAGTAGAAATCCTGTTTCAGCTTTCGCCGAGCTCGCGGATGTTCAGCATACCACACGACAACGACGACGGCTGAATATTGACATCACAACAGGACACAAAATGGGAAGATTGTGCATTTGAAATCATATTGTGGGGGGGAAGATAGATTTAAAATTGAAATGTAATCAGTTTAAGGAAAAGCTGAATGGGTCATAAATAAATATTTAAACCGATTTTATTCCGGCTACTTACACTTTTTTTCGAGGAAAGCCCGGCAAGCGTACAAGTTCTCTCGAAATATTTTGAATATTTCATGGACGATTGCTACATAATGTTGCAAATCGAATTGTCGAGGTCACAGAGTGAAAAATCGAGAAGAAACGTATCCTTGTCGTGGCGTGGAGGGAAAATATTCACAACTAATCTGACAACCTAATGTGCCATAATTTCAAGTCGTCTCGATGCCTTTTGCATGGATATGCGGGTACATGAATGAATTATGGGCATTATGGGTGATATTTTCCATTCTGTATTGTGCGAGAAGCTCTTAGCGGGCACGCAATTGATGCCATTTCAATTTGCATGCTTGTTGTCGTCAAAGTGTCAACGATGAATGGCATTAAGTGTACAGGAAATAGTTGCAGTTGCAATAGTTGGCACTTAGGGAAATTGTCACATTTGTTGCGCAACAGAGCATGAATTTGATTCATATAAAATATACATACATATTGTATATTGCGAGAATAAAAGTGAAAAACTTTAAAAAAAAAATTTAAAATCGCTATGAGGCCTAGGATTGGGGACTAGTTAGCGTAATTCCATTTGGCTTTTACTGAAGATTTCGTTAGGCTACAATTATTTACCATAATGTAAGTATGGGTACTCATTTACCATCTATGTACAGTCGAGAACGCATAACTGCAAAACGCTTAAGTGCAAAAAACGCATTTCTGCAAAATTTTTGAAAGCCCCATGATTTTTTACATGATTTTCATACAAAATTGTCTCAATAAGTGCAAGACAGATAAGTCCAAAATTCGCTTAAGTGCAACGAAAATGTATGAAAGGTAGAGCATACGTACACGTAAACCGCAACGGATAAGTGCAAGTTACGATTTTCGATGTCGTGCATTCGTTTTGCACTTTAGAATACGATAGTTTTTTTTTCTCACGAAAATTGATGTTATTTCTTCCTGAAGGTGGTGTGCATTTAAGAGTTAAAGAATGCGGACTACTTTAATTTTACAAACAAATTAAAATCAATACGGCTGGGTAAAACATGATACATATAAACATACTATGACTGGCAAATTTATTGACACAAAGACACCCCTTAAATGATAATTTGCATATGCCTATTTGTTGCTTATTTTTCACTTTTAAGATAAAAATGGAAATATTGTAACAGCTTAAGCCGTTGCTTTTGTTTGAATTCTTCAGATTTCAGTATGCGGCGCCAAATTTTGATTATCATTGATAATGGTAATTTATTGACTAAATTGAAAATTGTGACCATTCTAATGAAAATTACGTTCTGATTTCAGCTTTGCTTAACTATTAAACTTAATTATTTTTGCCCGTTAATACATTTTGGAATTTCATATACAAACATCTTAGACAATTTGTCAAATTTACCATTCTCGTAGGCTTTCATTAAAATTAAAACGGAATTTCAATGCACTAAATTTTTTTACTAAATCACCAAAACTGAAATATTTTTATTTTCTAATCAAATTACTGAACCATCCTCATGGAAAAGTCAAAACTTGACACTGAATATCTGGATAACTATTATGATCTCGCTAAAAGGGTTTGCAGATTCGATTGTAAGGCGAACATTAATAAAATGCCATGATCAACATTTGATGACTCTGGGAGGTCTATTTCAAGGCTTTCTGATTAACTTCTATCTTCTTTCTGCAAGGGTGAATTTATCGGCGCTTTATCCTGTTTTCTAGACGAAATTAATACTTAACTTACTTAATAACTTATGATTGGTGTAACTTGCTATCCTTGCCTTTAGATACTCAGTCAAATGTTTCGCTTTATTTCAACCATTACAAAAATTAAATTTGTGGAATGCGTTTCTTTCCAAGAACAAGCAGTTACATCCGTGCGAAACATGTTTTTCAAAAAATCATCAAAAATCATTGATGGTTTTAAAATGTTCTTTCTAGTTCACCGTAATCTAGCTTAACCTTCTTTGTGGGTATCTTTTAACCTTCAAGCGGGCGCGCATTTTTTTTTACATTACCGGGCGCGCGGCGGTAATTTACCGCCCTCGTCTTTTCCCCTCCATTTGCGCTCAACCGTACAACTTCCATTCTCATAACTATGGTAAATTGAAAGAAGAGCATATCCCAAATAAGTTATCATCATAAAAAGTATTATCTGGTGAACAATAAAACAAGTTCACCAGTTTTAGCGAAGCATGTCACTACAGTGATACTACACAGAGCATACACATTTTGAGCATAACTATAAACTGTATTGTATCGTATCTACAACAGTATGACTTAAGAATACATACTTCTCCCACCTCGATCCGGCCAACGGGGGAAAAGCTATGCGTGTTTATATGATCAGGGCGGTAAATTACCGCCCGCGCGCCTGCTTAATAATCATGTTGTTTATCACTACCAGTATCTTCGATGCCTAATTTTAACATTGTTCTTCGTGCAATGGAACCATTTGGTATTCATCTTTCTTTCACACTCCTAATTCAATGAAATATGTCCAATATGGTGTTCTCCCTGTTATATTTGTCGTTTTTTTTT
Source organism: Microchrysa polita (assembly GCA_949715475.1). Taxonomy (NCBI): domain Eukaryota; kingdom Metazoa; phylum Arthropoda; class Insecta; order Diptera; family Stratiomyidae; genus Microchrysa; species Microchrysa polita. The sequence continues at coordinate 136,992,560 of OX454416.1, read as the reverse complement.
ACAATTATGTGGCCTTTTACTTTAAAAGGCGACAAAAAGAAAATATTCAATTGTATCGATAAATTTACCACTAATATTATGGCAAAACTACTATAAGTAAGACTGGGACGCTCGAAGCAATTTAGATATTGAAAATGTTTGAAGAGAGCATTTGATTAACCCTTCTGTCGGCACAAAGGTCTGGCCAGACCTTCGGCACTATATTTTGGTCATAAAAGTATGGCAGATGAAATCGAAGCGACTTCATATTTCATGATATCCTAGAATAATATGTTTAGAAGCATTTTGCAAAAATTTGAAAAAATCGGTTGAAGTTTTGAGTATGTTTTTGATGATTTTCAATTTATAGTGCTTTTTTGATACCCAATAGGTCTGGCCAGACCTATAGTTTTCCCCCCATTCTCCTCTTGAGGTAAAAGGTGCAAATATGAAATTCTCTTAAAGTTCTCCTATTTATGATCTAAGAATGGTATTGAAATTCAATTTGTACTATAAACGATAAAAATTTCTCAGATTTTTCTTTGAAAAGCCGTGAAGCTCGGGAAATAAGTATGCCTAATTTCATCACGTGTTATAACATCACCTAATCAACTGAGATTTCATTCAAGGAAATTCCAACCAGTTTTTTTCCTTTGTAATAGTTAGGACTAAGTATGAGAGACTTACGGACGTCTTTCTAAATAGATTTGATCAAGAAATTTACGAAAAATTTAGAATGAATGTCTGTTGCGACGCGTTTTACTCGGCGGGTATTGAAGCTAGCAAGCTGAAATTTTGCACACGTGCTTCTTATTATTGCAGGCTGTTTGTATGTTTGATTCACCCAAATTGGATCACTGGGTCATGGGGCTGCCATACAAACCTAGCTCCCCAATTTGAAAACTTTTTTATTTGTGTACCAATTTCAACCAAATTTCACACAAATGTGTTTCTATAGATAACACAAAATATATGCAAGAATGGATCAAATCGGACTATGGGGTCATGGGGCTGCCATACAAACTTAACCCCCCAAATTAGGTTCTTCTAAGAAAAACTTTTCTATTTGTGCACCAATTTCAACCAAATTTCACACAAATGTATTTCTATTGTTGACACAAAACATATGTAAGAATGGATAAAATCGGACCATGGGGTCATGGGGCTACCATACAAATCCAACCCCCCAAATTAGGTTCTTCTAAGAAAAACTTTTTTATTTGTGCACCAATTTCAACTAAATTTCACACAAATGTATTTCTATTGATAACACAAAACATATGTAAGATTGAATCAAATCGGACCATGGGGTCATGGGGCTGCCATATAAACCAGACCCCCCATATTGGTTCTTCTAAGAATTTTTTTGTACACCAATTTCACAAAACCTTGAATTAATGTGTCTTTATCAAAACAACTAAAAAGTTCAAATCTAATGGAATCGTACTGTGGGGTCATGCACCGGCAACCCCAATAAAATTTTCCGAGTAAATATTTTTATTTGCCCACTTATTTCAACCAAGCCCAAAACTTTTGTCAAGACGGAAGAAAAAGAATGAGGAGGGGGATTAAATACAAGTCATAGGTACGCCCGAAAAAACTTTTAGCCCAAGCGAAGGGTATCCAAATTTCGGCCGCGCCCGAAATTAGCCTCGGCCCCGGGGTTGGCGAGCGAAGCGAGCAGGGGGCGAAGCCCCCTAGTTTTTCAGTAGGTCCAGCCAGACCTATTGGGTATATAATATGCATATTGTAGTAGGTGCCGACAGAAGGGTTAAACGATTAAGAACTACTCCGCGTAACACACATTTTAATACACTTTCCACACGCTTAATATCCTTCCATCTGTAATTATGTTTTTTTATAAATATGACCGAAAACGGATAAGTGAAAAAAACGGATAAGTGCAATTTTTCTTTCTGCCGGAGACGATTGCACTTATCCGTTCTCGACTGTAATCGTTTTTCGACCACCACTAACAACTTCTTTCACAGCGTTTTTCGAATATGATCTTTCTGACACTACAGTTAAATTTCGAATTCATAATTTGAGCCACATCCGTGTCGCAATATATCCACTGTTACCATCAGATCGTCACAAAAAAAGAACAAATTGACCTCATTTCGAATATTGCATGTATGTATGTATGTATACTGCTCAAAACAAAATAAGGGCCACTAAAAATTTTCTGATTATTTTTGTGTGAAAAAGGAAAATCATAGTTTTGATGGTCTAATTTAATAAAACAATATGTTTTTCATTAAATTTAATTAATTTTATTGAATTTTGACCAAAAGTTACACTTTTTTTTAGCATTTTTTCGGATTGCTTACTTTTTGCGGTCATGTAATCGTAACAATAACAATTAATTTGTATGGCTAACCTGTAAAAAAACTGCTTCTTTGTTTTTTTTCGTATCGAGTATGGCCTTCACTTTTTGATATGCAGTCTCGAAGCCTGGACGGAACGCTTTCAATCGATCCGATCGACGCTTTCTTTTGATATCTCGTCCTAAAACATTTTTAGCAATTGAATCCGCTGTTGCCGATTGTGTATATCCTCTTCAGCTGTCCGCATCCGGCGTTTTAATTGATCCCAAAGATGTTCTATCGGATTTAGGTCCGGACCGTTGGCAGGCCACTCCATGACCTCAATATTGACCTCCTCGAAAACAGAAATTGTCGCCCGGGCAGTATGTGGTCGTGCATTATCCTGCATGAGGTTAAAACCATCCAACGCCTGTTGTGAAAAAGGAATGATGTGTGGCCTAACAATCCTTTCAATGTAACTTTTGGACGAAATTGTCCCGTTATTTAGGATAACAAGGTCAGTTTTGTAAAACTTCAATTTGTTCATCCTATACTCATATCGCAATCGTGACTAACTAAGAAACATGATACTATTTACTTGCAGTTCAGTAGTTGTAAAGTATTTTTGTTCGTATCTAACTTACGACTAAATGTAACTTATTGTTCGCAAATGACCAAGTTTCTGACCATTTCATATAGAAGAACAATGTACAGATGGCAACGAAAGATAACTTGCTAACTTCTCCAACTCGCTACAAATTCATATGGAGCAATCAAATAATGTCGGAAAGTAATTTGAAAATGTTGTTCAGATTCTGGAAAGCTTGACCATGAAAGTCATTATGTATACAGTATAGAAGTAGTTTGAGCTAAGAGAATAATTTTCATTTAGTTTCACCCTCTGAGACGAAAGAATTTTGAAATGAATTTTGAAAAATGCATCAGGACACGAATAAACTTCTCAAGATACACGGATACATTTTCGTAAATAGCAATGCAGCGATTGATTAAGACTCGATTGATATTCTAATAAATTGTACATAAATGTTGTATTGTTTACTTTAACATAATAGGGGACTCACACTTCCGACAGGATTTACTAAGACCTGCATTTGAACCTAGATTGCTGTTTCTTAGACGAACGACATTTGGCGGGTTGGGTTTGTATGGCAGCCCCATGACCCCATTGTCCGATTTGATACATTCTTACATAATGTTTTGTGTCATTATTTATTTTTTTACCAAAAATCAATGTGGGGTGGTTGATTAGGTCGCGGAGGTCATTTTAATGAAAATTTCACAGTCCCAGCCGCCTCCGTTCAGAAGATACGGCCGTTCTAAGATGCGACCGAAGACAAACTGCAATGCAAAGAGGGAAGTAAGGGCAAACGGGGTCATATTTTCCAAAATTTTAAAAATTATTTTTTTGACCAAAAATCGATGTGGGGTGGTAGATTAGGTCGCGTAGGTCATTTTAATGAAAATTTCACAGTCCCAGCCGCACCCATTCAGAAGATACGGCCATTCTAAGATGCGACCCAAGACAAACTGCAATGCAAAGAGGGGAGCAAGGGAAACGGGGTCATATTTTCCAAAATTTTTAAAACTATTTTCTTGACCAAAAATATCGATGTGGGGTGGTAGATTAGGTCGCGGAGGTCATTTTAATGAAAATTTCACATCCCAGCCACCTCTGTTCAGAAGATACAGCCGTTCTAAGATGCTACCCAAGACAAGCTGCAATGCAAAGAGGGGAGTAAGGGAAAACGGGCTCATATTTTCCAAAATTTTTAAATTATTTTTTTTTCACCAAAAATCGATGTGGGGTGGTAGATAAGGTCGCGGAGGTCATTTTAATGAAAATTTCACGGTCCCAGCCGCCTCCGTTCAGAAGACACAGCCGTTCTAAGATGCGACCCAAGACAAACTGCAATGCAAAGAGTAAGGGCAAACGGGGTCATATTTTCCAAAATTTTTAAAATTATTTTTTGACCCAAAATCGATGTGGGGTGGTAGATTAGGTCGCGAAGGTGATTTTAATGAAAATTTCACAGTCCCAGCCGCCTCCGTCCAGAAGATACAGCCGTTCTAAGATGCGACCCAAGACAAACTGCAATGCAAAGAGGGGAGTAAGGGCAAACGGGGTCATATTTTCCAAAATGTTTAAAATTATTTTTTTGACCAAAAATCGATGTGGGGTGGTAGATTAGGTCGCGGAGGTAATTTTAATGAAAATTTCACAGTCCCAGCCGCCTGTGTTCAGAAGATACGGCCGTTCTAAGATGCGACCGAAGGCAAACTGCAATGCAAAGTAAGGGCAAACGGGGTCATATTTTCCAAAATTTTTAAAATTATTTTTTGACAAAAATCGATGTGGGGTGGTAGATTAGGTCGCGGAGGTCATTTTAATGAAAATTTCACATCCCGCAGCCACCTCTGTTCAGAAGATACAGCCGTTCTAAGATGCTACCCAAGACAAGCTGCAATGCAAAGAGTAAGGGCAAACGGGGTCATATTTTCCAAAATTTTTAAAATTATTTTTTGACCCAAAATCGATGTGGGGTGGTAGATTAGGTCGCGAAGGTGATTTTAATGAAAATTTCACAGTCCCAGCCGCCTCCGTCCAGAAGATACAGCCGTTCTAAGATGCGACCCAAGACAAACTGCAATGCAAAGAGGGGAGTAAGGGCAAACGGGGTCATATTTTCCAAAATGTTTAAAATTATTTTTTTGACCAAAAATCGATGTGGGGTGGTAGATTAGGTCGCGGAGGTAATTTTAATGAAAATTTCACAGTCCCAGCCGCCTGTGTTCAGAAGATACGGCCGTTCTAAGATGCGACCGAAGGCAAACTGCAATGCAAAGTAAGGGCAAACGGGGTCATATTTTCCAAAATTTTTAAAATTATTTTTTGACAAAAATCGATGTGGGGTGGTAGATTAGGTCGCGGAGGTCATTTTAATGAAAATTTCACATCCCGCAGCCACCTCTGTTCAGAAGATACAGCCGTTCTAAGATGCTACCCAAGACAAGCTGCAATGCAAAGAGTAAGGGCAAACGGGGTCATATTTTCCAAAATTTTTAAAATTATTTTTTGACCCAAAATCGATGTGGGGTGGTAGATTAGGTCGCGAAGGTGATTTTAATGAAAATTTCACAGTCCCAGCCGCCTCCGTCCAGAAGATACAGCCGTTCTAAGATGCGACCCAAGACAAACTGCAATGCAAAGAGGGGAGTAAGGGCAAACGGGGTCATATTTTCCAAAATGTTTAAAATTATTTTTTTGACCAAAAATCGATGTGGGGTGGTAGATTAGGTCGCGGAGGTAATTTTAATGAAAATTTCACAGTCCCAGCCGCCTCTGTTCAGAAGATACGGCCGTTCTAAGATGCGACCGAAGGCAAACTGCAATGCAAAGTAAGGGCAAACGGGGTCATATTTTTCAAAATTTTTAAAATTATTTTTTGACAAAAATCGATGTGGGGTGGTAGATTAGGTCGCGGAGGTCATTTTAATGAAAATTTCACATCCCGCAGCCACCTCTGTTCAGAAGATACAGCCGTTCTAAGATGCTACCCAAGACAAGCTGCAATGCAAAGAGTAAGGGCAAACGGGGTCATATTTTTCAAAATTTTTCAAATTATTTTTTGACAAAAATCGATGTGGGGTGGTAGATTAGGTCGCGGAGGTAATTTTAATAAAAATTTCACAGTCCCAGCCGCCTCTGTTCAGAAGATACGGCCGTTCTAAGATGCGACCGAAGGCAAACTGCAATGCAAAGTAAGGGCAAACGGGGTCATATTTTCCAAAATTTTTAAAATTATTTTTTGACCCAAAATCGATGTGGGGTGGTAGATTAGGTCGCGGAGGTAATTTTCATGAAAATTTCACAGTGCCAGCCGCCTCTGTTCAGAAGATACGGCCGTTCTAAGATGCGACCCAAGACAAACTGCACTGCAAAGAGGGGAGTAAGGGCAAACGGGGTCATATTTTCCAAAATTTTTAAAATTATTTTTTTACCCAAAATCGATGTGGGGTGGTAGATTAGGTCGCGAAGGTGATTTTAATGAAAAGAGTCCCAGCCGCCTCCGTCCAGAAGATACAGCCGTTCTAAGATGCGACCCAAGACAAACTGCAATGCAAAGAGGGGAGTAAGGGCAAACGGGGTCATATTTTCCAAAATTTTTAAAATTATTTTTTTGACCAAAAATCGATGTGGGGTGGTAGATTAGGTCGCGGAGGTAATTTTAATGAAAATTTCACAGTCCCAGCCGCCTCTGTTCAGAAGATACGGCCGTTCTAAGATGCGACCGAAGGCAAACTGCAATGCAAAGTAAGGGCAAACGGGGTCATATTTTTCAAAATTTTTAAAATTATTTTTTGACAAAAATCGATGTGGGGTGGTAGATTAGGTCGCGGAGGTCATTTTAATGAAAATTTCACATCCCGCAGCCACCTCTGTTCAGAAGATACAGCCGTTCTAAGATGCTACCCAAGACAAGCTGCAATGCAAAGAGTAAGGGCAAACGGGGTCATATTTTTCAAAATTTTTAAAATTATTTTTTTGACCAAAAATCGATGTGGGGTGGTAGATTAGGTCGCGGAGGTAATTTTAATGAAAATTTCACAGTCCCAGCCGCCTCTGTTCAGAAGATACGGCCGTTCTAAGATGCGACGGAAGGCAAACTGCAATGCAAAGTAAGGGCAAACGAAGTCATATTTTCCAAAATTTTTAAAATTATTTTTTTGACCAAAAATCGATGTGGGGTGGTAGATTAGGTCGCGGAGGTAATTTTAATGAAAATTTCACAGTCCCAGCCGCCTCTGTTCAGAAGATACGGCCGTTCTAAGATGCGACCGAAGGCAAACTGCAATGCAAAGTAAGGGCAAACGGGGTCATATTTTCCAAAATTTTTAAAATTATTTTTTTGACCAAAAATCCATGTGGGGTGGTAGATTAGGTTGCGGAGGTAATTTTAATGAAAATTTAACAGTCCCAGCCGCCTCTGTTCAGAAGATACGGCCGTTCTAAGATGCGACCGAAGGCAAACTGCAATGCAAAGTAAGGGCAAACGAAGTCATATTTTCCAAAATTTTTAAAATTATTTTTTGACCCAAAATCGATGTGGGGTGGTAGATTAGGTAGCGAAGGTGATTTTAATGAAAATTTCACAGTTACAGCCGCCTCCGTTCAGAAGATACAGCCGTTCTAAGATGCGACCCAAGACAAACTGCAATGCAAAGAGAGGAGCAAGGGCAAACGGGGTCATATTTTTCAAAATTTTTAAAATTATTTTTTTGACCAAAAATCGATGTGGGGTGGTAGATCAGATCGCAGAGATAAGTCAAGATTTCAACAATTAGTTGACAGGGAAATTCGTCAACGCGATTTCGGAATTCGACAATTTGTAATGAAAATTTGAAATTTGAAGTCCAGCAATTCAAAATGGAAATACGTCAATTTGATTTGGATATTTATAAATTTAAGGAATTCGTTAATTTGCCGTCAGCATACCTTGGGAGCGTTTTCTTTATAAAGACAACACAAACATTCATGGTGACAGTGGGATTGTAAATGTAAATCGAAAATTTGACTGCACAAATGTAAATCGAAAATTTGACTGCACAAAGAAGGGGCCCCCGCTTTAAGTTAGAACACAAAGATTTTCAAAAATGTTACGCCACGAAATATTTTTGTCTCTATGTTAGGTTCTGCAGCTGGTTTGTCTTGCAAACTAATAAAAAAAAATTTCTTAAAATTAACATTTACCCAAGGATGTATTCTTTATATTTTCAACCTTGGGGACCCCTGTGGCTTGGGGACCCGTGTTTCACAGAACACATGGAACACCGTACCTTACGCCACTGGAGATTATAGTCTACCACATGAGTCGTGAGTTCGGACAACACCATAAACTGCATTCGTTCACGGTAAGTCTCGAACCCATGACTCTGTGCATTTTAATAATACAACTTCAAGTACTTAAGAAAATACTTGGCTGAACTTGCAAATCTTCGGGAATAATTGTTAAAAGTGTAAATGGAGAAAATGACAATAATTTTAGGTCTAGGGTATAATCTGTCAAAAAAAGGTGAAGTGTATGTATCATAACAAAGGTATTTTTATGTAGTTTAATTTGTCTTTAAATCACGTTGCTGTAGTAAGATTTTGATTTTAATATATTGACAATAATCAAGAAAAACTGTAAAATGGCCGTCTAGCCCTTAGTTTTAGGGGTGCCCAGATTAAAGCACAAGTGGGTTGGATGTTGAAAACTAGGAAATTATTCAACAAGACCAACCTATATAATATATCCAAAAATAAACATACTTCACCTTTTGCAAGATAATTATGTGGTTGACACATATATTTTCGAATGACGCAAATGCGTCATTATTACGCAAATGCATCATTAATACGAAAATTTACCATTATTAGCACGAATTTCAAATTACGCATTTGCAAAATTTTTTGCAAAAATATTAATCTTCACACTATTCCTTTCAAATTCTTTAAGCAAAATGTGCCTTAAAATCATTGTACTGAATATTCATCATCTCTATTTTGACAAACATTTTTACCATTTACACAAACGTCAAAAGTAAATGACGAAATCTAATGACGAAAACATATGTGTCACACCAATTTCGAACTTTCATCATCATGACGGATTATCGTCTTGATGATTTGGATATGTCTTGAGCCTTATTATTTCTGCTGGAGTACTGGCAAAATCGTTGAATAAAAAACTAAAGGAAAGGCCCGTAGAAACGACTAATGGGTCAGTTTTTCATATCAGACTGGATCTGACAGGTATAGGGACCATTCGTATTTTTTACTTTTGTGTCGCACTGAAACTGCGATATGACTATTACATTTTCTAGATACACTTCCTGAATTCCTCCAGCAACAATCTTTCCCCCCACTTACTTCGTAAAAACTTCACAATAACACTTGACAGATAGGGACCACCGCTTTTTAAAATCGGACCATGCAGTTTGTATGGGATGACATCTGATTTACCTTTCCGTTTAGCTGTCTATTCCATGGGCAAAATAGTCCACACCCACCTTCCGTCAAACCATTCTCGTACCAAAACCTCTGTTAACACCTGACTCCTGACTGCATTCTCCAGTATCCGCTCATTACTCCAGGCGATCGGTCGTGAAATCGGGCTTCAGAGTGCATGCCAGGACCTGTCTGAGATTATTTTAGAAATCGATAGGGTATTAGTCAGAAAGCTTAAATTTAAGTTTGCACCACTTGAAAAATTTTCTAACGGTACTTATGAAGGTTTTTGTCTTGTTTGGGTTTCCGGCGTATATCTCCGCTCCCAATGGTAGCATTTCCAAAAAAAGGCCACCGATTTGTTTGGTACAAAATTTTCTTCATCTTTGGCATAGCGATTGTTCACCATAAAGCAGTAGGTAAAATGTTACAGCGTGTCAAAGTTGAAAAAACAGTTTTTCAAATCAGGTTTTTGCAAATAAGTCAATAACGGTGATTTTTCGCGCAAAAATTAATAAGAGTGGACTTGTACCTTATTGGATTCCCTACAATCCAGAAAAAAAATTAAGTCGATACGATCAGCTGCAGTCGAGATATACCCGAAAGAAAGTGAGCATTCCGAAGTAACTATGCGTTATACTCGTACATACTTATAGGTATAATTTGTTGCAGATGCAGTTAGGATGGTGAAGCTTCGGGTCTTTGCACGACATTTTGGAAAACAAGTTGGAGTGCGACCGCTGTGATCTGCGCAATTTCTGCTCAAATATTCTCTTTTAACACTGTTAAAGTCTGTAGTTTGTTGACGTATACCTTCTTTTTGAGGGAAAAAAGTCTGAAGCCATCAGAACAGGCGATTGCGGTAACCATTTTATGTTAGCATTTTTCATCATTAAATTTTCCAAAAATCTTTCCTCCTCATCGGAAAGGGACGTTTTACCCACCCGATATTTGTAATACAGTAGCGGAAATTGAAATAGGTTCACCCCCATAAAGTAAGGTTTTCCAAAAACCTGGCAGTTCACTAGTGGGATAAAGTACCTAATTTACTTTCTTTTAATTTTGGATGGTTTATTTAGTGATGAGGGTACGTTTTTATTATTTTCTTCAGTAGAATCCTGAATATGATATACAGATCTACTTGGTTGTGGAAGGGGGACCAACGTTGGAATATCATAAATGTCATCGTAGCAATCTTCATCATTTATGTCTTCGGTTATGACTGCGACATTTGAGAATATTTTGCCACAACACGTTCTACAGATATTGTTACATGTGAGTCCAGCCTTCTGACAACCACATGCTGTCCCACAGTTTTTTTTACAAGAGCACGAAATAATATTTAATAGGTATGAAGGGATCATTTCTCCCGAAATCATCACAGGCTCTAATCCCACCTGAGTGCGCTTCCGGCCCAAGTTTTCTGGATTTAAAACGTTGCCGAGCCATGTCTGTATTTGGTGGTACGCTCGTAAGGAATGATGATCAGCGGCTGATTCGGTGGAAGGCAAAGCAGCAAGATTAGCTTTAATTTTCGTTCCTGCGCGAGCAAAAAGTTAGAAACGGAAATCGCTTAGTGATGTGTCGTTACGTGTACTTCCGTACAAGGCAATGAAAACATTCTTTCCGATAGTGCATATAGTGTTTGCATCTGAGCACTCTGCTTTAAAAACCTCGAGCGATTGTAAAACGCGAGTATGGTCCTTCTTCTTTAAAAAGGAGAGAAGCCTACTTTTTCCATATCTAAAAACGGTCGTAGTCGTATCACACCCTGTGAAGGCGTGAAGAAAGAGTTTGGTGTTTTAAACCTGTTGATGAATACAAATTTTCGGATCCTCGCTCCATTTTTTAAAATAGACGCTCTAGACATGATATCCAATACCTGACAATATAACCAGCAGATCAACGTCTTCTCCAACGATGAAAATTGAGTCAAACCTGGACGACATGCCTAAAGCCGTTTGAACAATTTGTGTATCCGCATCCTCTACAGCCAGTTCCAGCCCTTAAACATATTTTCGAACACTCTCCTTATTGCTATTACTCGTAGAACCATCGCTTCGTCAAATTACTTCTCCTTGTAGCTTTGATTTAATTTTGCATACGATACGAACTATAGCAATACGAGTGTGTATGCATGTTTTTACTAGAATTCTAAGCAAATCAATGAAAAGATTCGGTTAACCGGAAAACGGGTACTTTGAGACCGGTTAAAACTGGACGGTCTCACCTGACCGGCTTTGCAAAAAAAAACGGAAAAAAACGAAAATCGGGTTATGGGCTGGTTTTTGACATCCCTAGTACATACCCGTAGAATGTATTGCTATCTCAGATCGTGGACTTTCTCTTGGGCATATCTCGGTTGTGGATGATCGTATCGATTTAATTTTTTTTCTGGATTGTAGGGAATTCAATAAGCTACAAGTGAACTATGATTAATTATTTAGTGAAAATTTACCGTTATCGACTTATTTGCAAAAAACTGATGAACAAAACGGGTTTTTCCACTTTGACACGCTGTAGCATTTTATCTACTGCTTTGAGATGAACAGTCAGTATACAAAAGATTAAGGCAATTTTGTACCGAACAATTTGGTGTCTTTCTTTTGAAAGTCCAACCATCAGGAGCGGAGATATACACAAAAAACCCAAACAAGACAAAAACCCTGATAAGTACCGTTAGAAAATTTTCCAAGTGGTGCAAACTTAAATTTAAGCTTTAGGACTAAGCCCCTACCGATTTCTAAAATAATCTCAGACAGTGCCTGGCATGCACTCTGATTTTACCAAACGCCTGGAGTACATGCCATGTGGCAATATATTTTACACCTTCAAATTAACTTTCAACTTGTCTGATAATAAAATGCAGAGGCGAAACGTGTTCTGTTTAAATTATGCACACACCGTGCGAGCCACCGAGAATCAACCCCTAATGACACCTCGAGGGTTCGCCTGTCACCACTGCTATGACGCAACAAAACTCCATCTCCATATCGTTCGTCTGCAGTCCACTAAATGGGGTGTGATTCCGGGTTTTACCGTCTCGCTTCTTCAGGGTTCACGACTCGGCACAGGCATTGTGAGTATACGCTTCGCTTCCTGTCCTGACATTCATCCGCAGACGTGTAATATTCTCGTGAGACTATTCAATCAAATCCCCCGGGCGCATTTAATCTGCCTACAGGATAAATTCAAATTGAATTATTTTACGGTTACTTTCTTGACTTTTTCTTTCTTTCTTTTCTGTCTAATTTAACACCATAGCTGCGTAGAGTTGAAAGTATGTATTCATTTTTCTGCGGTTGTGGCAGAGTCTAGTCATCAAATTTATAGGTTGATACAAAGGTGAACATTTTCCTGAACGACTGCTTTCAAATGTGTTTTGTTTTTATGGTTTGAAAGGGACAGCCGCGGCGTGGCATTCTCTGGAGAGTTAGGTTTGATTTCTGGAAAAGGAAGGGTTCTCCTGGACGTAAAAACATTAGAATTATTGCCTTTTATTTCTGAAGTGGAAATCCGGCATTCTAATAGAGCTGAAACAAAAAGTCGTTGAACTGTCCATCCCCCATCCAATATCTGTAGGGGATCATATCGTTGGATGGGAAGTACTCGGTCAGCATATGGAAGGAGAGAGTTTTTTTTTTCGTTTAATATTTTTGCAGTCCCGTGCTGTTATGCAATAGTAACTTTTGTAATTCCATAGCTTTCTACCGAAATCTGTTTCGGTGGTTTTTCTTTTCGTTGTTTGAAATTTTGAAGTTACCCTAAAAAATATGGATTTTGCACAATGTCAGGTTTGCTATGCTTATCCTCTCAAGTTTCAAGATTTTTAGAATCCTTTAGTACTTGTGTGACACCTGTGAATCCTTTATTAACATATCTATTAGCTATTCAAATGTCCCTTTCTCCTTGTCTGCGACACTAATCAGCAGCGCCGATAAGCATACATTTTATCGGAATACGTTTGATCTGCAACACTGTTGAACGCTGAAATAACAGCAAAAACTTCAGCCATTCACAAAAGCCTATCATTTGCATTTTGATTAAAGAACAATATCCATTTGCAGTATATTATGATCCTTTCGACTGTCACTAAATGCCGATAGGCGACCCCTTTTTAAGAATCGTATACACGTGAGTATTGTGCATTTGAGTCCTACACGTTCTATAATAAAAGACCTCTTCAACGCTTGTATGATTAACAATATCCCTTTTATAGTTCGGTAGCACGTAAAAAATCAATTGAACCCCCCGGGTCCTTATGACGCGTGTTTTACCGACATTCTCATGTGCATAATATGAGCATCGTGCGTCCTAGCCATTTTGCTTATACGATAGTAGGTATGTCGCAGGATGGCGATAAAGGACGCCAGGATCGGTGCAGAACAACGATACCATTTGGATCCAAGAATTCAAGTGTCGAAAGGCATAGGGAGAAAAAAGCACATAACCCAGGGAAAAAAGTGGAATGAAGGCGTGAATTGCTCTCAGGATAATAGGCAATGAATATAGGTAGATCGGTCCCAACGCCGACGACGACGGGACTTATTCAGGCGACACACGACATGTTTTTTGTTACGATGTATGCCGTCACATTGAATTGGATAGTGGTCCAATGAAACGGATACTTCGTAGGATGACATAATTGCATTAGCCTGTTCAGGTGTATGCTATTTGGGATGTAATATCTTAGGAGCAAATTACATCCAATTAGGCATACACAACGTGTGTAAACGATGGTAAAGTAATAGCATACCAATGGGGAAGAGAGTCGTTTTGAGTTGCATGAGGCTTACGCATTTTGTGTTTTATGGTGAATATTTTTGTCTTTTATGAGTCGTGATTAGATTTAATATATGAATACGTTTTACTCGATGAGAATGTAGATATGTAAATATACCCAGCAAAATCGGAAAGTTTTATATAAGTCTTATATTCGAGCAGAATAAGACTTACTCAATAAGAGATTATTCAAAAAAGTCTTAGTCATTTACAAGAGGAAATCCTTACTAAAAGGCTTACCTTAACATGGGGTATGTCATTAGCGTTAAGGTTTAAAGCTTTGAAGCTTCCAAATCTTGTATATAAACCTGATTATAAGACTTATTTCAGAATTACAATAATTCTTATTTAAGGATTACAATAATTCTTATTTAAGTATTATCTCAAGCATTATCTAAGGCATTTCGAAACTAAAATATGTCCATTAATAAAGGTTGAAATAAGTAACTTTTGTAACTCCTTGCTGGGCGATGGTGCATTCACTCAGTTGTTTGTTTAATAATTATTTCTTTATATTTTTCATCCGCACGTGTGCTTCGACCACGCCGAGATTCGATCTCCGGACCCCAAGATTACTAGCATCATATACTACGACTCAACCAAGTCAGCCACAGAGCATGCTAAAAATAAATATTTGCAAACTGCCTTATGCCACCTGTCTGAAATGGCATTTATATACTTACTAATAAGGCTTTTATAAGAATATAATAAATGCCTTAACGTAAAGTATATTATAAACCTTATAAATGACTTTTCTTTCATTGATATATACGCTATAGGGCAACTGGGAGCTTTCAAATAGTGAGTGCAAATTGAGTTTGAAATTTTGTCTTACATTTTCCTAAGAAGTAAGTCTTATATAATGATATGAATAAGATCTAATCACGCAAAGCTATTTCAGCTTACTGAATGCTTACAGTTCAGTAGTAGGAGTACAATTCCAACCGTCAACCAGTGCACACGCTTTCAAGTTTTACTCCACATAATTTGTGTATACTGTGCCCCTTGTGTCTTCATTCCTCATCAACCTAAGCACTTTTTCGCCATAATATAGTGACCCGATTATCCATTGCTTTATAATCTCTTTCCAATAGTGGCCCCTTTTATAACATAATAACTTACTTACTACCTACTCGTGTTGACTGTGCTTTAATATCTGTGTCACTAGTAAAAATCTAATCTAAAAATCGCGATAATATAGTGACCAGATTATCCATTGCTTTATAATCTCTTTCCAATAGTGGCCCCATTTATAACATAATAACTTACTTACTACCTACTCGCGTTGACTGTGCTTTAATATCTGTGTCACCAGTGAAAATATAAATATGAGTCACAAATGCAGTCTTGCAAATTGCACTGCCTTCGATAAAAAATTAAAATACGTAATTTGCAAAGGTTTTTGCCAACGTAAGCTGCATGGATCGTGTTTGGATGCCCCACGTGACTGGCATTCGCCCTACTTGGCCGAGCATTTTATTTGCTCAGATTGCGAGGATGTTCAGGCGATCCTCCGAGATATGTTTGGGAGAGTTATGGAGCACATCGATAACCTTAATTCGGAAAAGGATGACCTGGTAGCCAAACATCTTGCGCAATCAAAAGCTAGCCGCGATAGTTTCAACGAAATGGCCAGGAGCTTTGACGGATTAGTCAACACCATTTCAACATCTAGTTATCGGCATATTGAGAAACTGTTATCTGATATCGACAAAAAAATCAAACCAATCGAACGTGATATTGTGGAATCTGGAAATCCAACCGCCCACAATATTGACCCAACAGAACCCGTCAACCAGATATTGGAGAAAATCGGTAATCTTGAAAAATGCTTCCACAGCATGTTGGACCAACTCATCAGATTAGTTATCCCTACATCTACAAATGACTTGGACTTATCTGTCCCTCCACTTGAAAGGAATTCATCCACTGGTACCAACGTTATCATCAGCACTTCACCTGTAAACAATCTCCAGCCTCCACCGCCTGCTGCCACCCAAAAGTCGCCTGAGAAATTAATTAAATATTTTGGTACCTCATGGTCTAGAGAAGAATGGGAACAACGCATTTCCAAGTTCAAAATACCATCTGATATCGTCCAAAAAAGTGAGGCAACCGCACCAAACAACCACAACCCTCGTAATGCAACTTTCCTGGTCGAAGGTGCTCCTAGCTTTATCGATGGAGCCTGGCTATGCAAGATCATGAGGGATGATTTTTACATTGAAGACTGTAAATGCGAAACATTACCAACTCGTCGTCGCAGTTTGAAATTGTCGATACCAGCGCGATACAATTGGCTGTTCTGTAAGTATGGACAGAATGGCGGAAGAGCATTCTCGTGGAAGGGTATGACGTTCATCCCATGGAGAAACAAAAGAAACACACCATCTAAAACAGCAACAGTTAAAAATTTACTTATAAGAAAAAATAACCGCATGTATTCAGGTAATTCCATAAACCCTATATCCGAAAAGCAAACATCCTCTAATAGGAAATTTTCAAACCCAATATTAAAACCTAATCCAACTTCCCGCGGACCCACACTTAATATCGCGCCTCCCAATATAGTGACTGCGCCACATAAGACCCTAAATTATCCTTCTTCTGCCAAACCTAAGCCACAGGTAAACATTCCAGTTCAAAACGAAAAAAAAAAAACTCAAATTTCTACCTATAACCCTCCGAGTAATTTTCAGGTTGCCCCCTTGCAAAATAGTGAAACAACCCCCAAATATACAAATTTCATTCAGGGTACCTCTTTGGTGCCATCTAAATCAGGATCGATACATATCCCGAGCACATCTCCTACACAACCATCGTCGCCGAAATTCCTTGATCCACTAATACCACCCGTTGTAAAGCTTACCATGAACTCGGTTGATGATCTCGACTCTAGATATCTTCTATCCAGATTTAGAGAACACAAGATTTACGAGAGCGTACGTCTATTTCTTGCATACATGCATAATGCCCCCGATAGTACGTGTGTCGACGGTAAAACAAAGACCAATTTAAAAGTGCTGATACAACAAGAGGGTCTACCTACCGACATTAACTCCTTGCGTAGCTTTTATAACCGTTATCATGAAGAGCTGGGCATGTCTCAGGAGCAAGTGAAATCCGATCTAGAAACTTACCGCTCATTTGTAAGTTCTAAATATATTTCACGTCTGAAAAAATCACGCGAAGAACATCGTAAGTACTATTCCTAATGAAAAGGCGAACCCCATCATTCCCAGATTCCTCTACTATAACTGCAGTGGTATGAGAGGCAAAATTAATAACCTATACCTTGACGCTAAATCATCCCATTTCAACATTTTTGCCTTCACAGAGACCTGGCTAAATAACTCTTTTAAAAATGAAGAGATTCTCGACTGCAATTGGTCTATATACAGATCCGACCGTAACTATGATCTCACCGGTGTTTCCAGAGGTGGAGGAGTTCTCGTCGCCATTCACAACTCGCTCCCAAGTCAAGTAGTGGCTACCAGCTTCAACAAAGCATTTGAACTTGTCTTTGCCAAAATCCCTATTAACAACTATTACTTCTTTATTGGTGTTGTTTACATACCCCCTCGCTCGGATGAAGAAACATATAATAAGCTCTGTGATGTAATTTCTTCCGTGATAGCCTCCCTGAACGATGAAGACAAAATTATTGTATTTGGTGATTTTAATCGTCCCAACATCAGATTTATAGTTGACGACAATGATAACCAGCTTCTTCCAGTTAATCTGCTTGATAATTCTGACTTCAACCTCGTTAGCACCTTCTACAGCAATGATTTGCAGCAGATTGTCTCATTACCCAACCAAAGCGGCAATTGGTTGGATCTTATTTTCACTAACTGTTATGACGAAGCTAACGTTACTCATACTATCGACGCCGAGAATCTCTTTTCCAACACCCTCCATCATTCTGCCCTTACAGTTGAGTTTTCCGCTACAGATTCATCTTTCACTCAATCATACAATAGTGAAATTGTATATGATTTTTTGATAGCATTAAAAACTATCTTGATGCTATTGATTGGGTCACATACCTCTCCTCCCCTACTATTGATAATATCGTATCCTCCTTTTACAAGACAATATTCCATGCTATTGAATGTCACGTACCCAAAATAAAGAAACGAAACAGCCTTTCGGAGCCCTGGCTTGACAGAGATCTGAGACGTTTAAGAAATCGTAGAAATAAGCTTTACAAGTCCATTAAAAATAACCCCAACATTAGTGATAACCATAAAAAAAAGCTACAATGAGCTAGCCGAAGAATTTCGCGTTAAATCCCATGAAGCCTATAGGCTCTACGTTAATTTAATGGGAGAAAAAATTATACATGAACCAAAAAAATTCTTCGATTTTTTCAATATAAAACGGAAGACCACAGGATTCCCCTCTGCCATGACCAAAGGAGCCGCGACCTCTTCTTCTCCCCAAGAAATCTGCAATTTATTTGCTGACCATTTCCAGAACTGTTTTTGTTAGGCTTTTAACACCGCCTCCCAAACTAGTTCTTTCGATAGCAGACCAACCTCTCTCATTGACGGAATGATTCTTACACAGGACGAAATTGTCAGTGCTATTCAAGAATTAAATGACACGAAAGGACCCGGCCCCGATCTCATATCTCCTATTTTCGTTAAGCAGTGTGCTTACCAGCTGCTAACTCCACTTCACTTAATTTTCAACAAATCCCTCCAATTAGGTGAGTTTCCGTCTTCATGGAAATCCTCTCATATTACGCCCATCCACAAGAGTGGCGATAAAAAATCAGTGGAAAATTATAGGGGTATCGCTATTTTGTCTGTAATCCCCAAGCTATTTGAGAAAATGATCTGTGATAAACTTTCTCCATTAATTGATCCTTTGCTCAATGAACAACAACACGGATTTCGAAATGGCAGATCTACCACTACCAACCTCACAATTCTTGTGTCCGATGTTCTCTGCCGAATGGAAAAGGGTTATCAAGTCGATGTTGTTTACACTGATTTTAGCAAAGCTTTTGACAGGGTCGATCATAAGGTGCTGTTAGATAAACTATGCAACTTTGGTGTAACTGGACAGCTTCTCAACTGGATTCGGTCCTACCTCCAAAACCGAACTCAATTTGTAAAATTTCAGGGTCACATTTCGAAGTCCATATATGCCACCTCCGGAGTTCCTCAAGGGAGCCACCTTGGTCCTGTCTTATTCAATATCTTCATCTCTGACCTCTCATCCATATTGTCTGATATACCCCACCTTTTCTACGCCGACGACTTAAAATTATACTGCTCCATCAAAACCCTTGATGGTGCTGAGTTTCTTCAATCCAAGCTTCTTTCCCTTGACCAGTGGTGCAACGACAACAATCTCCACCTTAACGTGAATAAGTGTCAGGTAATAAGCTTTTCCCGTAAAAACCAAAATCAAATTATGCCCACTTCCTACCATCTTAACAATGCGGTATTAAAAAGAGTTGACCATATCAATGACCTCGGTGTATTATTAGACAACAAAATGCGTTTTACCTTGCATTTCGATAGAACTTTATCTATGGCTAATAAACAGCTTGGTTTTATCAAGAGACGTGCTCATGAGTTTAATAACATCTGGGTTACTAAGTCCTTATATATCACACTAGTACGACCCTTACTTGAATATGCATGCGTTGTCTGGAACCCTGTCTTCGAAATTCACAGCAATAGATTCGAGTCTATTCAAAAACAGTTTATTCTTTTTGCCTTAAGAAACCTCTACGACCCTCGCGATTTTCAAAATCTTCCGTCTTATACATACAGGCTTCACCTCTTAAATTTAATGTCTCTTTCTTGTAGAAGAACACTACTTTGCGCCTGTTTCACCTTCGACATCATTACTGGTGTCATCAACGTTAATTTTCTCTCGGATCGAATTACCCCTAATAATCAACCTAGACGTACTAGACACACAACCTTACTTAAGGAATATCAGCACACCACCCTATATGGTTATAATGAACCCGTAAATAAATGTTGCCGCACCTTCAATGCACATAGTACCCATTATTCTCCTGGTATAACTAAATCATCCTACAAACAAAAATTAACCCAGGCCCTCTTATTAAACCAACCCTAGATATTTATATATTACATATTTTAATTATTTATACATATATTATATAAGTAATTTAATGTAATGTAATGTAATGTTTTTGTCCTTAATTTTGTATTATGTAAACTGTATATGTTAATGCCTTGGTTGGTAAATAAATAAATAAATAAATAAATAAATAAATAAATAAATAAATAAATAAATAAGCCTTTTCTAAGTCTTACTTTTTCATAGACCTTACGGAAATTTTGCTGGGTATGGACGAAAAAGCTGGTGGGGCTGACTATGTAATGGGTATTGAGGAACATTTATTTTCTTTCGGATTTTCATTTTGAGTTTTTCTAATCCTCTATTACCATGAAGGTAATGTAAGCCAGTTTTATTTGCGTAGTTTAACTACTAAATAACTAAAATATTCACAAATTGATAATATGAATCAGAGAAATTTCGGATACCATCAAATGGTTTCTCAAAAGCAAACGAGGGTACAGCAGCCTGTATAGTATCTTCGGCCAGAGTACTTCAGGGGAATTCCCATATAAGTTAACACAAGACACATCCGGAATCAACCTACACTCTAAGAAAATTAAGTTGAATTTTACACGCAAAATACTAGGAAACTAGTTTCCTATTTTTAAAACCGTAAATTTACACAAAAGTCGGAACGCAGTATTTTACACATTTTGGTCGTAAGAATATACGCATAGGAATTGTCTAATTTTAAGCAACAGTTTGTGTAAATTTGGCATTGTTTTGAAGTGGTTTCTAATCAATGGTGTGTTTTTAGACATTTTGGACGAATTAATGCGTCTTTGGATGAGGTATCTATAGAGTAATTCTGTCGTTAATATACTACATTGAAGTGTGTAACTTTCAACTAGAATATGTATTATTCAATCTTTCATTTCCATAACCACAGGAAAGATGTAGATAAGTTCGAAAAAAATAACTTTTCAGGGCAGGTATTTTGAGGCTTACTTTCCACAAAATTGTGTATTACACTTTTAGACGCAAACTACGAATGCACGTTTTCTATATTCCTCAAAGTGGTTGGCCTGAAAAATTATCATTTTCGACTTACCTACTTTTCCTGTGGTCACCAATTTACTCCTGAAAAGTGTGAGAAACAAAAAATTTTCAATTATCAATCTATTCCATGCAAATCTGAAAAGGAAAATGATAAGATATCTGAAAATTTATTTATTGAATAAAACGAAGCGATGTCCATTTTTAATATATTTTATTGTATCGCTATTTTTTGTTAAGAGTACTTATGCTAAATACATAATATATTATTACAACTAAACTTAACTCTACACTTTCTTCACCAATCACCAACTGAACTGTATCACTTCACACTCAAAATGGAAATGAGATACAATAGAAATTATTGCAAGTCTCTATAAATCAAGTAAAACATTACACACAAAATGCCTATAAAACTCTTAATTACACTATTCCTGCGCAAATTGAGTAAAAACCGACATCACTGTTAAAATTTACACACTTAACATCTAAAAATAATCATTATATAGGCATTTTGGGCAAATTTCTGTGTATTTTTACGTAGAAAGGTGAAAAATATTAGATTGCGCCATTTGAAAGGGTGTAAATACGCCACCAAAATAATTCCACGTCGAAAATTGTGTATTTGTAAAATATTAGTAAGTGTAAAATGGGTTTAAATTTACAATGCTGTTTTAAGTGTACCTATCTATAAACTTATTTAAGGGTTGGATACAATATC
The DNA here is from genome assembly GCA_949715475.1 of Microchrysa polita. Taxonomy (NCBI): domain Eukaryota; kingdom Metazoa; phylum Arthropoda; class Insecta; order Diptera; family Stratiomyidae; genus Microchrysa; species Microchrysa polita. The sequence goes on along the minus strand of OX454416.1, from coordinate 136,970,653 downwards.
CCGACCATCATAGATCATACTCCTGTTTTTCAATTTCCCGATATTCATTATCCCGCTATTTCAATATCCCGCCAATTTAAAATCCCGCTTAATTGAAATTCCGTCTAATCCAAATCCCGCCATTTCAGAATGTGCAGAAAATCACGCATCTAGGACTTGTGCAAGAACAGAAAACTTCAAATGCATCAATTGCATCCGTATGAATGAGCATGGGATCAAAGTACAAGTTGATCACAGAGCGGGGTCTATAGACTGCCCAATACATAGAAAAAAATTGGACGAAATTCACAGTCGGACAAATTATGATGAGATATGAAGGATATACTTGACAACTCTATAAAAAGTTTAAACATGATTTACTTGAACATCCGTAGTGTTAGATACAAAATGGACGAAATCGAATTACTGACAATAAATAACCAAATTGACATCATTGCATTGACTGAAACATGGCTTTCTACATATGAGACCAAAGCGATACACTTAAAAAATTATCAAGCTGCTTACAATTGTCGAGATCACAAAGTTGGAGGAGGGACGTGTATATTTATAAGAAATGGACTAAATTTTAACATAATTGAATCAGATAATAACTACAATTTTTAGTAATTAAAATCGATAATATTAAACCTAGAATGACACTTGGGATATTCTAAAAGGCACCAAATGAATGTACCAGATCGTTTATTGAATTTGATGATGATAAGCTTGACAAGTATGAAAACATATTGATGGTAGGAGACGCTAATATAAATTTATTAAACTCCAATAACTTATTAACTGATAAATATTATGACGTAATTAAAGCCAATGGATATGACGTTTTAAATCGTAATCTATCAACCAGAGACACGGATAACACCAAGACATGCATTGACCATGTAATAATAAGTAACTACGACAAGCATAATTACAAAATTATAACCACGGATACAGATATATCTGATCATAAAATATTATATATAAACGCTAACATAACAGAAAAACCTACAACAAAAATGACTAATATGATAATAAAAAAATTGAATCCAAAAAACACTAACCTTAACTTCAGGCGCTTGTTACTAACCATGAGTCATTTTGACTCACTTAGAAATTGCTGTATTTAAAGTGGAAGAGTATGAAAACTTGTGCCAGAATTCTTCGGAATACTTATTTTATACAAGCTATATTAAGAGTTTGTGCATTAGATCCGAATAAACTGTAGACACAACCAAGAAACCAAATATGCCAACTACAGAATGTAGACGGTTGTTACTAACGTGAGTCATTTTGACTCACAAGAAACGTTCGTTTAGTACTAACCCCGTCACAGAAAAACACAAATAGCTGCTTACCATAAAATCGGAAACGTTTGCTTACTCGGACATTCATTAAAAAACATATTTCTTAAAGAATACATGGGTAGCGGAACCCAATGGGCCAACCGCCCTTTCTACGAAAAATGGAAATATGTGGAATATGCGTCAAAATGACTCACATTAGTGTTCCCGGGTTAAAAAAAATAACAGGCGCGACAATCCAACATTGGACTAAGGCCGCAGGATGTGTTAGTGACATCCTATTTCCAAGATCTTATCTGCTTTTTTGATGAGGTAATGAGATCAGCATCACGCTCAGCAGTGTTATTTATCCCCATAAATGGGTACTCGTTTAACATCTGAGTGAGATCATAGTCTGTCACAGGCTCGTGAGTTCGAAAAACAACATGGAACACGGTGAGATTCGAACTCATGAGCCTGTGCACCGAAGGAAAGCGCACTAACCGCTAGACCAGCCAGACTACAGACTTTCCTGGGTTAAAGAAGACCTAAAAAGAACTCTAATATCGAACCCGGACGCAGACGTGGAGAAGCTCATTGAAATTATACAGACTAGCAAAGCTAACAATATCAATTTGAAAACAATTAGAATAAGACACAACTCATGGATTACAGACGAAATAATTATGGAAATGAAAAAAACTATAAAAGAATGCGAGATAACCCTGATGACGCGTTAAAAAGAAATGAATACTTGACAAAAAAGAAAGACGTAATTCTACTGGTCTCAGAAGCTAAAAAGAGGCATTTTAATGCAGGGATTGAACATGCTGGAAATAATGCGAAGAGGTTGTGGAAACACCTAAGAGAAACCATTACTAACAAATCTGCCACGCATAAAGAAACAACGATAAACCTAAAGCCAAACGGAGTCAGAGTCGACGATACTGTAAATTTTCTTAACCCTGGAATACTAACATGGCCGGTTAGGACGTTATTACTAACAACACGTAATTTTGATGTGTTCATATTTTCCTACAGTCGCTTTCCCAGTTTACATATTTTACCGAGCTTATCATTTTTCAGTGCCACAGACAAAAATTATTTGACCAAAATATGCCCTCGGAAAATGCACTTATATTACTTACAAGACGTATAAATTACATGCTATTTTCTATTGGTATTACTATTTACACGTCAAATAGGTAGTAGCACCTAGAACATTGCTAAGCTTACCGCCATAGACCACAAATAGGATGCTGCCACTCACATGGACATACAACAACTAACTGAGGAAAGCACTGCTGCAGTGAGTAGTCAACCAACGTTAACGTTACAATTAATCGATGTATTATTAGGCGAACTCAGTCTACGAAATATTTAGGGTTAATTATTGACGACGAACTTAAATGGGACCAGCATATACATTCACTAAAACAAAAAACGTATGGCTTAATACTCGCTATAAAACAACACGAGCACATAGATGCAAAAATTGCCAATCTCATATACAATGCATACATTTTATCAAAAATCAAGTATAATATGACGACCTGGGGACAATGCACAAAGGGACTTTTGGACGATGTTGGCAAGTTACTAACTCGATCTATTAAAAGATTATTTGACTACCATCGAATGACGCCTACGAAAGAAGTTTATAAGTTGACAAATAAATTTGATATAAATGAATTACTGGAAATGGAAAAAATTAAAATAATACATAAAATAAAAAGCAAAGACATCAACATAGAATGTAACCTTATAAGAAACATGGACAAACATGACTACAATACTAGGAATAAGGATAAATATACTTTCAAGACACCAAGGACGAATAGAAGAATGAATACAACTGCAATCAGTGGACTACGATTGTATAACGGGCTACCGCACGAAGTCACCAACGCGCCGAACAAAATAAGTTTTAACAATAGATTAAAAAAGTACTATTATTTGAAAAGAAGCTTTTATTAATTACTATTACTCATTGACTAAATTAAATTTCATTTATTGCTGTACTTACATGTTGAGATTTTGATTTTTTCCGAATTTAAGAAAAACTGAATTTTGCAATCTGATATGAATAAAATCAAGCCATGTCTCATACAAAATATTAATTTTTTGACATGGTACTAGTTTCTATTATATTTTAAAAATTAATTTGAAATAATGAAATATTGATGTATTGTAAATAATTGAGAATCAATAAATTAAATTAAATTAAATTAAAATAACCCGCTAATTCAAAATACCGCTTTTCAATATCCCGTCATAGAAAGTAAGCGTCGATTATCCGAACTAATGTCGACAAGGGTGGTTCGGATAAACGAAAGTTCGGTTAATCGAGCTTCCATAGAAAAATTTAAAAATAGCCCAAATGTGAAATTAAGTGACAAACTGAAAACATTTAAAACGGCTAGAACTGAACCAAAATACAAAAATTGAGGTAATTTTAAGCGATGCAGATGAAAGATTGCTTCCTTCAAACCCTTGATTTTTCATTTAATTCGATATCTGTCATATGAAAAGAAGCTGATTACCTGGTTCGGTTAATCGAATGTTCGGATAATCGACGTTCGGATAATCGGCGCTCTACTGTATTCTTTCAAAAATCGCGCGCGCTCTCCGCCAAATAGCGTTGGAAGAAATTTGCTCCACCAAACCAGTGCAGGAGCGGTACGCGGTTCACACAACACACACTAGACGAATTGGCAAATTCGGCGTGGTCTACCGCGGCAAAAATTATTTCTGTCGCGCAGGGCCGGCTTTAGGTAAAATGGCGCCCGGGGCGAACTTGAAGGAAGCGCCCCCTTATAGTTTCCATACACGAAAAAATTGTAAGACAATAGAAGTAACGAAAAATTAAAAAAAAGCTAAATTTATTGACATAAGTAATTACATAATATATATACATGCTTCCAATCCTGGTAGTCCGTTGTTGAAAATGCGGACTTTGCTTCCGCCGAATGCTAAACGCCTTATTTGTGTTTTTTTTTTAGCCAACTAGCTACCTCCTTTTGATTACTTCTCTGGTTTTCTCTTAGTTTTAGGGAAAAGTGTCTGTTCTGACTGTCAAGTGGAACTGACATTTCTTCTATTTCCGTTGATTTAGTTTTCGCTACAGCTTCTAAGACTGAAGGTCTAGAATTTTCGGCCATTGTGCTGGATCACGATTCAAGTTCGGTATGGTAAGATCGTTCAAGTTACGAGCCACGAAGCGACAAAATCTGTAGGGCGGCTAGAACCGTCTCAAATGACGCAACTTGAACGTTCTTCGGAAATATTTTTCTCCACAGGCCCGCCGGCCGTTGATACTATCCCCTTTACCTGTTTGGCTTCCATCTTCTAAACTTCAATTTGAGTCTATTTCTTTATTAATTGAATGGAATTTCTCCATAGTTCGCGACTGTTTTTTGTTTTAATCGGACTCAACCGCAGCTTTTCTTATTAGCTGAAAGCTCCTGAAAGACGACAGCAACACCGTTAGTCAAGTCAAAATAGTTTTGGTTCCCCAGCGCCATATTTAAACAATCAAACAACAAAACAAAACAAACAAACATTTTAGTGCAGAATATTGAACAATATTTTTTTACACGTATACAATTTGGCTAATTTTAGGGGTCTATAGGAACGACAGTATTAGGAATGTCATATCCGCCCGGCACCCGGTTTCTGTTTTTTATTCGGTTGTTTTTGAAGACACCGTCCGAGTTAAAACCGGATAGAAAGCACCGGTTTTTCGGTGAGGCGAGTCAGTTTATTTAACACCTTGCGTTCCATGTTGCACCAACAAAACTCGATTTCACACAAGCCAATGTGTCACCGGTTTACACAGCGCATTTATTCCTCTCAGGCCAAGCAATTTTTACAGGTTCTCAGCAATTTTCGATGGAAATGTTAATTACGATATAATGCCGTGATTATTTCATCCCCTCCCGCCGCTCAGACATATGGTAGATAGAAACTGAAAACGGCTTTGGCTAGCTGATCGATAAAGATTAAGCTACTGTGAGTTTCAGATCTCTCCCTTTTTATATCGCTGATTGGCGCAACAAAAACTGGTCACTTAATCTGTCAGATGCATTGCGCCCGCCCGAAGGTTAAATACTGGTGTCCAATCTTTAATAAAAATGTGTAATCGAGCCTAAAAACCTCCCTCCCAATAATATTTTTTTTTTAGTTCATTCAGATGGATTTTTTTGGCAGTACAATTTTAATGAACATTCTAATGGAACTGGGAAGTGATGAGGTACTTAGGTATTAAGCCACTACTATAGTGGTGATTTAATGTTAATATAGCGAGTGTAAGTTTTCTGAGTCAATCCTTACTATATGGTTTGTTAAAAGGGATAAGTTGAAACTTTTCCACCAACGAGAAATACATATTTTCAAATAATGGAGAAAAACTACAATTAAACCTGCTTCTGCTACCTTAAAAAAAGCAAAAACATCGTCCCCAAATTCAAACACAATAGCTAGAAACCTATCTATCATCCATAAACTACGCTGCCATATCGTTTCCACTTGAGCAAATAATTGGATCATAGCATACGACATTAATTATAACGTTTCGTTAAACAATAATTGCTAATGTGCAAACAATTGTAAATGAAAATGGCCATTTAAGCATTTAGCATGGTCAGTCGGGATAAAATGTTAGCGCGAACTTTGCACGCAATCAAATAATTATAGAACATTGTTGCTTAGTCATCCATTTGACATAGTCCTCTTACGTTCAAAATTGTATACATAACATACCTTCATCCGGAACTGCTACGACCCTTGTACGTTTGACGCTCTCTGCACAGAGAGCCTCGCGTAGAGCGTCTATAGTGTGTGGGGATGTTTAGTATTTAGTTTGAAAATTACAGTCATCCGTTGCTGAAACGAACGCCCATCCTACAAATGCCAGCTGATGTTCGTCACGAGGCTTAATGCCAACACCCCATCGTCGTCATCTGGCAATGCGGCCTTCGGTTAGTTGATAGGTATACTCACTGCGAAGGTCTAGAATCGGCACTGGTCCGAAGTCATTTAAATGTTTACGCAGAAAATTAATGATGAGTCCTTGCCAGCGAGTAAACATCAAAATTTCATTTGGGTCACACAACTATATAATTTTTGAATGCCCTCCAGGGCTAGGATAAGGGTGCTTGTAAGAAGCTTTTAACGTTGTTCATATGGGTGACGCGTCTTGTCGAAGTTTATTATATTGACGAAAGGCATTCGTCCTGGAATAGTTTTCACTTTCGGAAGGCATCGTGGCACTAAACTGTATCTAATGAGTTTTTTTTTCTATTTAATGAAACCACAAAAGATCAAAAATATTGATTTTCTGAACCGAAAGTTTTATTGTTTGCTCTCTTTTACTAGGTTAACATTATAAGGTTTTTCGCTACAAAAAGACATTCTACTGCGGCTTCCTTCTGCCATCCCACTTTATATCCTCCAAAGACCGACGTTTCATGACCTACTTAATGGATTTCTCAACTTTCATCTCAACCGTCATTAACATATATGGGCAAACCTGAATATATCTTATGACGTTTACAATCAAAACTTTTCAGATGCTTTCCAAACAACAGTAAAACACTGGTGCGAGCAGCAAAACACAGTTCATATACGAACAGAACATTTCCCTGGTACTTTGCCGCATTTCTCTTAGTAAAACATATCAACTTTCAAATTCGCCTCGGATCCAAGCTATCCGGACCGTCTTCCTCTCATCCTTACAAAGAATTTACGCCAATTACAAGTTTTGTAACATATCACGAACGGGAAAATTTACGACGACTTCGAATAAAGATTTCACGAAATGTATACGACATAATAATGTCATGAGGGGGGCAAAATTCCGAGAGGACACAGTCAGAAAGTTGCTGTAATGTACTCGTATTGTGTAAATTTGTTTTCGACGTAAACCAAGCAAGACAGGGGAGGGGATCTGGATTGTTGAAATCACCGTGTATATTTCGGTGCTCTACGAGTATACGAAGCTGATCCTGTTGCTCACTCCATGTACCATAGCAAAGACTTAAGAGAAGTTATGTTGGAAATATTCTTAAAAAAAAAATTTGTTGGCAAGAATACTGCAATGTTCCTTGCTCCAGTTTTCTCGAAAATACACGCAACTCTTGTCGACGGGGATGTATGTATGTGGTAGAGGACTCTCGTTAGTCGAGTTGACGTTAGCAGGAATTTCGATGGCTTAATCGTTGAATACGCAGTTGAATATCAGTTTTGCTCAGGATAATGTTTTCGAATTGGTTGTATTTCACGTTTGTTTTGTTTTAATTACACGAAAAGTTGTGATGTTTCATTATTTGTTCAGTGTACAATTTACAATTCAATTGTATTTTGGGGCTATCTTATATATATATGTATATATAAAAATTGAGCAAAAAAATGTATAGTAATTCATCAATTGAGAACGGCTGGACCGATTTGGTTCAAATTTTTTTTCAGTTGGTTGCAATTAGCAGGAGAAGGTTTTTGCGAAAGAAAATGTTGGGAGAACTCTCCGGAAAAGTCGGAAAATTGGAAAAATCGAAGTAATTCATCAATTACGAACGGCTGGACCGATTTGGTTCAAATTTTCTTCAGTTGCTTGCAATTGCCAGAAGAAGGTTTTTACGAAAGACATTTTTTGGAAAAACCTTCCGGAAAAGTCGGAAAATTGAAAAAATCGAAGTAATTCATCAATTGAGAACGGCTCGACCGATTTGGTTAAACAATTTTCAGTTGTTTGCAATTACCAGGAGAAGGTTTTTACGAAAAAAAACTTTGGAAAAACCCTCCGGAAAAGTCGGAAAATTGGAAAAATCGAAGTAATTTATCAATTGAGAACGGCTGGACCGATTTGGTTCAAATTTTTTTTTTCAGTTGTTTGCAATTATGTACCGGGAGAAGGTTTTTACGAAAGAAAATTTTAGGAAAACCCTCCGGAAAAGTCGGAGAACTGGAAAACTTGAAAATATTTTTTTTTGCTTGCAATTTTTCCACAATAGCTTTTCGAATGAAGAAATATAAAATTCTTAGTAGAAAATTCAGGAAGAAAGTTTTGCATTTAATCGAATGATTTGATGATTTTAGACGATTGAAAAGTAGAACATTCGTTATGAAGCTTTTTATATCCTATCTACAATTTAATAATGAGACTTTTTTTTAGAGATGGCAACACCGATAAACTAATGGTAGTCCATCTTTGACATACATACCATTTGAAGTTCCTATTCATAGGCTGGCAATGTCAGTATAAACATTTCGTGTTGATTGTTGACAACGCATTTACCAAACCATGGAAAGTTTCGAAAATTCACGAAAAAAACAACATTTGCGGGAAGTTTTACTTGGGCATTATTTTGCTCAGGAGACTGCAGAGTCATCAATTGCTCGTGGGAGTTTACGGTGACGATGCTTTTTCGCGTGCACAGTTTTTTTCGGTGGTTTCATCGGTTCAAAAATGATAATTTCGACATTACCGACGAAGAGCGACCTGGTCAGCCAAAAAAGATTGAAGACGAAGAATTGACGAAATTACTCGAAGAAGATTCGTGCCAAACGCAAAAAGAGTTCGCAATTTTGTTGGAAGTTACTCAGCAAGCCATATCGAAGCGGTTAAAATCACTGGGACTGATCCAAAAGCAAGGCCACTGGGTTCCGTACGAGTTGAAGCCAAGAGATGTTGAGAGGCGCTTTTGCACGTGCGAACAACTGCTTCAAAGGAAACGATGGAAGGGTTTTTTGCATCGTATTGTGACCGGCGATGGAAAGTGGATACATCATGATAACCCAAAGCGAAAGAAATCATGCGGACCGCCCGCGCACCAATCAACATCGACCGCGAAGCCCAATATTCATGGTTCCAAGCTTATGCTCTGCATTTGGTGGGACCAGCTCGGTGTTGTGTATTATGAGCTGCTAAAACCAAATGAAACGATTGACGGGCAGCGCTATCGACTGCAATTGATGCGTTTGAGTCGAGCATTGCGTCAAAAACGGCCACAATGGCCCGTATGAATAAAAAGTAGTAAATTTTCAAATTTGTAGAAACTACTCAAAAGTAGATACTACATGTATTCGTATGAATAAGAATTTTTTTTCGGAAATCCTGAAACTACTACTTCGAAAATGCAATAGTAGCACCTGCTACAATTCAAAAAGTAGGCGCTGTCACATGTGGCTATTGAATATGTGATTTTTCAATTGTGCTGAAGCTGATCGGGTGCCTGTAATATGAATTTTCTAAGTCATGGCGGCGATCAACTTAAATGTTAGTGGTAAAAAGTACGTTTCAAGTTTTTTTAGTCTTTTTTTTTTAATGAATTGGTTTTATGATTTATCTTTTCCTCGATTTTTTTGGGGATAATGGACAAAAGTTGTTTTCTTTAAATTGTACGTAAGGGTTCCTACTAATTGAATTGTCCTTGGGATGAAATGGTCATAAGTGGGGTGGCTGGGGTAGAAAGCCCTTGTAGATATTGGGGACAAGTAGTGCAAGAGCTCTAAAAAAAGCCACTGCAACTGCTGTAAAATATAGAAAATACATCATCATTTGTCGCTGAAAGTTTGATAGGAAATTGTTATCGCTTGGCTTGTTTATCGGTGCATAATATTTGTTTACAAATGGACTAGGTTTAGGGCCGGTTTCTCGTACATCTTATCTAATGGTTAGTCTTATCGTATAGAGAAGACGCACACAATTTTCAGAAAGCTTTTATATTATGAGTCGGTTACTCGTACATATTTATCCATAATTTAAACTTTAGGCTTAAGCATGGTGGCTTGTAGAATGGTCGTTTACACTGACTATAGAATGCTTTAAGCTTATTTATTGGATACAATGAATGAGTAACCGGTCCTGTATTGAATATAAATAGACAATAGACAAAGCAACATTTGGACTGAATTTTGATAAATCGTAGCGATCTAAAGAACTATCCTTGATAGCTCCAATAACTAAATTTAAGTGACTTCGGCGCTCTTCATTAACAGAGAAAACATAAAGACCGGAGAATCAAAATCCAGTGTGCTTGACCCCTTCTACACAGGCCTAAAGTACGAGTATATTCCCTGATTTTTTCTGTATTTACTGCTTCGATCTCTCATTTTCGACTAGAAGATACTGTTAACCCCTTGTGGGGCATAGGGCTTCAACTACACCTACTTTCTCCCTCGTTCTCTTCTGTGTCATCGCATTTAGGTCTGACCACCTCTTGTTTAGTGAAGCATCCTCGCTATTAACCTATCTTCTCCATGTGATTCTTGGTCGTCGAATACTGCTTCTTGCATTGGTTCCTAATCTAGGGCATATGACCTATCAATTGCCACTTTCACCTTTTGACAGAAGTGCCTATCCAATCCAGGCCTGTGACATTAAGGAGATCATCAATCCGAAGTGGATTTGTAGGATGCGCCGTAGACACAGGTATACGAAAGTTTGCAGCTTAGTTGTTATCAATGGTCACCTTCCAAATTGAACGGCCATATAGAAGCACCGGTTTCATAATTACTATAGGAATCTGATATTGGAGGATGGGAAGATCTATACTTACACACGGTTCAATCCAAAGTTATTTATTGTTGGACATGTGTGCAATCTACAGCCGCGATTGCATGTGGAAACTTTAATTTTTGCTGCCAAAGTACTTGTGCCTCTTTCATTTCGGTATCCGTTGTTGGAAATTTTATCCACTCCTCAGACCTATAATTTTTTCACATACTTCCCAAATAATTTTATTTGCTGTGGTTTGGTGAATTCCAATATCTTCACCAACACCAACCTTAAAAAATAATAATACAATTTGTAAGTTAGGTATACATTTTCAATTAATAAAATATTTTTGCCAATCCTGAAAACCGGGATCACCAATATGTATATCGGAGAAAAGTTCGCATGCGTTGGGAATTCGTCAAACGACTGCCTCTGCTTTCACCATTATCGTCTCCCAAAAAATGATTGGCCAACTAATCTACATTTCTCTTTGTAAATCTATACAGAGATTTGAAACTAACGTCGCACGCTTCACGTCGTTTTAGGTAATTTTAACGCGGTTCACTTATGTTTAAAAACATTTTTAAAGATTTTTTTTGCCTTGTTTGATTACTACAAATCCACCTACATATTTGTAGTTTGCAAATTGTTACCTACATGAAAACTGTAGTAAAGCTACTTTTATTCATATGAAATCTACTAATGTTTCCCCTTTGTAGTATGTTCGAAAGTTGTAGTGCAGTAAACGTCATTTTAATCATAGCAACAATACTAGAAATCTATGTTTACTTCAAAAAAAGTAGTAAAGTGCAATTTACTACTTTTGATTCATACGGGCCAATATGCTGAAAGGCACGACAAAATAATTCTTGAGCATGACAATGCTCGCCCTTATGTTGCGCGAGTCGTGAAAACGTACCTGGAAACAACCAAATCGGAAGTGCTACCCCACCCGCCGTATAGCCCCGGCATTGCTCCATCTGATTACTATTTGTTCGCTTCGATGACTCATGCGTTGGCTGATCAGCACTTCACTTCATATGAGGATACTAAGAACTATATATATAAGAAAATCTTTCAACCGTTATAAAAATTGGAATTCGTTATAACGATACAGAGAAGTATGCAAAAATGTGAAGTCGAGTTTGAGTTTGCTACTCTAGAAATACAGATTTCTATACATTATTTAGAACGGAATACTATTTGTGTGTACGCTTGTAAATTGCGGTAAGTGTACGATTGACGGTATTCCTAATTTTTGAAATACAAAATTTCGCAATAAGATTATTAAAGTAAGGAAAGGATTTAATAAGGCCTCACAAAATAAAAGAAAGGACCATTGTCCGCGAGAGATTGGAAGTACTTCAACATCAAATCCTCAAGGAAATAGAGCTTCCGTTTGTACACCACCGTTGGACTCCGATGAAACAGATCCGACAGTTTCTTTCAAAAATTATTCTATTGGATCGGGATCATGTAAATACGAGTACATATAAGATTATTATCTACAGATTTATATTTAGTTATTTGAATGGAATCTATTGAAAGTAGTTGTTATATACTGTAACTGTAACACGTCATTAACTCTATTTTGCCAATAATGTTAATAAATTTTTCACTTTAATCAGATTTCAATGAATCGCTGAGCTCAAGAGAATCCTCTTAAAAACAGTAGTCGGCTTAAATATTTGGGCAAAATATCGACTATCGGTGTTGATTATGATCAAATAAAAGAAGTAACGGCACATATTTTCAACAGAAACCAAAGAGCACATCATAGCAACCAATATGTCAATATGTATTTCTCATATTTCTTTTTGGGTTCTCTTATAGTTAGCTCAGGGGCCATTTTTTTTGTGCCATAACAAAATGTTTTTCTGTTATCTTACATTTTTGCTGCAAGTGACGGAGCAATCATTTCTTCTCAGGATTTGTTGAGACCATCGTTTATTTTGAGAAGAAATTCTCATGAGTGGCTCGAAACGTTCACCAGAAAATGGCAACATATGCCTTGCAGGAAAAAATGTAAGAACCAAAAAGAATACTCACAGTCAAAAGTAAATTTTGTCCAAGTGTGCTCTGTGGCCGTGATCGTTCGGTCGCCACTGTGATATAGAGACTCATAGAGAGACCAATTTCCAAACTCGGCACGACTCGTCGCAAGTTTATTATTCAGAAGAAGATGATAAGAGATATTCTTATCATTGAATAATAAACTAATAATGCGACTAGGAAGTGGTACGGCTGACAACCGAACCAGACTCCGAATTCAGTTGTCTTTGTAACGTTGACGACTACACACGGTAGTCGTCAGCGCACCATGCTCCACTAGGAGTTAGGGTAATAAAGAGGGCGAGTGCCCACGACTGTAAGGTCGATCATCTAAAACCAAGTAAAATGTCCGATACATAATGGAGTTAATGATAAAATACAACTAAGAGAATGATCATAAATGTAAAGCAATTCGTTCGTCCGCCAGCTTCTATTGAATCCAAAGACATTACTTAAGCACCTATCCACCTTGGAAAAAAAACGCAAATCCAATGAATCAAGTTGGAAGCGAAACAATAATAAAGCGTTGCGCACCAGTGGACACGAATACAAAAATGGTAATGGAAGGAAAGCAAATATTCGGGAGAATCTAAGACTGCTTCTAAATGAAGTGCGCGGAACGCATTGAAAAGGTTCAACAGCAACCAAAAATCTATGATTTAATTTTTATAAGCTGCTCACATGGGATGCTCAAACCAATTTGATTTGTTCCTGCGTCCAAGTTGTGCCTCCACAGAGACGAACTGGAATAAATCCCACTAAGATGAGGTAGCCGTAAAATTTATTTAACTGATCAGTGTGTTTGCAAGAAGATGCTCTTGGGTGTAATACAGATATCGAATCATCGATTTGATTATGCATTACGTCAAAAGATGAATCCGGAAACAAAAATGGCTTTCCCAGATAGAAGAGGAAAGCAGCCATCAAAAAATCGTCTACCAGCACAAGATTTCATGGAAGTTCCCACGCTACAAGAGCCACTACAGTCATTTCCGAACGAGAGTATCTTGAACCTCTTTGCAAGAATGAACGATATCCGAAAGATGTTGAAATACGTTTCGCCAATTCATCACCTCTTTTATCAGACTATCCCGTTTGTTCCAAGACGAGGAAATGTTGAATAGAACCAGGTGATTACTCTTCCAAATGCTGGAGAATCGGAAGAAGATTAATAAATTCTTTAAACTTGTACTAATAACTTCATACTACCAACTATTTTATTAATAAAAAAAACTTTATTCTATGCCTTTTACTACAATTTTGCAGAAAAAACTTTAACTTGGTTATGCAATAGTGGTCTATGTACGGTCAATAGCCAAAAAAACAATCATATCTCCGTTATTACACAACCGATTTTCAAATTTCATACACTAATAGATAATTATAATCATAATATATAAATATTCACCAAGAGAACTTGATAATTATCGACAGATAGGGAATTGTAGAACGAAACGCGTGTGTCTCAATTTTCAAGCATTTATTCTTTGTCACTTAGACCACTTATGCTCCAAGCACTACATATATAAAAGTGGCGCTAAATTTCAAGCACAATGCATTTTAGAATGTTGTTCAGCATATTTGTCAGCCATGCAATGTTGTTGCTGGATCAAATGTATTTCATGTATTTGGCTGGAAAGTCTGAATCGCCTCTAACTATGGAAACCTCCGTATTCCGATAGTCAGTGACGGGAAATTCATATTTTTGATGTATGTAGAAATAAAAATTAACACACCTTAATCCATTTTCGAATAAAGCCCAATTTACATTTTAAATAAAGTTTGTGTGCCCAAATTTTGGAATTTGCGTTTTATTTTTTCTGTTACCTAGGATGCTGTTCCAAAAATTCCCTATTAAAAATAATTTCCACCAAAAAAATTCCATTCTATAAATTCAAAAAAATCCCGCCAAAACATTGCCCCCTAAAAGAATTATTACCGACGCCCATATCGTGGCTGTCACTAGCTGTTCCGTTATTTTTCTCTCCCATGCATTTATGTGTTTCTATCAATACTCGTCCCATTCCATACGCAACATCGCCTATCTTTCTATAAGCTCCCTCATCTAATCTCTTCACATTGCGGAATAACGTTGTGTTGACTTTTAGGCTCACCAAATCGTTTAATAGTGTGTTTTTAGTAGAATAAGCTCACATTTTTTAAGCGGTCGAGTTGTTGGAGGTTTTTTAAATATTAAAATAAATAAATAACAGGCGCGACAATCCAGCATTGGACTAAGGCCGCAGGATGGAACATCCTATTTCCAAGATCTTATCTACTTTTTGTTGAGGTAATGAGATCACCATCACGCTTAGCAGTGTTATTTATCCCCATAAATGGGTACTCGTTTAACATCTGAGTGAGATCATAGTCCGTCACAAGCTCGTGAGTTCGAAAAACACCATGGAACACGGTGAGATTCGAACTCATGACCCTGTGCATTGAAGGTCCGCGCACTAACCGCTAGACCAGCCAGACTACTTTTTAAATATTGAAGCGATTAAAATCGGAATATTTTTAGAAATTTTAAAATGTGAAGGGTATAAAACCTTGTGAGCCAGTATTTGCTTCTAAAATTTCGATGAACTATTTCAAAAAGACAATGCAACAATAAATAAGAGTCTAAAATATACAGAAACTTAGTTTCATCCTATTTTCTGTACTTAATCTGTCCGATCGTGTTCGGATTAGTATTGCGCCCGCCGGAAGGTTAAGGTCTCGGAATTCACTTTTTAGAATTGGAAATATAACCTGAAGTAATTTATTCACTGAATTTTGTAACATACGTTATCATTAAAATTAATTCCATAACCGTCACAGAAAATACAATTTTCACATTACTGAAAATCTATTGAAATTACATGTAAATTCTATCGAATGTCTAAAATCTATTGAAAATATGTCAATTAGAATAATTACATTTTCGTTCCATTTTTATCTATTCCCTTTTAATATTTACATAAATTAATTCAATAGAATCAAATAATAACTTACAATCATATCATGGTCCTTGTAGATAGCTTTTTGAAGCATCATATACAACTAAAATGCTCACGGCTCGCAAAAAAGCGGGGAGAGGACTTTTAAAATTTGAATTTCATGAGCTACAACTGGCGTTTGATGTTATTACATTTTGTCGTAAAGGTACGAGATACGAGTGTCCTTCGATATAGGTAGTACTATAGAGCCCCGCATACATACTACACGGGGTTCAAATAAATAAGTGTGTGTTGAAAGCCTTGCTGATGGGCTTCGTTTATTCCAATGAAAACTCTTTGCTGATCTAATCAGTAAATGAATTTATTCTCGGCAAATGTATGTATGTATGCAATGTACATGCTGGATGTCACTGCGAGTATTAGTATGAGCAACGCAATATCATTTTACTGTGACATAATAATTAAAATAAAAAAACGGCAAACGACTAGCAGGCAAAAGGATTCATTACTATAAAATACAGTGGCTGTTTGGTCTGCTGTTGATATAGTCGTAATAAACTCTATCTCAATGGGATGAGCCTGAAAAAAAAAGTTTGTGAACAAGGGTTGCGTCGAATATAAGCTTGATGTGACGTGATATTTTTCATGAAGTTGGGTGTGTTGAGTTGAGGGTTTTTGTGCAAAAAGATAGCTCTGCGTTTTGAATGTGGATGGACCAAATGTGAATTTCAAATTAGAAAATATATAAAGTCGGCATTACTTCTAGAGACAATTTTATGTTTTTTTTTTTGGGTTAACAAGAAAGATAACATATTATTAATGTTGAGGATAGTTTTATTGAAAACGCTACGTAGAAAACGAAATGAATGCGCAAATTCAAATTGTCGAATAGTAGCGAAAATGTTGCACTTCATTGAAAAAAAAGGTTACCGGTCAGCAGTGACGTGCACAGCTGTTTATGATTTCAATTACATAATTTATTTAATATATGCGATTTAATATAATTTATTTGGCTTCGTCCCCGGGAGCTCCACGTCGAAGACTGCCTATTTTCCCCATCGCAAGGTCCGAGGAAACCTATAGTGTTTACTTGCAAATATGAAAAATGTGCAATCTTCTGATTTAGCTCGAAGTGCAATTACTCAATACCTATCAATAATTGCATATCGAACAGAGTCATCGATTGCTTACTCATCAATCGCATGTCGCAAGGAAACCTAATTGACGAAAGAATATTGTACAAAATGTGAACGAACTGTGTAATTTTGTCATCAACAAAAAGCAAGTCCAACAATATTTGCATTTAACCCTCAAACATTCTGTCGCGCGAAAAGAATCGAAATACTTTAGACTATGTATTAATAACTCGATTTTTTCTTCGACTCGGAACTTGGATGCGGAGTTCGGCAAATTTTACACAAAAAAAAATCAAAAAAATCATTAGTATAGTATATTTCCTGCCGTTAAAGAAATAGGGGGTGGTGCTATATTGTTTCCATTAGTGGGAGCATTAGTAAAGCCTGTGTTGTGGTTGTACTTCATCGTTGCGAATCGGTAGACCCATCAGTTGAGAGCACCTTCTAGGAAAATATGAGTAAAATTCTTATTTTAACAAGTCGACTGATAACTTTCCCACACATCGTTGGTTGTTCCTCCTAGTGTGGTTGACCTTCGCCCCATGCTACGCGGTTGTTGATGGCACCAACTGCCTGTCCTCCAACTGCTTCTGTCCTCCAGCGATAGATGAATGACGAAACTAGCCGAATACTTCTGCCGTCGGCAAATACAAAAAAATGCTCACTCACCATGGCTTAAAATATGGACGCAAAATTTTGAATGGAGAATTCTGCCTAAAAACTTAGGTATGTCCCAAAAAAATTGGCCCCAACATTTTCCTAAGTTTACAATAAGAGAGCCCAAAAAGGGATATGAAGATGCTACGTAATTGGCAAATTAGCTAATATTGGCCGTGTTTTTTCACATCGGGGGTAGGTTTGCTGACCCAGACGCGCAAAAAAAAAACTAGCTAAAACCAAATTTTAAAATGAAAAGCTCTAAGGCTTTCATTTTAAAATTTGATTTTAGCTAATCATTGGAAAACGTGCTAGAAAACAATTGGGATTGCATACATTTAGGCGAGTTTTGGAAAGCTCATTGAAACTGGATAGCAGTATAATTTCGTACCTGAATAAAGTCCCAGGTTAGCGTTTGTATGAAAATTACCCCGTATAGTGTAGGTTAGCTGTTTAACAAACACGGCCATTGATATGTACTTGCATATTTATTTTAAACTAGCTGAGAGAGCTCGCTTCGCTCGTGTTGTTCACTTCCTTCACAATTTGACACAACCTTAAATCTATGAGCGATTTTGACTCCCAACCAACCTCCTAACTATACCTATAAATATTCGCCTCGCCCAAATTCAACTCCTTCAAATAAACTCTACAGTGGTAATAAAACACAGATAGTTCAATTTTCAGTGTGATTTATTTGAATGGAATTAAAAAACAGTAGAGAGCGATATTACAAACAATGTTTTTCGTTTTGTTTTCTGGCGAAAAAAAAAAACAAACAACGAAGACGGTTTGCCAACACGCCGACAGGCATAACATACAGCTGACCGTGCGAAAAACAGGGAAATTCGAGATTAACCTTCATAGGACCGACGTCAAAAAATTACGTTAGGGACCAAGTGGGGTGCAAATGCACCCCAACGTTTTTTCATATAAAACTGCTAAAAAATGCATTATACATTAAACCAAATAAAAGAAAAAAATAACTGAATTTTTTTTTGATATATTTTATTCGAAACAATTATTACTAATTTTCTTTTCTTTTGGGTGCTCTGCACAAACGTGTTGATTGTAACGAATACAACATTTCTTTGATTTTCTGTCCTTTCCTCTGCTGTATAAGTAGCATCTTCGTTGAGTTGCAATCGCGGAGCTCTGAAGCTGATTGGGTTTACCCAGCTCGGGTGGAACGGTTACCATATGTTGTTTTATTGTACCTTGAATGGATGTGTATTGTATCTCCTATCCTAATGATAAGTGGGGTGCAGCCGCACCCCAAGCAATAAAATGGTATACAACTACCGTTAGGATACATAAATATTTTTTATGTTTTTTGTAACAGAATTGTAAAGATATTTTGGAAACAAATATCCAAAGAAAAAAAAATGAAAATAATATTTTCGAAGCTATCTTTAAACGAGACCGAAGCTAATTTCGGGCGCGGCCGAAATTTGGATACCCTTCGCTCCCCTCGGTCTAAAAGTTTTTTTCGGGCGCACCTATGACTAGTTTTCAGTCCTCCCCGCTTCCATGCTTTTGAATTTTCTCATAAGTGCCGTGGCGAAGATTTATTGGGCGAAGCAGGACGTGGGTTTCTTATAAGAACCAAAAAGAGGGGGAAGGGGGTTGTAGGGCAGCCCTATGGCCTTCCCATCAATTTTTACGTAGTTTGTGGCATCAATTAAAACACATTTGGTTCAGATTGGTGGACAAATCAAAAAGGTTTTCTTCGAAGAACCTAATTTGGGGGTTGGGTTTATATGCCAGCCCCACGACCCCATAGTCCGATTTCACGTTTGTTGAGGTGGCATGAATAGAAATATAATTTTCTGAGGTTTGATTGGAATTGGTGTGCAAATAAAAACGTTTTTCTTAGAAAAATTTTATTTGGGGGGCTAGGCTTGTATGGTAGCCCCCACATGGTCCGACTCCATTTATTTATACATATGTTTTGTGTCATCAATAGAAACACATTTGAGTGAAGTTTGGTTGAAATTGGTGTATAAATAAAAAAAAATTCTTAGAAGAACTTAATTTGGGGAGCTAGGTTTCTGTGACAGCCCCATGACCCCATGGTCCGATTTGGTCCATTGTGACATATGTTTTGTGGTATTACTAGAAACACATTTGTGCGAAATTCGATTGAAATCGATAAGAAAATAAAAAAGTTTTTCTTAGAAGAACATAATTTGGAGACTAGGTGTGTATGGCAGCCCCACGACTCCATTGTCCGATTTGGTCCATTTTTACATATATTGTGTGTTACCAATTAAAATACATTTGTGTGAAATTCGATTGAAATTGGTGCATAAATAAAAAAGTTTTTCTAAGAAGAACCTAAATTTGGGGGGTAGGTTTGTATGACAGCCCCACGACCCCCTTGGCGGATTTTAGCGATTCAAACATACAAACTGCCTGCAACAAAAAGAAGCATGTGTGCAAAATTTCAGCTCCATAGCTCTTAAACTGGCCGAGCAAAACGCGTCGCAACAGACAGACAGACAGACAGACGGACAGACGGACATCGTCCAATCGACTCAGCTCGTCACGCTGATCATATATATACATATTTTATATGGTCGGAGATGCTTTCTTCAATGCGTTACAAACTTCATGACAAAGTTAATATACCCTTTACGCTTAATAAGCGAACGGTATAAAAATAGTTTATACCACACGCACAGCTTGTTCCATTCCATTTCATCATCTACCCGTAGAAATTGAAAATTGAAAAACCCTATATTTACTGGAAAGCTAACAACTCCCCTCTTCCTTTCATAATTGGGCTTGGGACCAACTTTGGCGGAATTAAAGTTGCAGCTTTTTTGTAGTCTTAAAATCATAAATGTTAAATAAATAAAAATAACAGGCGCGACAATCCAACATTGGACTAAGGCCGCAGGATGTGTTAGTGACATCCTATTTCCAAGATCTTATCTGCTTTTTGATGAGGTAATGAGATCAGCATTACGCTCAGCAGTGTTATTTATCCCCATAAATGGGTACTCGTTTAACATCTGAGTGAGATCATAGTCTGTCACAAGCTCGTGAGTTCGAAAAACACAATGGAACACGGTGAGATTCGAACTCATGAGCCTGTGCACCGACGGTGCGCGCACTAACCGCTCGACCAGCGCGCACTAACCGCTCGACCAGCCAGACTACGACTACTAAATAAATAATGAGGGTTTTTTTTTAAATGTAAAACTGCCTTATTGATTTTGGTTTTGAAAACGTTTATTATAAATTTTAATTAATCTCATTGAACTTTTTAAAATAGGCATGTTTTATTGTGTTTATCCCGTGCAGGTTTGGGTAGAACTTCATATAAAACGAGACCGAGGCTAATTTCGGGCGCGGCCGAAATTTGAATACCCTTCACTCTCCTCGAGCTAAAAGTGTTTTTTTGGGCGAACATATGACTTGTGTTTAATCCTTCCCCATTCTTTTCCTTCTGTGCCGTCGATAAAACAATATTTGTGTGTTTTTGGTTAAGTGGGAATATAAAAATATTTACTCAGATTATTGGGGAGATGCGGAAGCATGGTCCCATAGTATTATTCCATTCGTTTTAATTTTTTTTTTTTGTTTTGACAAAGACGCATTAAGTTTTTTTGAAATTGGTGTGGAAAAAATGTTTCTTAGAAGATCTAAAATGGGGGGTTGGGTTTGTATGGTAGCCCCATGACCCCACAGACCGATTCCATTCATTTGTACACATGTCTTATGGCATCAATGGAGATGCACTTTTACGAGTTTTGGTTGAAAGTGATGCACAAATAAAAAAGTTTTTCGTAGAAGAACTCAATTTGGGGGGTTGGGTTTGTATGACAGCCCCATGACCCCATTATCCGATTCCATTCATTTTTACATAATATGTAACATATTATGTTTTGTGGCATCAATTGAAATGCACTTTTATGAGGTTTGATTGAAATTGGTTCACAAATCAAAAAGTTTTTCTTAGAAAACCTCAATTTGGGGGGTTGGGTTTGTATGACAGCCCCATGACCCCACAGTCCGATTCCAACCATTCTTACATATGTTTTGTGGCATCAATAGAAACACATTTGTATGAAATTTGGTTGAAATTGGTGCACAAATGAAAAAGTTTTTCTTAGAAGAACCTAATTTGGGTGGTTAAGTTTGTATGGCAGCCCCATGACCCCATAGTCCGATTTGATCCATTCTTACATATGTTTTGTCTTATCAATAGAAACACATTTGTGTGAAATTTGGTTGAAATTGGTGCCCGCATGAAAAAGTTTTTCTTAGAAAAACCAAATTGGTGGGGTTAGGTTTGTATGGCAGCCCCATGACCCCACGGTCCGATTTCAGCGATTCGAACATGCAATAAAAAGAAATATGTGTGCAAAATTTCAGCTCGATAGCTTTTAAACTGGCCGAGTAAAACGCGTAGCAACAGACGGACAGACGGACAGACCGACAGACGGACATCGCCCAATCGACTCAGCTCGTCATGCTGATCATATATGTATGTATGTATATACATATTTTATGTGGTCGGAGATGCTTCCTTCAATGCGTTACAAACTTCATGACAAAGTTAATATACCCTTTACTCTACGAGTGAAGGGTATAAAAAATGACACTTAAACAGGTAAAGTTCACGCGTGCAACTAACCTACATGGGATAGAGCTTAGATGAATCAAATGTAGATGGCGGACGCATAAGGGAAATATGAGGGAATTTGTTTTTTCAAACCAAATGTTAGAGTTTTTATCATCACGAGAAAAGATTTTGCAAAGAAAAAATCATCTTTTGTGATGGGAACCATACGAAATCCCCAATCACAAAATCCCCAAACGAAGAAAAACCCCCAAACGAAGAAAAATCCCCATATTCAAAATCCCCATAATCATAATACCCATTTACAAAACCGCCATAATCATAATACCCATATACAAAATCCCCAATCATAAAATCCCCAAGCACCCGAAATATGCTTGTAAATGGTAGATGAATGGTAGTAAAAAATGGTAGATGGCTGGTAGATGGTTGATGAAAGACTGTAAATTGTTGATGGTTGATGGTAGATGGAAGGTGTTAAATGGTAGATGGTAAATGGCACTAGGAGGGTCGTAAATCGATACTAACTTTTTGTGATTAGCACAAACAAAATGTTCGAGTACATTATATTGAATAAACGTTTGCATATATCGTTCTAAACATATTCGGTCATGTCCTCATCCGAACGAATATTCGCGGAAAACTTGGTTTGCTTATTGTTGGAACTGATTCGCCTGCACATTATCTGATTTTGTTCTGTGTCACTTCAAAGAGTTTGCCGTTGATTAGCGTATACAGTAAAACCTCCACAAATTGACCACCCAAGGGCGGACAATTTTTGGTCAAGATAGAAAGAGTGGTCAACTTAGAAACTCGTTTAGCGTAATGTTGAATTTAAAAGGGCGGAAAAAAGATGGTCAGTTTAAAGAGGAGGTTACAGAATGGTCAACTTAGGGAGGTTTCACTGTATATCAGTCCACGACAGTGATTTTTTTATTACATAGTAGGACGATTACAATTACAATAGTCTAAATCACCTACCATTTACCATCTAATATTTGCTATTTACCATCCACCATTTGCAATTTACAATCTACCATTTACCATCTGCCATCAACCATTTACAAGCTATCATCCGTCTACCATTAACCACCTACCATCTACCATTTATCATCTGCCATTTAACATCTATCGTTTACCATCTACAATAGCCTGAAGAAATTCCCCATTCCCCATTTGAGGTGTGATCTTAGAAGGCGCGCGCGTTCTTAGATCACAGCTCAAATGGGGAATGGGGATTTTGGTTTTGGGTATTTTGATTTCGGGGATTTTGATTTCGGGGATTTTAATTTCGGGGATTTTGATTACGGGGATTTTGATTTGGGGATTTTGGTTTGGGGATGTTTTGACTGGGGATATCGTATCCAACCCTTTTGTGATAAAATCCACCACATCTAAAAAATAAGCCGAAGAAGGTGAGTCAAAGATGCGCAAAAACTGTCAAATGTCAGCTGTTTGGTGTTAACCGGGATGTTACCCGCGATCGTTTTTTTCGAGCCAGATTTACACGCGATACGAAAAAAACATCGCTAATGTTCGGATCCATTTCGACTAAAACCAACATCCTCACCGAATACATTTTAACTTACGCTAAGTTATAGTCTAAATGCATCCGAACATATAAAAAGTTAATTTGACGTTGCGTATCATGATACTGTTATAGTTTCTTTCTCAGAGCGGTATTTTTACTCTCCCATCTCAGAAAATTTCCCGTCCCATTTGTGACCTGTCAATTTGTATGGGCTCCGTACATTTCCGCCTCTCTACTATACATACGAGGGCAGTTCAATAAGTACCCGTGTTTGAAGACATAGTATGGTACTGAGGGAAATTGGTGTCATCATCGTGTGCTGCAATCTATTAAACGACGCCAAAACAAATTCCAGACTAATTTATTGGTTAGTTTTGATTTGACAGCCATTCGAGTAACGCGTGTTTCGATAAGATGGAAAGAGAGCAGTACGGTTCGGTAATTCGATTTCTGTTTTTGGATCAGAAAAAATGCGAGGAGATAAAAGCAAAGTTGGATGCTATTTATGGGGACACTTCGCCGTCCATGACCACCGTTAGATATTGGTTCAACGGTGAATCTGCTCCAAAGAAGGCCAAAACAGTTTTATCGGCCGGAAATCATGTCATGGCGGTCATGGCGACGATTTTTTGGGATGCGAAGGGCGTCATCCTTATGGATTTTTTAGAAAAAGGAGGAACGATCACTGGACAGTGAGTTATTGGACCGCTTCGACAAAAAATTGAAGGAGACACGATCGCATTTGGCGAAGAAGAGAGTGATGTTTCACCACGATAACGCACCAGCGCATTCATCCGAAGTCGTCGCCGCCAATCTGCATATGAATTGCGTAATGAATTGCTGCCGCATCCTCCGTATTCACCCGGTCTGGCTCCCTGCGTCTTCTTCATGTTCCCTATCATTAAGAAATGGCTCGCGGGAAAAAAAATTAGCTCAAACGAGGAAGTCATCGCCGTATTTTGGCGGAATTCTACAAATCCTATTTTTTGGAGGGGTTATAAAAATGGCAGGAACGTTGGGAAAAGTGTATCTTACTAAAAAAGGGACCATGTTGAAAAATAAAAATAAAAATTAGAAAAAAAATTGTGTTTTCATTTTCAACACGGGTACTTATTGAACCACCCTCTTATGTAGCTCTATGGTGAAGAGTATAACAAGTGGAAATTTTCATAGAAAAGGAGAAAATAACACAATCGGGCGCAATACATCTCAGAGATTATTTCATCCCCTCCCGCCCCTCAGACATATGGTAGAAGGATAGAAACTGAAAACTGCTTTGGGTAGTTGATCGATAAAGATTAAGTACTGTGAGTTTCAGATCTCTCCCTTTTCATATCGCTGATTGGCGCAACAAAAACTGGTCACTTAATCTGTCAGATGCATTCGCCCGCCTGAAGGTTAAAAATAAAATCTTTTCATGCAATGCATCCGGGAAAAAATTGCACAAACTGTTCATATAAAATGTTGACTATTGAATCGATATACCTCCTGCGCCTGAAAGTGTGGACATTTTAGTTATCATTATGATTAAGGTACAGTGCTAACTAATCTAGTGAAGTTTTTGTTAAAAAAACAATCGCACAATATTTCAAACCTGTACTAACTTATACAGCAACAATATTGGGAGTTACTTTTGCATTCTTTTAGATTTTCGAAAGATTTTTTAACACAATCAAATGGAAACTTATGAGATATGTTTGAATGATTCAATTTCCTTTTTGTGGCGTGCTATAAACATTTTACTTTTTTGTCGATTTCACTATCGCTGACTGTACCTTCTTAAAAAAAGAAATTCACCTTGTCTGACATGCGAAGCCTTGATAAAATAATAATAATCAATTCAGACCTCTAAAATGACTTTGCCCGTTCACCCGGCATGTTCACTCGAATTTTGATGCGATTTAATTAAATTGTAGCATTTGAATTTATCATAAATTTGCACCAGAAAAAAACCCTTTCAAACAAACAGAAACGCGAAGAGCAATGGTACTGACCTGAACCGCACCTTTTTTTTTGCTCCATTCAAATTTCATCTTTCATAATTCACAACACCGATACATACTGGTTTCCCCATTAATGAGGCATTCGTCGACTACTGTCTGGGTGGACGGAGCTTTATTTCTTTGCATTCACCTCCTTATACAAAAGTACACAATATTACGAAAGGTATTTTTGTGGAATTCAACTATGTACAAAAAAAAGCTGGAGACAGAAAGCAAACACGTAAAAAGGACCTAAGTCAACCGTGGCAATTTGTTAAGTCCCGAATAAAAAATTAATTATTAAAAAGGGATAACAGAAGCGGTATGAACGGTTGTGGATTTTAATGAGGTCCTTTTCGGTCAAAATGCATCGAATAATTAATGAGTGGTTTTGAATAATTTTCCATTTTTTGTGTTGTGAATGGTTTTGAGTTGTTTTGATTGTTGCCTGCAGGATGAGTGAGTTAGAATTGTTATTATTTTTGATTTGAAAGTTTAAAGTTTGTATGATTGGCGGGCGGTAGTGAGACTAATTAAAAGAAAACATATAGATATGAAACTTTTCTCTAGCGGCCACTCAATGAGAATGGAATTATGTTCATTACAGGGAAGAGTCTGCTATTGAGAGAAAGTGGAATACATAATTTATTGTTTTCTATACTTGATTTAAAGTGTAAAATCTCGAATTCATTTCAATGCAAAAGTTGGTCACAATCATTTGAATAAGTGGGAGAGATTGTAGAAGTTATTATGGAGTACAAGGTGTGCTGGCAAACTTGTATAGAGCACAGCAGTGCTCATATTAGGTAAAATTTACAACCGTGGAAAGATGCTATTTTAATTTTTGATAAAACGATGAAAAAAATCACTGGGCATCCGTAAATCCGATTGCCCTATCATCCTCTAGATGAAAATATATATTAAAGGACTCTGCAAGGGTTCCCAGATAATGTTTTTTCCACAATATGTCCATAAAATCCAATAAAATCGAGCTACGAGCCCGTTATGGAGGTTCGCCTCGGAATTCACTACGATGATATGCCAGGAAAGCCGCCAACCGCATAAGAAATTATCTGCCCATGGAGTTGTGCTTGACCAATTCAACGTTAAGATGTAACAAAGGTCATTCTCAATTATTCTTTCTTAAAATATGGTTTTAACATTTGTAACAATTTGTCTAATAAAATGTAAACAGACGAGAAAACTTAATTTTTGTCGTATAAGAAAATTTCGGGCTCATGGTGTTGCAAAAAGTTTGGGCTTGCCCCTTCTAAATGATATCCTAGCTAAGCTACGCCCTTAATTTTTATAGATTTGCGTGTTAAAATGTACATTTGTACTTCACATGCTTAACCTTCCGGCGGGCGCAATACTAATCCTAACACGATCGGGCGCAATGCATCTGACAGATTAAGTGCAGAAAAAAGGATGAAACTAAGTTTCTGTATATTTTAGACACTTATTTATTGTTGCATTGTATTTTTGAAACAGTTCTACGAAATTTTAGAAACAAAAACTGGCTCACAAAGTTTGATACCCATCACATTTTCAATTTTCTAAGAATATTCCGCTTTCAATCGCTTCAATATGTAAAAATCCTCCAACAGCTCGACCGCTTAAAAAATGTGAGCTTATTTTACTAAAAACACACTATTGAACGATTTGGTGAATTTAAAAGCCAACACAACTTTATTACGCAATATGAAGAGTATAAGAGTGAAAATGTTCATAGAAAAGGAGAAAATAACACAATCAGGCCCAATACATCTGAGAGATTATTTCATCCCCTCCCGCCCCTCAGACATATGGTAGATAGAAACTGAAAACGGCTTACAGGCCAAATACACCTGCAACTTGGTTGCCAACCTAGGTTGCAGGTACGTTACTACACACTTGCAACATTCCGGCAACCACGCCATTCACGTTCTTGCAACCTGGTACTGCAACCTGCAACATGCCTACAAATTACTTAATTTCCGGTTTTTTTGCGTGTTGCCAACTTAGGTTGGCAACAAAGTTGCAGGTGTTTTTGGCCTGTTAGGGTAGTTGTTGGAGACGCTGACGACCTGCCAGAAATCTAATTGGGAACGGTCTCAAAGCAATGCATCACTGGCCCCGCTCTTCACCGCTCGCCATTGGCGTTCTGTCCAATGTCCACGATCCGCCGTCACCGAGCGTCCATCACACCGCTTTCGGCCCGTCCTGGTTATGTCCTGAAATATAAAGCATATCATATATTAGCTCATGCCGAAGCAAACAACAATCGCAACATTCACCATCACCGACAATAAACAAACATGAACAACACAGCACGAGTGACAGCACGACCAACGGAACTGCTTACAATTCGGAACATATGCAAACAGCATGCAACATGTTGCTCCGCATTATGCACGCAACATGCTGCTCTGCATTATGCACTAAGATGCATTGTTGCACATATACTCTATAGTATCAAAGAGAATTTAATACTAGTATATAAAAAATATAACCGTAAATTACATTGATAAGATGCTATGCTCAAGTGGTCTTGGGACGTGACTGAGAAATTCAACGTTCTGTTCTATTAGAGAAGCCGTTGCCGACAGTTGGATTTCTAAGTACACCTTATTACGATTTTATCTGATCTTAGCTTTGTTGTATTGATCTCACCTTTAAATTAACGATTTTTGATTTCTCGCATTTTTGTAGCAACTTTAAATTGTGTTTAATTTCCTGAATAATAACGTTTTTAAGTAAAGGTTCATTTATTGGAATATTAATTTCTCCTGCATCGGGAGTGGTCCGTCGGGCGAACAAGGCCACACATTGCGCCCCACAGTATTTGATCGATAAATATTAAGCTACTGCGAGTTTCAGATCTCTCCCTTTTCATATCGCTGATTGGCGCAACAAAAACTGTTCACTTAATCTGTCAGATGCATTGCGCCCGCCCGAAGGTTAAATAAATTGACAATTTACATTGCGTTAAAGGGAAATAGGATAATGTCGCTACAAACTTTACACGAAAAATATTGGTTTTCGATCGATTTGTGTTGCGAAAATTCAATATGTTAGGCACTAAGAGGTTGTGTTCTCTCGATGGTTCCTGTAATAGAGACGGTTTTGCTCGTGAGATATTACGCTTTCACCAATTTGGTGTGAAAAAGGGGCGGGGAAATGGTATGATTGAGGGTTTCAAGGGCCAAAACCAAATTCCACAATTGGGCCCTCAGGAGTCTGGTCACCTTAGGATAGACGCACTTAAAAATGATTTCTTATATGTTTTCCAGCAAAAAGTCGAATGGGACACGCACGAATTCTGAACACTTTGCCACAGGTATTTAAAGGTTAAAAAAAAAAACAATAATTTTCTTACACAACTTAAACGTCAATATCTACACAGCTATAGAGTAGCGTAATAAAATAACTATATCAGCCAACAAATTAAAAAAAAAAACAAACAAATAGCTTTGAAATCAGATGAGTACACAGTTTCAAATTAATTGTGATTTAACCCTTAACCAAATTATTTTTTCATATCAATTTTCTCTATTTTCTGACAATCTTACAATCATCTCTTACTTGCATCATTCTATTTCTTACTGTTTAATTGCCTACAGTGCAGAAAATTTAGTTAGTTTTAGGTCGACTTCAACAACGCTTCAACATTCATAATATTAGCAATTTATATTCTTCAATTTGGAAACTAACGCTTGTTTTCTGCTTGTAGGGCATTAGTAAGTGTGAAACAAATGCAGCCAAAATAAAATGATGTAAGAAAGATACATGATAGTAAAACGATGTATTATTCCAATTTGGAATTACAACTTTTAAGCGTAATAATTCTGCTTATGTGTTTGTGTGTGTTGTTATTTGTTATTTGTTATTTGTTATTTGTTATTTGTTATTTGTTATTTGTTATTTGTTATTTGTTATTTGTTATTTGTTATTTGTTATTTGTTATTTGTTATTTGTTATTTGTTATTTGTTATTTGTTATTTGTTATTTGTTATTTGTTATTTGTTATTTGTTATTTGTTATTTGTTATTTGTTATTTGTTATTTGTTATTTGTTATTTGTTATTTGTTATTTGTTATTTGTTATTTGTTATTTGTTATTTGTTATTTGTTATTTGTTATTTGTTATTTGTTATTTGTTATTTGTTATTTGTTATTTGTTATTTGTTATTTGTTATTTGTTATTTGTTATTTGTTATTTGTTATTTGTTATTTGTTATTTGTTATTTGTTATTTGTTATTTGTTATTTGTTATTTGTTATTTGTTATTTGTTATTTGTTATTTGTTATTTGTTATTTGTTATTTGTTATTTGTTATTTGTTATTTGTTATTTGTTATTTGTTATTTGTTATTTGTTATTTGTTATTTGTTATTTGTTATTTGTTATTTGTTATTTGTTATTTGGTACAACCTAGATTACCTATGTTTTGCAATCGACGAGGATCTTTGAAGAGCCATCGTGAGCTGAAACCCAAGTCTGTTGAGCTATACCCTTTTTATATTTAGATAGAAATTCCTAAAGGTCTCATAAACCTAATAAGCTACTCCGATCTACGAAAAAAAAACAACACATTTTGGGTGACCATTACGTATTGGTTTAACCCTTAATTTGCATGGTGAGTCCCAGGGACTCCTCCTCAGATACTTTTATCAATAACTTTTATAATAAGACAAATACATTTCAGTGCGTTTTAGTACCTTCCTCCAGTAGCGCGGTGGACTTGGACAGAAGACGACGTGTGCTTGCGATATTTGCTTCGGTGAGTAATAACGGTAGAAGGAGTCCGTGGGACACCACCATGCACTTTGTGTTATGCAATGAGAGCAATTGTCGATTTTTGTATTGTGCTTTATCAAGTTTTTTTAATGTTAATAAGCTATTTTCATGGCTTCCAACCGATATAATATTACCCATATCATTGTTTTGGAATAAAATCCTGCTAGTTTTCCGACACAATGGTTGGAAGAAGTCATTATTTGGATTGCACACTGGTTAGTTATGGTTCCGAATAGAGAAAGGCTGTCTTTTTTTGTTCTTTGGTACACCATGACCACACTTTTGTTTCTGAGACAAATTAACCAGAAATGTACACTGTTTTTTCATGCAGCCTTCGTACTCTTCGATGACCTATAGTAGTTATGCTTCTTATTTTCGACATTTGTGGAATCAATGCCTATGTCTTCAATTAATCTTAAAATGTATGCCCAAAACTAAAAAGACTTTAGCTCCTGACACAATTAATACACAACATACACTTCACGTATGTACAATACATACAATTAGGCCTGTTCCAAAAACCGGGATCCCGGTACAAAACCGGTGTTCACTTGGTACCGGACCCGATATTCTAAAGTACCGATATCCCGGTTTTTTTGGTACCGAGTTAAAAAAACCGACCGACGAGTCGGTTTTTTGTACCGGGTTAAAAACCGACCGACGAGTCGGTTTTTTTGGTACCGAGTTAAAAAAACCGACGAGTCGGTTTTTTGGTACCGAGTTAAAAAAACCGACGAGTCGGTTTTTTGGTACCGGGTTAAAAAAACCTACGAGTCGGTTTTTTGGTACCGAGTTAAAAAGAACGATTCACTTCAACCATGAGCCGGTTTTTTTCAGGTTTTTTGGTACCGGGTTAAAACCGACCGACGAGTCGGTTTTTCGGTACCGAGTTAAAAAGAACCGACGAGTCGGTTTTTTGGTACCGAGTTAAAAAGAACCGACGAGTCGGTTTTTTGGTACCGGGTTAAAAATAACCGACGAGTCGGTTTTTTGGTACCGAGTTAAAAAGAACCGACGAGTCGGTTTTTTCGTACCGAGTTAAAGATGGTCGATGTTTTTTTATTTTTACACGTGGCTGTGGATGTGGATTATTATTATCGGAAATGGTATCATCGAAAGGTGTCGACTAGGAATGAGCATCGAACATCGATGTTTCTGAAACATTCATATTTTTGGTTCGATGGTCGATGTTTTTTTATTTTTACACGTGGATGTGGATTATTATTATCGGAAACGGTATCATCGAAAGGTGTCGACTAGGGAGCATCGAACATCGATGTTTCTGAAACATTCATATTTTTGGTTCGATGGTCGATTATTTTTACACGTGGCTGTGGATTATTATTATCGGAAATGGTATCATCGAAAGGTGTCGACTAGGGATGAGCATCGAACATCGATGTTTCTGAAACATTCATATTTTTGGTTCGATGGTCGATGTTTTTTTATTTTTACACGTGGATGTGGATTATTATTATCGGAAATGGTATCATCGAAAGGTGTCGACTAGGGATGAGCATCGAACATCGATGTTTCTGAAACATTCATATTTTTGGTTCGATGGTCGATGTTTTTACCATCGATGGTACAGCGTCGATGTTTTTTTGACCATCGATGGTCGATGTTTTTCACCATCGATGTTTTATAACCATCGATGGCTTGAGGCTCAACCGATTGTCATGAAATTTA
This sequence comes from Microchrysa polita, assembly GCA_949715475.1. Taxonomy (NCBI): domain Eukaryota; kingdom Metazoa; phylum Arthropoda; class Insecta; order Diptera; family Stratiomyidae; genus Microchrysa; species Microchrysa polita. The sequence continues at coordinate 136,938,541 of OX454416.1, read as the reverse complement.
GTAGGAATGTGTAGAATGGTAACCGTCTTTCGCACGAAATACTTAGATCTTAGAAGTGGGTAGGGCAAAGATAACAGGGTGCCCCGAAGATTTGAAAATTTGTTCACTAAATAACTCGCGAACAGCTCAACCGATCGTCATGAAATTTGGTAGGAATGTATAGAATGGTAACCGTCCTTGGCACGAAATACTTAGAAATTGGTAGGGAAAAGTTAACAGGGTGTCCCGACGATTTGAAAATATGTTCACTGAATAACTCGCGAACGGCTCAACCGATCGTCATGAAATTCGGTAGGAATGTGTAGCATGGTAACAGTCTTTGACAAGAAATACTGAGAAGTTGGTAGGGCAAAGATAACAGGGTGTCCCCAGGATTTGGAAATTATTGTTAATTTCTGGTCCAATTAATATGATCTCTCCGCAGAAACTACCTGTATTTTATTGATGAATGTATGGATTTAATCAACATGGTCTACCTGTTTAGAAGCAAACAAAAAACAAAAGGAACACGATAATATTTAAAAAACAAGCTTTGCTCCTGAAAGTCGGTGAAATATTTTTATTTTCTATATACGTATATACGGGGCAAAAGACTTCTCCATGTGTCCTCCGCGCGGGCGCCCCCTGGTAACGTGAACGGCTAAGTCAAATCATCTGATGCGACATTTGGAAGAAGCACCGCTGCGCCTGAGTGCTGTATTTACATCTGCAGCGTCTCAGGTTACTTAACGTGATAGGTGACAGAAAACGTCTAACTCAACCACTAAAGCAGCATCTTCGAGGCATGCCCATGATGGCCTTTACTAAACGATTAAACCCTATCATGGTTTAGCGATGTGCCGACAACTCATCCTAAGAAAAACTTCAAGTCAAGAAACCTGAAACAAAAGCCTCGGATTGGACGGATACAAAACAACGACGACCCCGCAAACGAACAACTGATTACTCTTTCGGATCCTGGAATGTACGCTCCCTGAATAGACCGGGGGCCTTAAGGGCCCTCCTGGATCAGGTAGAGCAATACAAGCTGAGCATAGTTGCAATCCAGGAAACTAAATGGCTCAAAAGCGAGATTAACGACCTCAATTCGCACACTATTTTTACGAGTGGTAAAGAGGAGGGCAACAAGGAGTTTGGAGTAGCTTTCATCGTGAATAAGCAGCTCAAGGACCACGTTATCGGCTTCAAACCCATCAACGAGCGGCTATGTGCGATCCGCATTAAGACCCGTTTCGCTAATCTCTGGCTCATTAATGCGCATGCCCCTACAGAAGTAAAAGAAGACGCGATTAAGGACGAGTTCTACAACGACCTAGAAACACTCTTCGACTCACTTCCATCAAACGACGTCAAGCTGCTGCTAGGAGACTTTAACGCTAAAGTCGGAAACGAAAGCTGGCATAGGGGAACTACTGGTGGTCATAGCCTCCACGACGAAAACAACAACAACGGTCAGCGACTTATCGACTTCGCGAGCGGCAGAAACTTGGTCATAAGCTCTACATGCTTCCCTCATCGACGAATTCATAAGCAGACCTGGAAGTCTCCAGATGAATACACCGTGAATCAAATCGACCACGTACTGATCAGCAAGAGATGGGCTTCTAATGTCCTAGATGTTCGATCCTATCGAGGAGCCAACTGCGACACCGATCACTATTTGGTGAAGACGACCTACAGGTGCAGAATCTCCTCGGTGCACCTAACGAGAATCAACCCTGCCAAGATCTTCGAGGTTGACAATTTGATTGATGATGCCACGGCGGCTGCGTATACTACAGCCCTTGAGGAAAAACTGTCGCCCATGCTTGATAACATCAATAATCTAGGCATCCATGAGTTCTGGGAGGAGCTCAAAGACAGCATCAAGGAGGTCGCAGAAGAGGTCGTGGGCTATAAAGGCCGGCGCAGACGAGCAGACTGGTTCGACGACGAATGCAGGGCCTCGATTGAGGCGAAAAATGAAGCCTATCGCCAATACACACAACGCGCATCCCGAGCCAAGAAAGAAAGATATAACGAGCTTCGGCGAGTATCTAATAAGTTAATTAGACGTAAGAAACGCAAACATTTTGACGAGCAGTTACAGCAAATAAACCAAAGATTAGCCAGTAAGAACACTAGACAGGCGTACAAACTTATAAATACTATCAAGAACGGATATCAACCCAGGACAAGCCTATGTAAGGACAAGGATGGTAACATCATCAGCGACATCGAAAGCGTCAACAAACGATGGGCCTCGCATTTTGAAGAGCTCCTCAACGCATCATCAACATCCCCCGCGGAGCTAGTTCTTGAGCAGTTAGCCGAACCAGGCCCTCCCGTTCTACCCCCAACAGTAGAGGAGGTGAGTCTTGCCATACAGTCGCTCCAAAATAATAAAGCGCCCGGCGCTGACGAGATCCCAGCAGAACTGCTGAAGCACGGTGGAACGTGCCTGACCAACGCTGTACATGTGCTACTGCTGAAAATATGGAACGACGAGGTAATCCCCGAAGATTGGCGCAAAAGCATAATCTGCCCAATCCACAAAAAGGGTGACAAGCTGAAGTGTGAGAATTACAGGGGCATATCATTAGTTTGTACGGCCTATAAGATTTTATCAAAAATTCTTGAAAAGAGAATCAATCCGTACGCAGAACAAATCATTGGCGAGTATCAAGGCGGCTTCAGACCTGGTCGTTCAACGACCGATCAGCTTTACACAGTGAAGCTACTACTCCAAAAGTGCTGGGAATACAACATCGACGTATACCAAATCTTTGTCGACTTCAAGCAGGCATACGACAGTATCGACCGAAGTGTACTGTACAACATTATGCTGAACTTTGGTATACCGGCAAAGTTAGTGCGACTCACAAGGATGACGATGACTAATACCGTCTCGCAGGTCAAAGTGCAGAACCGACTCACTGACCTATTTGAAACTCGTACTGGACTCAAGCAGGGCGACGGGCTGGCGCCGACGCTCTTCAACCTGGCTTTGGAGTATGTAATTCGAGCCATGAATATGGACAGCAGCGGAACGCTACTCATCAAGTCGACTCAATTAGTAGCGTACGCCGACGATATCAACATCATGTCTCGAAGGTTGGGTGATGCAGAAAGCCTCCTGCATAACCTCAATAACGCCGCAAAGGAAGTTGGACTACATATCAACGAAAGCAAAACAAAGGCCATGATGCAATCGAAAACAAGGACGCCAGCAAATTCAAGCATCACAGTGGGGGACCTTAATATCGAGTATGTAGACAACTTCAACTATCTGGGTTGTAACTTATCAAAGGACGCCAACGAAACCGACGAAATTAAGCGACGGATACAACTAGCCAATAAGACATATTTCTCGGTCCTCCCTATAATTAATTCGAAACTTGCGCACAGGAACACGAAGCTCCGCGTGTACAAAACGATCATCCGACCCGTGCTATGTTATGGCTGCGAAACATGGACCCTTACCCAAGCCTCCGAAATTTTGCTAGACCGATTCGAAAGAAAGGTCCTTCGGCGAATTTTCGGGGCCGTTCGCGAGCGAGACCGATGGCGTATCCGATACAACCATGAGTTGTATCAATTGTACGATGAGCTGGAAGTATCGAAAATCGTGAAACTTCAACGTCTGCAATGGGCAGGGCATGTACAACGGATGGACGACAATCGCATGCCAAAGAAAGTTATGAACGCACAACGAATTGACGGAGCGAGGTTGCGTGGACGACCGAGAGCTCGATGGGAGAACTCCGTAGGTGAAGACGCCCACCAGCTGCTGGGCTTCCGAAACTGGAGGACAAGGTCACGTAACCGCGACAATTGGAGGTCAACGATTCAGGCGGCCAAGGCCCGACGTCGGGCTATCGTGCCACATTGATGATGATATACGTAATTTGGCAGCTATTTGTATATAGAAAATAAAAATATTTCACCGACTTTAAGGAGTAAAGCTTGTTTTTAAAATATAAAAACAGTCTGTGCAAACAAGCCGACGAAACTGGAAACCATAACACGATAATATTCCTGAACCGCAAAACGGCGATTTGTGGATCGGAAACGCAAACATGTTTGCGGAACAGAACCTTCCTCAATGATACAAAATGTGTCGCGCGTCACACTAGTATACACTACATTGTCGCGCGACAATAAACTACCTGCCGCGCGCCGGTGTTACATATTTTTGACTCTTTAGTTTCGAAAGGTAGACAAAGAAAATCCTTTCGTAAGAATAAAAATGAGCGACACACAGACTGGAGTGCAACTGCATGTTTTTTATTGCTGAAACTTAAAGATTTTATGGCCTGACAGGCGCCTTCTGTTTTGAATTTTCAGGAGAGAAGATCTTGAATGATTTTGTACTTCACACACAAATGATGGAATGTTACATGTTACGAAACCGGTTGAAATTTTGCAACGACTAGTTTAACATATCTTGTCGGCCAACTTTTTTTTATGTGTTGACGCAGCATTTACCATCTACGATTGATTTTATGGCTCAACTCAAACCATTTTTTGTTTTTCCCAAAAATGCTTATTCTCAAAATAATTGAAAATTTGCATAATTGCGTACATAGTACAGTCTCAGGACATCTTTCGTTCAGTGAAGGTATGTGAAACAAAGCCTTAAATTCCAAATTGTTTCTCAGGGACATAGATATTCCCAAACGGGAAAACTGCAGATACTGCCGACTCGGGAACTATCACAATCGTACATTTCAGACATTTATTGTCCGTGAGTTATAGTAAATTATGTAATTGATTTCCGGTACTTAAATATCAGATCCTGCAATTTCGACTTTCGCCTCATCATTCGAAACTGTTTGGATTAAAGTACTCAACAGCAAATCTACAGACATTTCTCGATTCGATAATTTCCGATTTCTCAACAAAAAAAACTGAGGCAAACGTGAATATGGCTACACAATCCGTTACCGTTTTTTCCGAATCAAGAAAAACCTACTTATATCAAATGACTTCGTTGAGCCCGTTGATATGGGTACCCACACAAACCTCTCCGTTCCTTATCTTATTTCCTAAGAACCCTCTTCAACATTTTCATATTTTCAGATCTAAGAAGGGCTACACACGCGCTAGTTGAAATTTCACAAATTTACTGTTACTTTTTCTTATCAAATATCAACACTCTTAGCATTTAGCGTATATAAGCTCATACTAACCAAATTTTTGTGCAAAGTTTCATATAGGTACCTATAACAGTATAGAAAAACCGAAGTGATAACTTCAAATGCCTATCACTCCGTTGCCGTTACTTGAATAACTGATATAAAATGTACTCTTAGAGTCCTTTGAATTGAGTACCCATACGTCCATCTCCGATTAAAAATAAAAAAGTCGGTTTTTTCACCTCTTCGGGACACCCTGTTATCTTTTCCCTACTAACTTCTAAGGTATTCGTGCCAAAGACTGTTACTATTCTACACATTCCTACCAAATCTCATGACGATCGGTTGAGCCGTCCGCGAGTTATTCAGTGAACAAATTTTCAAATCGTCGGGACACCCTGTTAACTTTTCCCTACCAATTTCTAAGTATTTCATGCCAAGGACGGTTACCATTCTATACATTCCTACCAAATTTCATGATGATCGATTGAGCCGTTCGCGAGTTATTTACTGAACATATTTTCAAATCTTCGGGACACCCTGTTATCGTTTTCGTTGCTCTACCAACTTCTTAGTATTTCTTGCCAAAGACTGTTACATTCCTACCAAATTTCATAAGGATCGGTTGAGCTGTTCGCGAGTTATTTAGTGAACAAATTTTCAAATCTTCGGGGCACCCTGTTATCTTTGCCCTACCCACTTCTAAGATCTAAGTATTTCGTGCGAAAGACGGTTACCATTCTACACATTCCTACTAAATTTCATGACAATCGGTTGAGCCTCAAGCCATCGATGGTTATAAAACATCGATGGTGAAAAACATCGACCATCGATGGTCAAAAAAACATCGACGCTGTACCATCGATGGTAAAAACATCGATCATCGAACCAAAAATATGAATGTTTCAGAAACATCGATGTTCGATGCTCATCCCTAGTCGACACCTTTCGATGATACCATTTCCGATAATAATAATCCACATCCACGTGTAAAAATAAAAAAACATCGAACATCGAACCAAAAATATGAATGTTTCAGAAACATCGATGTTCGATGCTCATCCCTAGTCGACACCTTTCGATGATACCGTTTCCGATAATAATAATCCACATCCACGTGTAAAAATAAAAAAACATCGACCATCGAACCAAAAATATGAATGTTTCAGAAACATCGATGTTCGATGCTCATCCCTAGTCGACACCTTTCGATGATACCGTTTCCGATAATAATAATCCACATCCACGTGTAAAAATAAAAAAACATCGACCATCGAACCAAAAATATGAATGTTTCAGAAACATCGATGTTCGATGCTCATCCCTAGTCGACACCTTTCGATGATACCATTTCCGATAATAATAATCCACATCCACGTGTAAAAATAAAAAAACATCGAACATCGAACCAAAAATATGAATGTTTCAGAAACATCGATGTTCGATGCTCATCCCTAGTCGACACCTTTCGATGATACCGTTTCCGATAATAATATTCCACATCCACGTGTAAAAATAAAAAAACATCGACCATCGAACCAAAAATACGAATGTTTCAGAAACATCGATGTTCGATGCTCATCCCTAGTCGACACCTTTCGATGATACCGTTTCCGATAATAATAATCAACATCCACGTGTAAAAATAAAAAAACATCGACCATCTTTAACTCGGTACGAAAAAACCGACTCGTTGGTTCTTTTTAACTCGGTACCAAAAAACCGACTCGTCGGTTATTTTTAACCCGGTACCAAAAAACCGACTCGTCGGTTCTTTTTAACTCGGTACCAAAAAACCGACTCGTCGGTTCTTTTTAACTCGGTACCGAAAAACCGACTCGTCGGTCGGTTTTAACCCGGTACCAAAAAACCTGAAAAAACCGGCTCATGGTTGAAGTGAATCGTTCTTTTTAACTCGGTACCAAAAAACCGACTCGTAGGTTTTTTTAACCCGGTACCAAAAAACCGACTCGTCGGTTTTTTTAACTCGGTACCAAAAAACCGACTCGTAGGTTTTTTTAACCCGGTACCAAAAAACCGACTCGCCGGTTTTTTTAACTCGGTACCAAAAAACCGACTCGTCGGTTTTTTTAACTCGGTACCAAAAAACCGACTCGTAGGTTTTTTTAACCCGGTACCAAAAAACCGACTCGTAGGTTTTTTTTAACTCGGTACCAAAAAACCGACTCGTCGGTTTTTTTAACTCGGTACAAAAAACCGACTCGTCGGTCGGTTTTTAACCCGGTACTCAAAAAAACCGGCTTATGGTTAAAAAAAACCGTCGGTACTGAAAAAAAAACCTGAGTCAGGGAAACCGTTTGTGGTACCGGGTATTGAAAAAAACCGAAACCCGGTACTGAAATCTCGGTACCGAACAGGCCTACATACAATGTTGCCCAGAACAACAGGCTCACAGCATTAGAAACCCTAAAGTAGGTAAACCTTCTAACTGATGAAATTGATAATAGAGATGTGATAAATTCCTCGGAATCAGATAATATACCTACTGTTTCTCATGCTGAAACAAATAATGGAGGAATACAATTTATATTCGCAACTCTTATTACAAACCAATATTCCCGTCATGATCAAAAAAGTGTGAAGAAAATTCACAGAACATTATCTGAATTGAAGCCATGCACGTTTTTTTTATGTTAGAGTTTAATATTTAAACTATATAGTATTCATTGAAGTCATATGTAAAATAAATTATATAAAAATATTATCCTGTTAGTTGAATATATATCCTGTTGATAATAAAACATATTATAAAGATATTCCCCTGACTTTATAACTTTAACAGGTTATGGGCCCAGGAGCAACTCGTAATCAATAAATATAATTAATAAATCACTAAATAAATAATAATAGTGATAAATTAAATATTGAAAATTGTGCATGAAATAAGCACGAAGAATCATGAGCGTTCATATGGAGGTCCTTTGTAAGGACAATTACGATACGTGGAAGATGCAGATGGAAGCCTTATTAATCAAAAACGATGCTTGGGGATACGTTAACGGATCAATAAGGAAGCCTGCAGCTGAAAGCGGAAACGAAATCTCGATTACTGCCGAAAAATCATGGATTGAAAAAGATCAAAAGGCAAAGTCCGATATCGTATTATCAATCAACCCTTCCGAATTAAAACAAATTAAAGGATGTGAAAGTTCAAGAGATGTTTGGTTGAAACTTGAAACCATATATCAATCCAAAGGACCAGCTCGTAAAGCGACGTTACTTAAGCAACTTACTCTTCAAAAAATGGAGGAAAATGATGAAATGTGTAGTCACATCAAGAAATTCTTTGATGCAGTCGACAAACTTGATGAAATGGATGTTGATATAAATCCAGATTTATTAACAATTATGTTATTGTACAGTTTACCATCAAGTTATGAAAATTTTCGATGTGCCATAGAATCACGTGACGAATTGCCTTCACCTGATGTATTGAAAATAAAAATTATGGAAGAAGCCGAAGCGAGGAAACATAATTCAATATCCAACGCCTTATATGTCAAGAAACACAAAAATCAGAAATTTCGAAAGGAAAATAAGAGTGAAATGAACTATTACGATCAAGATAAATTTGCATCGAAATGTACTATATGCAACAAAATTGGTCACAAAGCGACTGAGTGCTGGTATAAGATGAAGAAAAATAAATCAAACTTGAAGAAACATTTTGCAAAAAATGCTGACGACGTATCATTATATATTTCTGCATTGAAAGCTGAAAATGTTAATGAAGCATGGTGTTTGGACAGTGGATGTTCCACACATCTTTGTAAAGATAAAGACAAATTTGAAAACTTAACAGATGTTTCAAATGCAAAATTGAATCTTGCAAGTAATACATCTACGACGATTAGTGCCAAAGGAACTGTAAAAATAAAAGTTTCATTAGAAGATCAGCAAAAGAATGTGAGTCTCAAAAATGTTCTATATGTTCCTGATTTACGCACGAATTTACTATCAGTCGGAAAAATAACTGATAAAGGATATGTCGTAACATTTACAAGAAATACTGCTAATATCATAGATAAAAATGGAAAGTCAATCTTACAAGCCAAAAGAATTGGAGAATTGTATTATATTCAAGAAAACGAAGAATTTGAATGTAAAACAGTAAATGAAAATTTTTCAAATTCATCTGAAGTTTGGCATCGACGAATGGGTCACTTAAATATGAGAAGTTTAGAAGAATCCCTTCGTAATAAAGCAGTTCGTGGATTAAGTTTCGAAAAAGTAAACGAAAAATTGGACTGTGAAGTATGTTTATCAGAAAAAATGACGAGAAATCCATTCCCGAAGAAATCTAACCGTGAATCACAATTATTAGAAATAATTCATATTGATGTATGTGGTCCTATGCGTATTGAATCAAACGGGAAAGCAAGATATGCAGTAACATTCATTGATGATTATTCAAGATGGTGCGAAGTCAAATTCATTAGAACAAAAGATGAAGTTTTTGAAACTTTCAAAGCCTTTAAAGCAAGTGCCGAGAATCAAACTGGGAGAAAAATTAAATATTTACAAACAGATAACGGCAAAGAATATGTCAATGATAAATTCGATAAGTATTTACGTGAAAGTGGAATCGAAAGAAGATTAACACTAGAAAGGCCAGCAGTTGCAGCATACCTACAAAGGCCGGTGCCGTCAATTTGACGGCTAGCCGTTTGTCGGCTTGCTAAAGTGTAAAAATACAAAATGAAATATTAAATCTGAGTTGAAATTGATTCTCAATATATTTTTAAGTTATTCCGATTTACATTGATTACAAATTATATTTTTTGTAACATTTAGATTACATTTTCCGCAAACAGGTCTTTTACAATATGTGCAAATCACACGTACGATTCTTCTTGCAATTAGTCTGTACTCAGCATTGTTATACCCTATACCCATAAGATGGTATAGGGTATATTGTTTTTGTTACGACGATTTATGTAACACCTCAAAGGAGCCACCGGAGGTATGGCAAAGTATATATATAAATGATCAGGGTGGGTCCCTGATTCGAATAAGCCATGTCCGTCTGTCTGTCTGTCTGTCTGTCTGTCCGTCCGTGTGTCTGTCAGTTCGCACGATAACTCCCGAAATAATGAAGCTAGCGTTTTGAAATTTTGGTCAGATGATTGTTTTGATGAAAGCTTGGATGGTATTGAAAATGGGTCAAATCGGACCATGGGTTCCCCTACCTCCCATAGAAATGACCCCTCCGTGATAGTGTAATTCGGCCATAGTTTTCGACAGAATATCGCTAGGGACCTGAAATTTTCATCAACGCCTAATTGTGACATATACTTGAAGTTAGTGAAAGGTGGAGAAGGTCTGACTACCCCTACCCCTACATCCCCTACAAAGCAATATTCCGCCATATCTTTTGATAGAATGCCCCGAATAACTTGAAATGTATAGCACATGATAGCTGCTGGATGCCGTTATAAAATATTAAAGATATGCGAGATTCGACCCATCTACCCCTTCCCCCTTAAAAAAAAATAAATTGAATATTTTCGGTTTTACGCGCATTCTAGGTCTGTACATGGGTATAGGGTATACACTCATCGTGCTATTCGCACGATTAGAACTCGGTCTCGTTTTTTCTGTGATTCTTCTCAGCTGGTGTTGTGAATATGTCTATTTTTTGTCTGGTGGACGAACCTCCCCTCTTCTGTAGGTATTCTTCGAAAATTTCGCGTATTCTTCACGTAATTCAATTACTTTGCCGTCAAAATGACGGCTTGGCCTTTATAGGTAGAACAGGTCATATCTCCAATATAATAATATTATTTCGAAATTTGAAATCAAATATACGCTAAGATGCTCCTTTTAGGAAAAGTCAATGAATATCACAACTCAAGAGTAGATAGATTCGAAAATATGCGCTATCAAAGTCCCAAAACCGTCAAATTGACGGCTTTGGCCGTTCTAGTGTTAACAGTTCCTCATAATCCAGAGCAAAACGGAGTAGCTGAAAGAAAGAATCGTACTCTTACTGAAGTAACGAGATGTCTACTAGCAGATTCACAGCTACCGAACAGCGTTGCCACTCGTGTTACAATTGTAACATTTTGTTACAATTTCCAATTTCTTGTTACAATGTTACACCCAGACCAATTTTGTTACAATCGGGCAAGAGTGGAGAACTCAATTATATATCTATATAAGTGACATGAAGAAGTATTTTGAAAAACAAATTTTCTATTTTTAACATTTGTGTATCATCATCACCCATCGATTCAGTCAGGCATGTCAAACTTGTGGCTCGCGGGTCACATGTGGCCCGCGTCGCAGTTTTGTGAGGCCCGCGGCCAGATCGGAGAAAATAAAAAATGTAAATGTTTGTAAAAGTGAAATTTTGAGGTGTTGAACTAAAACCTAAGAAATATATTAAAACTCGTCAATAATTCGATAGATTATGCAAACTTAAATTATGTATTTAAAAATCCTACTCAATGTTCTAGGAAGCTAGCGGTTGTTCAAAGTACTTTTGAGCGGAAAAATATAAAGCCCATCGTGAAATCGTTTTCTCTCGAGATTTATTTAAGAAAGCAGTATTTGGTTTTGCAACAGTTGTATTATACCTCGCGTTCACATTTTTTAGGTATTCTCCACCGAATAATTCTGGCTCCCAAGGTTATTTCTGGGTGACTGGTTCTGATTCAGAAATAGTGGTTGTTGAACCACCAAATTTGGCCCGTTTAGTCGAGGTCAGCTTTTGGTTTTGATACCCCTGGATTAAGTGCCCTGTTTTGCTGGTCCTTCCATGATTCTGGATCAGTGTTTATCATTCAATTATACCAGCTATTGCGACAAGCCTTCGAGTCAGTTCAATAAAAGAATTCAATTCTACCTTGACGCAGATTCAAACGAAATATTTACGATAGCCAATGGTTTTTCTTGCAATTCGGCAAAATTTGCAATGCAAGCACCAAGTTTCATTTTAAATCAAAAGAGCATTTGAGAGGGAACGGATTGAAGTTTAATTGAAATTGATTTGCGAGTGGTTTGATGGTATTTTGATGGACAGGAAAGAGCAGATGAGCTAACTTGTCAGACAACGTTCGACATCTTTACTTACGAGTCCTGAGCCTTTTTTCGCACTCACTTTGAAAGCTTAAACATTGTCTGAGGTACTAGAGGGAGCATCTTATTTTGCGACAACATAAAGAACTGGGATGCCCCTTCAATCATTCGGAAAGTAAGCCTCTGTGCAGAGCAGTGTCAATATTAATTACGATATTTCTAAACAATTGTTTTTTATAATTTCCTTATTTAAAGTTTTATTGTGCCCTGAAATGCTGGCTATCCACATTACTTATAAGATTTGTTTTATAATGCCTTACAAATACTGGGTCCAACTATCATGTGAAGCTTTCGTTAAATCCATGGACTCGCCATTATAAACGGAATTTATGGAACAGAATGGATAACATTTTCGGAAAAAGTCATCCATTTGCAAAATCTTTTGTTTTAACTCCATAACTCTCCACAACTTGTGCGAGCAATAATTTATTTCGGACTTGCTCAAATTTATTGCTTAATTTGTTGATTAACACGAATACCCTCAAATTTGTTACACTCAACCTAAAAATGTTACAATTTAATGAAATAAATGTTACACTTAGAAATCTGAAAACGGCAACCCTGCTACCGAAGTCTTTTTGGGCTGAAGCAATGTCAACAGCAAATTATATACGCAATCGATGTCCTTCAAGCAAGTTGGATGGAAGAACACCTTATGAAAAATGGACTGGCCAAATTCCTAATGTCAGTTACTTTCAAACATTTGGATCAATTGGATATGCGTATAATAACGACCGAACAAGAGGAAAATTCGATTCAAGGTCACGAAAACGCATATTTCTGGGATACTCGAGTGAATCGAAAGGATATCGGGTATGGATTCCTGACAAAAAGAAAATTGAAATAACCAGAAATGTCAAATTTCTAAAATGTCAAAAACCAGTTCACGAAAATGATACAAGAATAGAAAATGAAAATGACACAAGAAATGGAATTGAAAATGAAACAAGAAGAAAAATTGAAATAGAACTGAGTTCAAACAATGAAGAAATATTTCCAAATGAAAATAATAATCAATCAACAACTGAAAATATGGAAGAAGAAAATATTCAGCCAGGGGAAGAGGCACAGCCATCGTCAAGCGAAGAGTCACAGCCATATTCAAGCGAAGAGTCACAGCTATCTTCAAGCGAAGAGTCACAGTCATCCGAAAATCAACCAGGTGAAATACGCAGAGGTAGAGGGAGGCCCAAGAGAATTATGACTGGTAGAAAAGGGCGCCCGAGAAAAGATTACCACGAATATGTGACAAATAACGCAGAATTTGGATACACTGCTGAAACATCAGTTAGAGAGGCTGTTTCCGGAAAAGATGCCATGGAATGGTATCAAGCAATTGGATCAGAAATGAGATCAATAATAAAAAATGACACTTGGGAAATGGTTGATCGACCTCAAGAAAAGCAAATCGTCGGAAGTAGAGTTGTACTTCAAAATAAATATAATCCTGATGGAACTATTAAAAGAAGAAAAGCACGGATAGTAGCGAAAGGTTACACTCAACGACCTGGTGTAGACTTTAACGAAACTTTCGCTCCAGTAGCTCGAATGAGTTCTATTCGGCTTGTTATGGCTCTCGCAGCGCGATACGGAATGAACATCCATCAGATTGATATAACGACAGCTTATCTGAATGGAACAGTTGATGAAGAAATTTACATGGAAACCCCGGATTTGATCGAAGAAGGGTTAGAAACCATTATTAAAGAAGAACGAAAATCTAGTGACATTTATCGGAAGGCGAAGATAATGCTTGAAAATGTAAGATCCGGAAATAAGGTATGTCTATTAAAAAAGGCACTATATGGTCTTCGTCAAGCGGGGAGACAGTGGAATATAAAACTTAACGAAGTATTATCGAAAATGAATCTCCAACAAATGAATTCCGACCCCTGCGTTTATTTCAATCACGAAGAAAATGAATTGTCATTAGTAACTGTATATGTCGATGATATAATTATCGCATCTAAAAACGAAACAAAAATAGCAAAACTTAAGGACAAATTATCAAGTGAATTCGAAGTAAAGGACCTTGGAAGAATCCATCATTGTCTGGGAGTCGAATTTAATCAAAGCAAGAATGAAATAACAATGCATCAAAAAGGATATATACGAGATCTGCTTGATCGGTACGGAATGACAGATTCAAACCCAGTTAGTACTCCTATCACAAATGGTTCAAAATTAGAAAAACAAATAGATTCAACCTCAGAAGAGAACAATTTACCGTATCGACAACTTGTAGGAGCATTATCATATTTGGCAGTTTCGACAAGACCGGATATTACCCATGCTGTAAGCATGCTAGGACAATATAACAATTGTTATGGAATATCCCACTGGATTGCAGCTAAGCGCGTACTTCGTTATCTGAAAGGTACAATGAACCTTGGATTATCGTTCAAACCAAACACCAAATCAATATGTGGTTTTGTTGACGCGGACTGGGGAAGCTGCACTGTGGATAGACGTTCTTATACCGGATATGTTTTTACGTTAAGTGGAGGCCCTATATCATGGGAATCAAAGAAGCAACCAACTGTAGCGTTATCTTCGACAGAAGCTGAATATATGGCTCTCACAGAAGCTACAAAGGAAGGCATATATTTGAAGAAATTTGTTACAGAACTGGGACTTAACGATTTGACCGACGTGGAAGTGTTCAACGACAATATGGGAGCACAAAAGCTCGCTCAAAATCCCATATATCACTCTCGAACAAAACATATTGACATACGCCATCATTTTGTAAGAAATGCACTGGAAGACGGTATAATTCGAATTAGTCATGTCAGTACAGAAAATATGACTGCGGATATTTTAACCAAAGGACTTCCTTCACCGAAACATAATCAATGTCTATATTTACTTCAAATGAAAAACGTGGATTAGAAGAAATAACTAGACATTGAGGGGAAGTGTTAGAGTTTAATATTTAAACTATATAGTATTCATTGAAGTCATATGTAAAATAAATTATATAAAAATATTATCCTGTTAGTTGAATATATATCCTGTTGATAATAAAACATATTATAAAGATATTCCCCTGACTTTATAACTTTAACATTTTATTTAGATGCTATTTGAGAAGATTTATGTTTATTTTATAATTGGATATGTTTATCTATTCAAAACTAGTAAAAAAGGGAAATTATTTTTATTGAAAGTTTAAATTTTACTATTTTTAAGGAGTGAGTATTCTTTTATGCGATTTTTGAAACTGTTAATTTAACTGCAAGTTCTAAAAAATAAACTCATTAAAAGTTCCTAATGTAAGTTAAAATCTATTGATGGTGGACAATATTAACTATATTTATAGAAAATTTTATGAAAACAACATTGGTTTTGCTTTTATTAAGATTTAAGTAAGGAGTCCCTGGGACTCCACCATACACTTTAAGGTAGTTTTCACCACCATGCAAACCAAGGGTTAAAGATAATGCAAACTTTTCGCAAGCATTATTTGAATAATTTTATTTACATACATACATACATCAATCTCGCTCCGTCTATCCAATTCAATTCCAATTTACATTTATTTCTTCTTTTCTTTTTTATCTACATAAAGCACGAGCTAGTGAGCTCAATGCATTTCTACGCTCTCATAGAGAAACCCCGTTCAACCACATTAACAACGAACGAGAGCGCCCCGCCAGTTAGCTCTTTGACACAACATTTGCATCCAACTGGTGCGGAAAAGTTCCCGTTCAAATTGCAATTTTCTTCTATTGCCAACACATACAGTGCTGAGTGCCGAACCCCTTTAATTGAAAAATAAAAACTTTACGACTGCAAAACCAAAAAACCATACCTTTCACATAGTATGCGAATTACAATTAGGTATCCTCGCCAGCGCAGGCAAAACTTTTCCGTCGCACGGATGCTTTGTGCAATTGCATGAGAGTCGTCAGCTTTTTTTTTTGTGTATGGGCTGCATTTCGGGAGATTTTTTTCTGTGAGTTTGTTATTAGTTTTGTTATATAGTTTGGCAAACTAACAAAATTTCCACTAAATTTGAAGAGGGTTTTTTTTTTTGTTTGTTTTCTATTCAAACAAACTGATTTTTTTTCGGGCTGATAATAATGTTCTGCGGGAGTCTGTAATGGTCTTGAATGGGAAGCATCATAAATATTGCATTCAAAGTAAAATTTCGAGTTGAAATTTCAAAATTTCATTAGAAATATGGCATAAGCTGAAAAAGAAATAATTAAAAAAATTAAACCAATATGCACAATTTTTCGTAATTATGACTTTTGCTTGTTTTATTTATCATTAAAAAAATATTACGGTATGTGCGGCCTAAAAAGGCTTTTGGATTTGCACCTATGTTCTGTTACTTCCAATATTTTGATTTTTGAATGCTTTGATTTCAAGTTGATGGGAACTTATAAATAGGACTCCAAAATCACCACAGTTCACATAACTCCAATTTCTTTCTCTAAAAATCTTCTAAAATCCTTGAAACATTCAATTTCCTGCAATTTAACCATATATTCATTTTCCATCCGACAATTTCGTATCTATAAGACTGTTACCATTTCGGGAGAGTCATTTCGTCCAGAGATTTTATGGTTAATGCTTTCTCAGTCAATCTGTTTGATTGGTCCATTGACTTAATGTAAACGGTGTGAGGCTAAGTCATTTTCCCTTCTTTTTTTCGAACTGAATGTCATTCCATTTCCTGATAACCGAGCGTCTCTATAGTGTGTAGAGAAGAGTCGATAAAAATCTATTCGATGTGAAAGAATAATCCTCACAAATTCAGTGCATACATAGTAGTAGTAAGTTTAGTCCTATATAGTTTGAATAGGTCTATCTCACTCTCACATTATTACTGGTTTCACTTTTCACTCTCTTTCTCTTTCGCTCGTTTCAGCTGTGTCGTTTCGTTCGGGTTAATGGTTACATAGCAGAGCAGCCACCACGATTTCGACACTCTTCTTCTTGAGACTTTACGAACGTAGCAGATTTTTCGGCTATATGAAGATACATACTTAACAACGTCGGGCAGAATACAGAGAGGGAGAGAGTGAGAGAAAAAATGAAACGACCAAAGGATAGATACGATGAAGTAGCAAAGCGACAAGGAGCATCAGTAGTTTTGGATGGATATCATATAAAAGAAGACGATGGTACTCTATTGAATAGAAATTGGCAGATTACTTTCACAACTGATGTTTTGTCCCATCTAATGTCCACTTGAAATCACTTTGCAGTCAAGTCGATGAAGGGAAATGTTGAAAGTGTCATGACTTCTGGTCTACGGCGGAGTTGAAGTGAAATTATTAAAATTCCGAAGATATATGTGATTTTTTCCCGGGACATGTGACTTTTTTATTAGTTTTAAAAAGAGGTAGAGGACATTACTACAATCAAGCGCACATTCAACGATTTTTTCTTCTGACCCTATATATTAAAAATTAAGAAAAAATAGCAAGTTGATTGTTAGGCATTTCGACGACTCGAAATGTCTCAGTTTTCTTTCCTCAACTGTCTACTATTGACGTACATTAGATTTTAAGTAGCTAAAACACCATTTAGCCTTCATTAGAGACAATTTTTGGAGTAGGAGTTCATAAGTAAAAATGTTTAGATTTGCTCTATGTGTCTTAAAATGTGGATATACGCCTGTAGCATCCTTTTTAAGTTCGCTTACACTTCGGTATCCATTCGACTGACACATCCGTAACTGTGCATTCACCAGCAAATACCACAAGTCGTTTATTACCTATTTACACATTTCCGAAAAGAAATCCTTGTCCGCGAGGAAATGCGCCCTTAATTCTCAGCGGCTCTTTAAAAGATGCTCGTAAACTATGTAATTTGCATTCAGGTGTGATGTTGTAATAATTTTACGATTCAGCAAACAACTCATCATACCATAAAGTCGTTGGCATACCCCACTTGGCGACAGTAAATAGCTCCCATCCCAATGAATGCCTGTACGCCGGGCCCCGGAGACATCCCTTATACTTGATAGCTATAAACCGCCCGAGAAATTCATAAAGTAGCAATAAAAAAGGACACACCATGCAAAGTAAATAGCTTTCATACTTTTGGCATGTTGTTTTGATGAAAATTCAAGTGAGTAGCGCGCAGCATTGCCGATGTTGCATAAATTGTTTATGGGCTTAGAAAAAAGGAAAATTAGATCTTTTCTACTGCATAAGAAAAAGATGTAATTTTGGCATAAGGCGCTAGCGAAATTGCTTTAATATTAAATGCGGTGTTTAATACATAGTTTTAGTTTTACTGCCCTCCCTTACTCCTCGAAGAGTATGGTTTCGATGGCTGAGGAATTCGGAGGGCGAAGCAGTTGTTTAGGGAAACCATAATAATAGTAATGTTATGGAATTAACGAATACGGTATGCATTGCTACCTAAAAATTATATTTGGGGCCTGATGAACACTGGACATTCACGTAACAGATGAATCGAGGTTTTGTTCTCCTCCAGGAAAATGTGACATATTGTCTCACAAAAGGTCTTTTGCAAATCATAAAATAGAGTGATTCATCCAGTAGCTCAATCTGAGCTGAGGCACGATGATGAGTTACCAATCACGCATCTAGCAGCTCTTCAGCTTATTCCACAGAAGGGGGCAGGACCGATAAGTAGGAGGACGAACCCACTCTTGCTATTTCGTCCGCATATTCATTTCCCTCAACATTTCTGTGACCCGGTACCCAATAGATTGAAACAGAGTTACAGAATTAGATGTCCTGAATGAAGTCAAAGCCCTCGCTGACAAACTTCGATGCAAACTTGTGCAAAGATAGCGGCCGGCCGAAAAGCTCAGTAAAGAAGTGGGTTGTGGGCGCCACGCACTTGCATTCGGCCGTCCGCGAGCGTTTCCCGCAACTACGAATCGAGAAACGGTTTTCACAATGCTCGAGATATCAAAGCAAAACAAAACGGTTCGATTCACGGCAAACAAGATTTTATTCTGGTCGATCACTTTTTGTATGGGGAAACCTTACTCTTCACAGTGATTTTAAGTTCGCGATTCTACGTTACGTTAACTCATCGATGAGAATATTAAAAAAAAAAAACAAGAGATCTTTCACACTTATAAATATAGCTTAACACTAAACCTGCCTAAATGGCGACTTCTACTCACGATTTTCGTCTTCGTTGATATTATATTAGATTTCAGGCCTTTCTTCACGACCCGGTATTTCTCGACACAAATCTTCGTCGTGCTGCAGCTTTTTTGTCGTGGACAACCACCTGTAGTTAGCTTCGTGTAATAGTCACCGGAGAGAACTCTGCTCTTCTTAACGCAAGCCGTTTTAGCGAATTTCTTATTTTGGACAGCAACCGATCTTCAGCTTTTCGTTGAATGTCTCGTTCAGCCTCTCTCTCGTTCGGCTTTTTCCTCGGAAGAATCTTATAATTGGAAAAGTATTAGAACAAAGAGGGTTCCCGTTGGATTTCACCCGCTTTTATAACCCTTCAGTGGGCGCGCGGGCTACAATTGTAGCCCACACTTTTTTAAATGGCAACCATTTTCAGGATATGACCCGAATTCATTCGAACTGCTCAGTAGCTGTTAAAATGCTGCTTCTTAATCGAATAAGAATGTTTTTAATATTTTTTGAGCCTAGAAACTAATATCCTTTTGCGATCAAAGTCCACTGGGCTACAAGTGTAGCCCGCGCGCCCATTCATGTAACTTTTTTGGTACTCATAGATATCCATTAAAATAAAAATATTATTAAGTTTAACATTGTAGAAAATAGCAACAGTAAAATGTTTGACAAAAAAAAAACGGTTTCAAGATAAATGTACAAAAAATAGATTACAATCTTCACGAAAAACCTGGAGTTGAAGTCAAAATTTCTTACAGCGTGCATCTGTTACATGTTGCTAACATAACTTAGTTTCTAGATGAATTTTTTATCAATTGTGGCGTAAATATTGTGAGAACACTTAATCTGAATATTGTAAGTAGAAATTCAATCAGTTTGACTTACAATATATTTAGCTTTCTAGCAAGAAACTGTACTCCCAGTGTAAAAAAAGTGTGAATATAGGGTACCCAAAAATAGGCTAAGTTTGAAATTCCACAAACTGGGCATTTTTAACTGCATTCTCTCGCTCAATGATCCAATTTCGAAGATTTTTTATTGAATTCTGCGAATATAAACTTTTTGTACTTTTCATTTTAAAAAGTAACTATTTCCTCCACCTAAGTAAGTTAATGTGAAAAAACACTAAAAATGAGACTAATTGGTACTTTGCCTTCTTTAATTATATTTATTTTATTGGAAAATTAAGGATTTTATATTTTTTATTCTGTACAACAATCACCAGACCGCAGACCGAGCAGGGAAAAAAAATTCAAATTGAACCTTATTTTTTATATTATGTTTTATTTGGGCTACAATTGTAGCCCGCGCGCCTAACCACGTGAAAAATAGGTGCGCGCCTAACGAAGGGATAAATTTGATCTCAACGGGAAAATTTCGTTCAGTTATTTGAGCAACGGTTACGAGAATCCGTCTACGTTGATTATGCAGTCTTCTGTGCTTTGACTTATCATTGACAGACTGCGATTTGTCAATGTCAAATGCTTTTTAATCAGATTGTGTTGCGTATACGTGTTGTGTGTGCTTTAAATATACTTAAACTTAGTCTTCGTCGGAGGATGTCTCCTCCTTAGACGTCGCATGGCAAAGCGGACGGCGTTTATTTACGGACCAGCGCAAGAATTGCGGCTGCTTTTGAATTGGTTTCGGAGTCAGATAAGTATTCCCTTTGGCTTACGTAATAGTCGTTTACTTTGTGACTTCCTATTTTCCTGGATGGCAGAGACGGACAGCGGAGGAAGCAACAGATTGTAGAAGCAAACGACAGAGGGCAGTGACTGGTGGTTTTGGTGAGTGAAACTGTTGAAAGTAGGTAAGTACGCCACTTCCTAATCGTCGCCTAGCTAACCCTAGCTAATTATACATTGTTGTGTTATTTCTTTTTAGGAGAAAACTAGGAGGAACGCGCCAGCTTAACAGCCCCAGAATGGCGATGGAGCAGGGCCTCTCGAAACGCGATCAATGGGTGGTGCATGGATCCAGTCAGAAAACGTTAGTTTGTTCCGACTAACATCCGTTGCTGGATCACTGGATGACGATGCTGAGCTTCGATGAGCAGGCGGAGCATGGCCAAGGCTGGTAGATGGAACAGGGCTCCTGTGATAGTGTATGCCTTTTTTGTGGGGCTTTTGTTGAAACTGGATTTCGAGTCGAGCTGTAGTTTTGTTACGGCAGCTTTCGCCATCACCTGAGTGAACTCATAGTCGATACTTCCATTTAGATGTTTCAGCTTCATAAATGATTCCGAAAACGACGTGGACAGAGTGGTCAAATTTTTTCGATGGTGAACTATCCAGTTTTCTGTCGGCAGCCAGTTTTGCGCTTTGATAGAAGCCATGTTTTTGGCCTTTCACTTAGGTACTACTACTAGGGAAATAGCCCTAAATAGTGTGCAATTTGGAAAAATTACGTTCCTCGACCAAAGTGTATTCAAACGTACATTTGGGCATATGGCGCTGCAAAATTGCTGGGGTATTAGTTTTATTGCACTAACTCTTTTAAGAGCATGGTTTTGACGACAGTTTTTTAGGTTTAATTTTTTAGTTTTTACTTTTTAGTTTTTACTTTTTACTTGTATTTTTGATAATACAATTTAAAAACCCTCCAAAATTAAATGGTTATGTCATTTTCAGGCTCTATTTGGTAGCTAGTGTTGATAAGTAGCTACCAAATTGCAACTCGCGATACCAGTTTTTTCACGAGCTCCCATTTTGCAGTCAATGGGGTTTTATGTTTTTGTTTAGATTTAAGGCTTTAGTTTTTAAGTTATAGGTTTTAGGATTTAGGTCTTAGGTCTTAAGTATTAGGTTTTTTCTGCGGTGAATCTTTACAAAAGTGTCACATAATAGTGGTGACATTTGCATTGGGAAAACTGTCTTCTTCGTGGAATAATATCTTAAGAAGATAGTTGGCTACACCAGCACAAACGAAGTTAGTTGCGCGGGTACAGGCACAGGTCTCCCTTGTATGGTTGATACGAGATGGCGTGGATCTGTGCAAAGACCACTCGAGCGATGAAATTCCCGTGCTCCCGAGTCATGTCTGGTGGCTCACGGCATGGCTGACTTTTTCCCTTTGTAAAGCCAGTCATACAGGTCGAACACAATGCAGTGTTTCCTCATAGGGGACGAATCCATCATAAGCGATCGTGTAAAGCCTAGGGGAAGAATCCATCATAAGCGATCGTGTAAAGCCTAGGAGCTGGCGGCTTCGCATAACCCAAGTCACGAAAGGGCTAGTTAGGGCCTTGGTGGAAACTGCCTACGTGCCTAGATCTACCGAAAGGGGCCAAAGGATGATTACACTTGCTATTGAGAAATTTTAGCGAATATAGTGTACCTCGGTGATGGGTGTCCCAAGGGACCATGATATCTGCTCATCACGGTGTTGGACTCGAGGTGGTCTGTGGTGCTCGACAAGTCGACCAGCTAGAATCGGATCCCAAGTGGCTGTTCCAAAGGGAGGCATTCCGGCGGAGAACACCCTTGCGGCCATAAGTCGAATAAACTGCCATTCTCTTTGAGGGAGGGAAATCATGGCCCCTTGACTTAGGTACTCCGCAAGTCAATGTCAGTCCCA
The DNA here is from genome assembly GCA_949715475.1 of Microchrysa polita. Taxonomy (NCBI): domain Eukaryota; kingdom Metazoa; phylum Arthropoda; class Insecta; order Diptera; family Stratiomyidae; genus Microchrysa; species Microchrysa polita. The sequence continues at coordinate 136,915,650 of OX454416.1, read as the reverse complement.
CCGTAGCTATCCTTGCATGCATTATTCGGATGCATCATGATAACATCAACCATTCCAGGGGTCCCATTCCACCTCAAGTTCATGGTGACGCCATTAACCAAATGTTCATGATACAAAGCTTCCTGACGGGATCAGTTCTTAACACTATTCGATTTTCCAGTATTGAAGGCATAATGGGTGTGAGCAAAGCCAACGGGACTTCAACCAACGATATGACTCTCTCAAAAGCAATTGCGCATTTGGCTGCACGGCTGCTCCCTCTTTTAGAAATAGCCTCAGTGAACTCAGATTACATTCTCTGATAAAATGTTCTATTTCAAAATTTTCATACGGAATACATAGTTTAGTTGCTAGCGGATATCGAAAGCAATAGTCAGATATCTCGTGCATTTAACACGTTCTATACCCTCGGGGCATCACATTTGTACTTTCAGAAACAAGGGTAGATACATCGCTCTATAGTTTGTACACCTACTCCAAAATGGTTGCCCAGCTTTGTCGGGGAAATATTCTTCCAAGCAGTTAGACAGAAATTTCTAATTATTGCTTCCCTGCTTATATGGATACCCGCCTCGGAATGGTATCACACTTGCCTTGCCTCGTTATTTATACCGCTAAATGGCGTCGCACGGCCTGCAGGGTAGACAGATCTCCCGCTCTGGCGATAAAGTCTCAGGAGCCTATTTCTACAAGCAGCTCTATCTTGGAACTCAATGTTACCACACACCTCCTTGACTCTTCCATCGAAACTTCCAAAAGATATGGGCCGAACCTCAAATGTCGGCCGTAACCAGTTTTTCCGGATAAGGACCATCAAACTGTAGTTACAGTTGTCACTACCTGTTTCCGCCAATTTTTCTTGTGGAGGAAAATCGTGATTATCCTGATATTTACGACCAGAAATAAGGGTCCTCACATCCTATTAGGTTTTATGCTGCCTACAATACAATACTTGGTGAGCATTGAGCGGAGTGGGTTGTGTGAACCTCAAAGTGATGATTTGCTTAGAAGCGCGTTAATCAGTCCTTACCTCTCAGGAAATTTTAAAAAAGTTAAAAAATCCTTTGCCATTTATGCAATAAATTAAAAAGTTGTGCACAATAAAATTTTCATTCAAAGTACTGTCACCGTCACTCTACTCTATTAACCTAATTCTCTCCTTTGATATTTCATAATTTTCCGACATTTCTAAACAAAAATATCTAGAAGCATTTTCCCTCTCATATATCAGCATATATAATTAACTTTTAATGCAAAATTAAAATCAACCCGAGGTGACTTTTAGTATGGTCCAAGCCATGCTGTAGAGTACTCGCATGTCTGTATCATCGCTAAAATGTGTCGTTGTCAGCAAAATGAGAAAATTACGGAGAACAATTAATTTGAAGTTCAGACAAAAGCACGTTCGTCCCATATTACACGGAGATACTGGATAATGGGGGTACAGCTCGGCTCCTAGAATACACAACTCCTGAAAACAGTAGCTACAGTGTCGACTTTGTTTTACATGTGCCGTGCCGACTATTACCGCACTTCATCTACACATCCATTATACATCACAAGAATACGTAAAACTCCCATTCCCATCCATCCCCACATCACATGTATATCCTTTATCTAGCAGCAGATAGATATAATATTGTGGACGCGATCTCTTCGCGCTCATCTATAACAGTGCACTGTATGCTCTCCTACGCGTGTCCTTGCGACGCCAGTTGCGATGACGGTTTTGTTATTGTTAAATTTACGTGTATATCTCGCAAGTATATGTGTGCCGATCTATGGATGAATGTATAGTCGAAATTTCAGGAAAATGATGTAATGAATTATTCAAAGGATTATCACCTTGTGCATGAATTAATTTAAAGTACCTGTCATGACACCCATCCATTCGAGATGGGATTAATTGAGAGGGACGGCGAACAGGCAAAATAGTCGTCGGTGGTTATCCAACGTGTATGATATGATAAAATGAAGCAATTTATCAGAGAAAATAAACGATAAGTTGTCGTCTGATACATGACAGTTAGTGTGTTGTGGTTTGAAAATTTCGCAAAACCGAATAAGAATTTAAGTATGTTTTCAGGAAATTTCGAGTTAACATTTCAATAATTTGCAAATACGAATCCAGAAATAGACCTTCCCTAAATGTATAGTTTGAGTTTGGGGATTTTCTTGGAAGAATTGAAAATATAACTTTACTTAACATATTCAGGGTGCGTTACCAGGAAGGAAGGAAGACAGAAACAGAAACGTCTCCGCTGATTAGTATCAAAAACACAAAAGAATTGTGCCGTGAATATATTGAGCATAAGTTATGGCTTTGTGTTTCAAGAAGCCGTTAACGTTAACCAAAAATGTTTTGTTTACGAGCCGCAACAAGGCAATTCTTGCACCCCTTGCCTAGATAAGTTTTATATGTAGAAATATACAAATGTATGTAGACCTTTTGCATGCAAATTATTTTTATACCCTTCGCTTATTAAACGAAAAGGGTATATTAACTTTGTCATGAAGTTTGTAACGCATTGAAGGAAGCATCTACGACCATATAAAATATGTATATATATGATCAGCGTGACGAGCTAAGTCGATTGGACGATGTCCGTCTGTCCGTCTGTCTGTCTGCCTGTCTGTTGCGACGCGTTTTGCTCGGCCAGTTTAAAAGCTATGGAGCTGAAATTTCGCACATATGTTTCTTTTTGTTGCAGGCATTGTATTGTATTGAATTGGTAAAATCCGACAAGGGGGTCGTGGGGCTGCCATACAAACCTACCCCTCAAAATTAGGTTCTTCTTAGAAAAACTTTTTTATTTATGCACCAATTTCAATCAAATTTCATGGGGCTGTCATACAAACCTAGCTCCCCAAATTAAGTTTTTCTCAGATTTCAACCAAACTTCACACAAATGTGTTACTATTGATGACAAAAAACATATGTATGAATAGATGGAGTCGGACCATGTGGTCATGGGGCTACCATACAAACCTATCCCCCCAAATCAAATTTTTTTAAGAAAAACGTTTTTATTTGCACACAAATTTCAACCAAACCTAATGGAAATGTATTTTTATTTATGTTACAAAAAATATGCAAAAATAAATTAAATCGGACCATTGGGGTCATGTTTTGTAAACCCAATGGCGGCTCGTGTTGGGAAATACCGGGGATTCACAAGGAAATACAAAATGTATTGACTTCGGGAAGAATATGATGAAATGTAATAAAATTTTTCATAGTTGGTTTAAAAAAAAACTAGTCTACAAAAAAGCCTAAAATTCAAACGAAAATATTGTTTTTATATTACATATTATTCTTCCGCAGACTATTTCCTACTTTCGTCAGCTGGAATGTTCGTTTTCACTCCCGCACAAAAAAAAAAAAAACAGGGAAAACAAAAAGTTTTCTAAGCCGCACACACATGGCGAAAATATAGATTTTATTAAATTTTCATTCTGTCAAAATCCAAATCGGCCTGTGGATAAGCTCATTGGACAGAACGAAAATCCGTGTATTCCACATATGTATTCCCATAAATCTACTTTGTTTTTTTTTTCGCGTAAATTGCCGCTTTAAATTGATGCCGGAATTGTTATTTTCCATCATTTTCCCTTGTACTAAAGAAATCACGGGTGTAGGTCTTCCCGAGTTTTTTTTTATTTTAATCTTATTTTGTTTTAAAAGATTTTTTGAAATTGCCTTTAAAGAAATTGACCGTTGCAATTTCATTCATCGCGATTTCAACAGAACAGACACATGCGGCACAACCTCTCTTCTTTAAGAATTCATACGATTGTTGGTCGCAGTGTCATGTCGTGACCATGTAGTAATTGCAGTGAGCAGTCGAGTATATGGGCATATATATCCAGTAGGTGGAATGTGTATCTAGATCTAGGTATGTACCATAAATTGAATAAGGGCGCGATGCCAGCTAGATGTGTGATTTGAGCTACACATTTTCGATTTGAAGAATTGCTTTTGCGATTTTCTCATGGGGTGTCTCTCCTTTCTACTTGTGATAAACTCGAGAGGGTGTGGTGTTCCCCCTCTTTGCACAGATTTTACGTTTTGGAGAGGTTGTGGTGTTTCCCCTCTCCATGTTGAGTTGACGTTCGTGGAAAGGTTGTGGTGTCTCCCCTTTCTATTGGTGGTAAACTCGAGAGGTTGCGGTGTTCCCCTCTTTGGACAGAGTTTACGTGCAAACTCCTCGTTGAGTTAATGTTTGAAGAGGTTGTGGTGTCTCCCCTCTTCGTGTTGTGTGTTTGAGAGGTTGTGGTGATCCCCCTCTGTAATAGCTAGGAGGTTGTGGTTTCCCCCTCCGCATTCTACCATAGAGTACCGAATGAGAATGTTTTCGCCAGAAGTTGTGTGCCTTAGGTAGAAAGGCTTTACTTCTGGATATGGAAGAATAAGGATGGTAGTGAAGTGGGATTGAACCAAGGAGAAGCAGCCGAATCAACCGATATATCCATCCTGCGTCTACCTCGCATTGCCGTTTGAGTACCTGAGCCAAAATCGACCGATACAACGAGAATCCGATGACCGATGCAGAGACGACAACGCAGACAAGTGGTTCTCCTTCACTCTCCTCTTCTTCCTGTTTGTTGGCCGGGCCAACATAGATTTTGAATTATTATTCATATTACGTTTCAAGTATCTTCAATGCATGAACTGCAGGCTCATTGGTTGTCTTTTTCTCATTACAGATGGTATGAGGCGGTATAGATCAGGTGAGTATCGCATTTTATGCAAACAAATGTCCAGTACGCCATGTTCATTAAAAAAAATAATTATATGTCAAAAATAAAGTTTTAGGGCGGAATTCATAGTCCCCACTTAAGTTATAAGGATTCCCTTAAGGAATAAGGGTTTTCTCTATATAAGTAGGCCCTTAAGGGAGCTTCGTATTCATAGACATAACTTATTAGGGCGTTGCCTCATTTAATATAACGATTCACTTATTGGGCATATCTATTGAAAGTGACAAATAAAATATAAAAAATATCAAGTACAGTGCAAACTCGATAATCCGAAGCCTCGAAACCTCGAATTTCCAGTAATCCGGATCACCCCAAAGATTACATGGTACACTCTGTAGTCCGAATTTCAAGAGCTTCTCTAATCCGAATCTGACTTTTTTCTCATAATAACAGTGATATTATCGTCCGAAAGAAAAACAACAGTTTTATTTGTTTTTGGAAAAAACAAAATCTAGAATAACAGAGTGAAATTCTTCGAAAATAGAAAACAGATTCTTCGAACAATTTCATTGAATTCGTCCATTTCCTCAAAATTTAGAGCAAATTAAAGGCTTCCACTAGTCCGTATTCCTCTGTAGTCCGGATCGACCCTGGTTTTCAATAGTCCGGACTATCGAGTACGCACTGTAGTTAAAAATTTGAAATTTTTCAAAAAAAATTCAAAGTGTTTGAATAAGGATATGTCAACAACTATATGAGTTCATATAAGGTCACTAGATACGTACCTTAACGAATAAGGGAACCCTTTAGGAAACCCTTGAGCGTTTGCTTATTGAGTGACTATGAATAACGTCAGTCCCTTAAGGGTTCCCTTAAATATAAGTGGGAACTATGAATTCCGCCCTTAGTCTCTTACAATTATTTAAACTACTTGCAATTCATAAATTAGGCGGGGACTCCATATAACGTCCGTTTTATTGGGTTCAGTACTTGGAATACATCAGAACTTTAATACAACTTTGACATATAACGGGTGGTCCAACTAGAATGCACGATGTTAATTGAATCACACCTTAACGGTAAATTTCTCGCCCACCTTTATTAGACATTTCTTTGCTTCAGTGTTTGGCCAATTCAACCATAGAGAAGTACACAATTGAGCAGCGCGTTAAGGTCGTTGAAGCCTTTTACGAAAATGGACGTTCAAATCAAAATACTTTTCGTGCACTTCGTGATTTTTTTTGGTCAACATAATTGACCAAATGCGTCCACATAACGGACTTCTTGTGGCCCGAAATCGAGGATATGGACCTGGACGATATGTGGTTCCAAAAGTCTCGTCTCGTCTTGGCGATGGTAATTGGCCGCCACGATCATGTGATTTGACACCGTTGGACTTTTTTCTCTGGGGATATTTAAAAGAAAAAGTGTACGTCAATAAGTCAAAAACAATTCAAGAGCTAAGGGATGAGATAATTCAGCACATTAACGATATTCAACCTCAATTATGTCTCAGAGTCATTGAAAATATGGACCATCGGATAGACGTATGCCACCGTAGCCATGGCGATCATTTGACCGATATTTGGTTTCACACATAATTGCCATAGATCCTTCTACCATAATAAAATTTTTCTTAGATAATTCTCTAAAAACTTTTTTTTTTTATTAACAATTAACTTCGTGCATTCACGTTGGACCACCCTTTAGAACAGCAACTGTCAAATTTGTACGCAAGTTGTGCTTTTCTCTCCTATGCTTGACCCAATAAAACGGCCCTATAATTTCTTTTCTATAGCTCAACAACCAGCCTTGTGGAATCTATGGAGTTAATAATATGCATATCATAGTAGGTGCTGACAGAAGAGGTCAGAAGTAGCTACATTAAAATTCTCTTCCTCTTAAGTTTTAGTGAAAAATAGAAAATCATCATGAATCTAAAAATTTTGTCGAACGATTCAAACAATGGCAGTGTTGAAAATTCCTCTCATACTCGTACGTAAATATACCTTCAAAAATATTTTCCTTTTGTAACATCTCCTGAACGACTGGAAGTCAACATTAAGGACGACATAATCTCATCCTCAGACGGAAGTAAGCCAGTGAACAAGAAAAACGATACAAACGCGATAAAACCGCACACTTTGTTGATGCTCCTGATTTAGTTCGTGATGACAAGGCGTAAGAAGGCGATGTGTGAGCACATTTTATAAAGATTTTGTCGTTGTTGCAAGAATTGAGGTTTTATTAGTAGCGTTGTAAGCAAACAACGTTATCCTGTCATCGTTTAAGATAACCGTCACAAACAATTATTTTCCATTAGAATGATAAGAGGATGAGTTAATTTTAAACAAGGATGCTATCTAAATTTAGAATATGATATGGGAGATTGTGAGTTGGTGGTTTTATTTTAATGGAAAGAATTTGCATTGAAAAATTTTCAATTTAATATCACACCCTATCAAAAAAACTTAAGGCTTATTGTAGATTCCTTGAAGCCTATTCCTGTAGCTACGACTTCATTATAGGTTTTTCTCATTAATTATTTTCTTTATAGAGATACGTATATTGACGAAATTTTTCAAAAATATTTTGATTGTAATGATTGAGCCTTAGTAGCTTCATTAGAGCCGCAAGCATTAATCGATACTTTTAGCATTATAATTCTTGCGGGCCAGAGGATGCTCAAATTTATCACATAGGTACTACTTTCCTGGTTAAAAGTACCGTTATAGAAGTTTTTCCGAAAAACAATTTACTTGCACGTTAGTTCCAGCGTTGGTCTCAGCGCATCTAAAGTAGCTTCAAACTCGTCACAGGTAACTTTCTCGTTAAAAGAACCTGACATAAACATTTCTAAAAATCGCTCTCGGAATTCTGATAATTTCAATGTAAAATAATGACCGTAGCTCACTTTTTGAGATATGTAGGTACCCATAAATGGGGACTTTTGGCATTTCGACACAAATTTGGTGTAAATTACCTTTGAAGTTGCATTTTCGGTATGAAAACATTGTCGAGAATTAAAAAAAAAACTCCGAGAAGTTTTCCCTTAGGGGAAAAATCTTAGATCATGTATATGTCTACGTTATTGCTTACAAAATAATCCACATTGCATCAGCCGTTATCTTGTCACTCAAGAAGCCCAAATATCCTTTCAAACCGATTACATATAGTAGCCCAAATATCGACTCTCGAACGACAACAAAAGAAAAAGGGACCTTTTTTGTCTAAGGACATCTTTCTCATAACAAGTGCCGACACCAAAATAATAAGGATCGCACCAACTTCCATCAGAGTTTCATCCAAATCGGTCCACAGGGGGAGCCAAGAGAACCAATTGAAAGATATCTTTTTATTTGCTTCAACGCCGAATTTACCGCTATTCCCGCAAGTCATCAGTGATTGTCGATTCTTTGTAAGGGCGATCAAAGGAAAATGTATACCAAATTTAGCAATGATCAAACCACTGAAAGGTTGTCTTAAAGCTTCGTTCGGTTTTCGCTATGTTTTACAATGTCACTTTTTGTCACGGAACAACCCAGCGTAATTTCCTTAAAATAATCACACGTGTTTTACCATGTTCCAAATACATAATTATAACCAAGCTTAAAAAATAGTTTTGGACACTAATAAGAAAAAAAAATATATGTTGCTGTGGGGACTCGAACACATTCCCCAACGCACCAAACCTGGCGGATACCCAACCAGGCTACATCGATTACAGATTGGCGTGATAAATCTAGCAATCATCACATGATCACGTTCGAACATTTTGCAGAGCGTGTACATATTGCTGAATGTTGACTTTTTGGAAGGTATTGACGACGGTTTGGACCATGGTTCGAACCCCCCTGGGACATCCACTTTTTTTTTTAAATATTTCGAAACCAATCACATACAGTGCCTCAAATATCACCTTTCGAACGACACCCATAATGCCCATATACTGTTTCCTATGGTACAAAAATGTCCTTTTTGGTGGTAATATCCTTGAACAAAATTCAAAATCAACTTGTCGTGATTTACAAGACTCTTGCAACGGATTCTGTATTTTGATATCTATTCTTATATACATAGCGTCTATAATGCATTCCCACAGAAAAGGACCCAGTATTTCTCAGGTAGCCTCCGCAAAGACATATACATGTCAAAACCTATTTTACATAGGAAGCCCTTGTGGATCCCTCAGGGGACCTATGAATTTTACTATTACATATTCACAACTATGCGCAACTCAATGTTTTTTTCATTTTCCTTAAAAAAAAAGCTTTTTGTGTATTTTTTAAAAATGAATTTGGGAAACCATTGGCATAGTAATATTCTATGTACCATATGGTTCCCTTTAAAATGTTCACTAATTAAGGTTGCAATCCGGGTTTCGTCACCCAATAGATTGCAGCCTTAATTGGTGAACATTTTAAAGGAAACCAAATGGTACATAGAATATTACTATGCCAATGGTTTCCCAAATTCATCATTAAAAATTATCAGTCAGAATATTTGCCACTTTCTTCGATCGAGATGATAATTTAGTCCCTACAGAACAAGACTCATACAGGGGATACTTCAGTCTCGACTAGGGAAAGACCAGACCCACTTTTTTCCAAATAAATTCACCTGGTCCGAGAGTCTCCGAGAATTAAGTATTCCCATGAGGGAAGACCCATTTAACGGTAAATATGGTGGCTCTTTTTAATATCCCGTCACAGAAGGTAAATGTTCTTTTATAAGTCGCGCGCGGGATTTTTGAAAGAATGCGGTTACCGTCTATGACGGGATATTAAAAAGCAGGATTTGAAAAGCGGTATTTTAAATTAGCGGGTTTTTGAAATGGCGGGATATTAAGTTGTTGGATATTGAAATGGCGAGACAATGAATATCGGGATTTTGAAAAACGGGACTATGATGGACGGGATATCGTATCCAACCCCTTAAGGTTTTGATAGGGGTTTCTCGAAAAATTATATGATATAATGATGGTTAGAATAATGTATTATTTAATGCAAGAATACGAATTATTTTCACTCACTGGGCTCTCTTAAAGTAGCATGTAACTATGTACAGTAAACTCGCGATAATTTGAAATCCCAGGGGCCACTACTAGTGTAGTCACTAAGTGATTTCAGATTGCAAAATGTGCTTCCCACCAAAATTTTGTTGCAGAACAGGGCCAAAACGGCAAAAAACCTCAAAATTTTCGAAGTTTTTCCGTTTTGTGGCTTACAACTCCAAAACCGTACATTGGCAATTGACAGTTAACTATATGCGCATTGTTTACATTCTGTTTCAATTTTCCAAACGCCGTAAAATATTCATAAATTACACGAAATTTGTTTTTAAAGTGACCCTTTAGTGACCATACAGCCTGAAATATTGAAAAAACATTGCTTAAGTGAGTACCAAAGCAATAAAGTATAAGTGAATACAACTCTAAATGTCAAAGCGGGCATTAGCTGATACCTCACCTGATACGTTTTCCGACAATAAAAGGAACACTAAAGCCATGAATTTCAAAGAGAAATCGGAGTTGATGGAAATGTTCGCCGAAATCCTGGATCAAAAGCTGGATCAGAAGTTAGAAGACGTTGCTAAGAAATGCGACATTGAAGAACTTTTTGCACGAATTTCACACTTGGAGAAAACGAACCAACAGCTGTCAGATGACGTGCAAAGAATGAAAACAATATGTAAAATGCAAGCAACGCAGATTGAAAACCTCCAAAAAACTGCCGGCGCTAATAATTTCATTATAAAATTACCAACTAACACACAAGATGAAATTGACGTGATCAAGAACCTCTGTACGAAGACGCTCAAATGTTGCACCACGATAGCAGACGACCAGATCCAACGACTCACAAGCGCAAAAGCCACCGGGACAAAAAACATATTTCGCATATCACTCATAAATAGGCAGCAAGTAATTAATGCTCTACAAAAGGTTAAACTATTAAAGCAGACAGGCATTTTAATTCAAAAGGACTTACCGTACGAGACGAGACAAAAGTGAAACTGTCTTATTCGAGCGAAAAAGCAAATAGCCGAACGAAATGCTAACATCAAAGTTTTCCTCAAAGATGACGAATTACTGGTTGCTGGCAAAAAATTCACTTGGAATATGACCGAAAACAAATTAGAGTGTGGCGGCAATGACGGAGAAATTGACACACTCGTTAAACTTAATAGTACTAATCTGCTTTTGCTTGGCGATTTTAATTCAAGAATCGGTACGGAGCAGCCGATGGCGAACCGAATGTGTAATGCACCCCGTCAATCTAAGGATAGCAAAGTCAATGTATGTGGACGTAAGGTACTAGAAGTAAGCGATTCTTTCGGGCTAAAAGCGCTAAACGGATGTTCAAAGAGCGATATGAATGGAGAGTGTATTTTTATAGGACACAATGGTCATACCGTCATAGACCTGTGCCTGGCCGGAGGGGACTGGTTGCCCCACAAAACGGACTTCACGGTGGAAAAACGACAGTTCTCCGATCATCTCCCAATAACTACAACGATTGGGCTAGTGTGCATCGGCAGAACTAATTCAACCACAATGAATCTAGTACCGAAACTCATTTGGCGAGATGAATCGAGACCGCAATATATCGACAAGCTTACAAGCCTTTTAGCGCAAACAACTGACACCACCATTGCCAATATAACGCAAATAATAATCAAAAACACCGCACATAAAACCGACCCACGCAGAAAGATTGCCAAAAATTCGTGGTTTGATAATAAAATAAATAAATAACAGGCGCGACAATCCAGCATTGGACTAAGGCCGCAGGATGTGTTAGTGACATCCTATTTCCAAGATCTTATCTGCTTTTTGTTGAGGTAATGAGATCAGCATCACGCTCAGCAGTGTTATTTATCCCCATAAATGGGTACTCGTTTAGCATCTGAGTGAGATCATAGTCCGTCACAAGCTCGTGAGTTCGAAAAACACCATGGAACACGGTGAGATTCGAACTCATGAGCCTGTGCACCGAAGGTGCGCGCACTAACCGCTAGACCAGCCAGACTGGTTTGATAATGAATGTGAGAAATATAGAAATCGAGCGTTTGCTTGGCTCAAACGATTTCGGAAGGAAAATCGACAATACAAAGCGCTGTGTAAAGGCAAAAAGGCAGAATATGCAAAGCAACAGGCCCAGCAGTTAAGCGAATGTTCAAACTCAAAAGAATTCTGGAAAATATCCAAACAAATAAACGGAGCTGATAGCTATACAATTGGAAATGGAATAAGCGTAGAAATACTGGAAAGGTACTTCAGTAAACTTCTAAATGTTGATAAGGTCGAGAACAGCGTTCAGTTCGCCAGACCAAATTGGTACCATGCTATTCTAGATTCGCCCATAAGTATCGACGAGATTTCGACTGCTATCATTAAGTGTAAATATCACAAGGCACCTGGAAGTGATAGAGTCCCGGTGGAGTTCTTCAAATATGGGAATGATCAGCTGACGGAGATGCTGTGCAGTGAATTCAATCGAATCTTTGAGAGTGGCGACATACCGCACGAGTTTATAGATTCTGTTATCTTCCCAATATTAAAAAAGGGAAGCATCAATGATCCAGCATGCTATCGTGGTATATCGTTCTTGAACGCGTCAGGCAAAATTTTCACAACTCTATTACAAAGAAGATTCGCAAGCTGGCTAAACGACAAATGCATAATAGCTGAGAATCAGGCCGGATTTCGTCAAGGATATTCGACGAGTGACCATACCTTTGTATCATACAACTTGGCCCGTCATTATATGGCTAATAGTCACAAACCTTATGTATTCTTTGTGGATTTTAAGGCGGCTTTCGATACTATTGATCGACAGTCACTGTTTTACAAACTCTATAATCAAGGCATGTCTGCCAAGTTTGGAAACACATTTGAAGGGTTATACAAAGCGACGACAGCAGCGATTTGCAATGGAAAGCATTTATCTGAATCGTTTGAAACAAACGTCGGAGTACGACATGGCTGTAAACTCAGTCCAGAAGCATTTGCGGTATACGTCAATGATATATTGGGTGATATGCCGGGTGGAGCGAGGGCTTTTGGCACATTAACAAAAGGACTTCTTTATGCCGACGATATGGTGTTCTTTGCGGACTCGCCAGAAGACCTGCAGAATATGATAACCCACATTGACAGGTATTGCACTCAGTGGAGACTTACCATTAATCTGGAAAAGTCGAAAGTCATGATCTTTAAGAAGCGATTTAAACTGGCAAGTGATGAAAGGTGGCTCTTTAGGGGAAGCGAAATTGAGATAGTCAAATACCTGGGCATATGGATTGCAAGTAATCTGGATATGACACATAATCTGAAGCCCTGAATAGACATCGGGCGGAATGAAAATGAAATTTTTGTCCGCGGCGATTTTCTCAATGAAAATGCATACTTACTGTCGTGGAATATGTGGTAAATGATGGGTAATTCCATAAACTAAAATCCGAGAATGGTTTCACAATTTGTCTCTGCCATTTTATGTGTTATTTTTCGATTCCCCGGTCATTAGATAATTTCCGCGATGAACTCGTCGTGGACAGTGAATCGGTTTGAAGTTTGCAAAACTCACCACGCCCGACGGAGAATATGCTACAGAGTCGACTCATTTTCACGTTGAAAATGCATTCGGACAAGGGGGAAACTATTTTTTTAGTTATTTTTAAGATGATTTAGGACGTAAAACGCCTTTGCAGCAATTTTCGAAGCTAAAATTTTCAATTCACCACGGTTTTTATGCCGGTTCATTACCGTTTCATTTTCATTCCGCTCGAACTCTATCCGGGGCTTTAGTGAAAAACTCAACGTCCGTCCACAACGCCTAATTATATGCTGAGCCAAGAAACTGGATTGCACTCGCTGTTCCTAGACACATTAAGTATACACTTAAATTATTTGAAGAAGGTGGCAATAATGGATGAAAATAGATTACCAAAGAAGTTCTTATTGTATGCTATTGAAACCAGGACACTTTTCTACAAGAATCTTATGGAGATAAGCGAGAAGAACGGCAACTAATTTAATTGGAATGGTACAGCAGAAAGCGGGTATATTCTTCGAAAACTACTAAGCGATGTGCGGCAATTGAAAGATATATCCACTGCAGATCGTGCCAGGGCATCACAACATCGTCAGTGCTACATAGAACTTTGCCATAGTCTTCAAGCAAATACCTAATTCCGAAATGAATTTTCCGTCGATAAAATATCCATTATTTTCAAAGCCAGAGGTGAACTTCTGCCATTAAACTATGTACCTACCACATAGACCAGATCTGTCTATTATTTGCAGTCTGTGTAACCTCGGAGAAAGAGAAGATACGAGACACTTTATAGGAGTATGTCCGATTTTGAAGGAAGTGAGGAGGTGGTTTTTTTGGCAAAGACAAGTTAAATATAGTGCAAATCAATGAACTTTTGAATGGTCAAGACTGGGAAAGCTTATACAATTATTGTGTCATGGCTTTGAGATACAGGAGACGAATAATACAAGAAAGCTTTTAAGCGTAATAAGGAAATGAGATTCAGGGTAGGTAAACATGCAGAATCTGGAGTTGCGTGAACTTTATCACCCTGAATTCTTATTTCCGCAACAACGAATTTTACGAGAAATGAGACACACCATATGGAAAGGACAAGCATTTTATAACTACATACATTTCATTACAAGGCGATATTAAATCTGGAATAACAACGAAAGATACACTTAAGGATTTTTCATAATAATATAATGATTTAAATTTTAAAAAATAAAACTAAATGAATTAAAATCAAATTCAATTTTTACTTTTTTTAAAGTCACTTAGCATAATGTGTACACTTGTATAATTTTAAATGTAAACTAAACTAATATACATATAAGAATGAAAATGTCAAGCTAATACCGCCTTACGGATTTTTAATATTTATGTCTCCTTTGACGCGCAATCATGTGCTTTCTAACATATTTGTGGGGAGTTTTCCGGAGAAATGAATACTTTTAGAGTTAGGGCACAAAAAAAGGAAAAACAGCGAAAATGTAGGGGGTTTTCGCGATTTTGGCCCTGATCCGCAACATTTTACTACGTATATTGGTAAACATATTAACCTTCATCCAGACGCACCTCTTTCTGTAACATAATTGAAATTGAAAAGTTGTTGCGTGCGTGTCATGGTGATCAGGGCGGTAAAATTACTGCCCGCGCGCCCGGAAGAATATTAAACAAATTGGCTTCAAAACTTAATTTGAACTTGAATTTCTGTTTAATTTTCTGTATTTGCCTTTTTGGACTAATGGTACTATACTATAAAACATGCAATTTATTTCTTAAATTCAGCAAAAAAAAAACTTTTCAACGACAACGTAAATGAAAACCTAGTCCTATAAATAAATGCCACCGCGTAGATCCAAATCCTTATATATGTAGGACTTCTTCATAAATCCTCTTATTTCGTTATTATTGTATATTGCACATGTTATTATGTGCTATTGCTGTCTTCGCTTTTCTTATACCTGATTTCACCTTAATATAACGCTATCATATCAAATACAAAAGCCAATTGTCGTCTTTTAGGAAAAACGAGAAAAAAAGGAAAAAAGCAGGATACCGAAGAGGCTTTTCTTCGTCCAAATTTGATTTAAAGGTTGCCGGCGAAGGCAAGGCAATTGATAAAAAACGTAACGAATTTCCTAAGGAATCATGACGACAATTGCATTGTAGAAATTCCCCAAAAAAAAGGGAATCGACCCAAGTATGTACAAAGTACAGTATGTACGTACAGGAAATACATAACATATACATACTTTCTTACACACATGCATGTTCATATGTATATGCTTTCGGAAATGTTATGTCGCCACATTTATGTGATATCCTTTTGCTTGTTGCTTCACCAAAAAGGATATGACTGCATATTATGGTGGGAAGAAGAGTGTTGAGGGTTTTCAAGGCGAGAGTTCTATGAAACTCAGAAAATCGTCAGGGGTCGATGAAAAAAGGTTTTTTTCAGGCGAGATTCGCAAAAGGTAAATCGTAAATAGGATTTTATGAGATGTAATAAAATTGGTTGAAAATGGGATAGTGATATTTACATTTTCTGGCACGAATACGAGCTTAACTCGTTACTGATCTGAAAGCGGATTTTAGCTGAAGATTATTGGAAATTTGATTGAGTCGTCATAACGTTTTGCAAAAACGATACTTTCTCCATAAGGTTGTCGCTTTGTGTTGTTATTTAAATTGGCCTTGATTGGATTGCCATATCCCTAAGCTATGAAAACTAATAGCAGTGGGACATTTTTTAAGTGAACTATGGGTTATACAAGTCAAAAATGTAGGGTAGGAGATGATAAATCAAAAACAAAATTGTTTATAAACTACATTATTCTTTCCACAGTAAAAGAAAAAAGGCAATTTTTCCACTGATTCCAATAAAAATAACAGGCGTGACAATCCAGCATTGGACTAAGGCCGCAGGATGTGTTAAATAAAATAAATAAATAAATAACAGGCGCGACAATCCAACATTGGACTAAGGCCGCAGGATGTGTTAGTGACATCCTATTTCCAAGATCTTATCTGCTTTTTGTTGTGGTAATGAGATCAGCATCACGCTCAGCAGTGTTATTTATCCCCATAAATGGGTACTCGTTTAACATCTGAGTGAGATCATAGTCCGTCACAAGCTCGTGAGTTCGAAGAACGCCATGATCCACGATGGATGGATGGATGGATGGATATGGCGCTGAGATAGGTTGGGCTGATTGCGCCCAATACTGCAGCCTGCTGGCTTATTGTATATCCCATCTTAGCGAGAACGTTTCAGGTTAAGAGCTCTGTCCTTCGTATGAGGCTTAGAAGAAAGCTAACCAGGTTTACTTTGGGTGCACCCATTGTGGTAGTTTGAGCCCCAAAGAAATTTTGTCTCCAGCTCATAAGAGCGGGGCATTCGAAGATAACGTGCGAGGCTGATTCCTCGTCTTCGTTGCAGAGGCGGCATAGTGGGTCTTGTGTGTAGATCCCAATTGTATGCAGATGTTTTCGTAGGGTACAATGACCGGTTATAAGGCCTGTCACTGCCCTGAGGTTCGTTTTACTTAGACTGAGGGCTTCGGTGCAGTTGGTTTGCCAGTTAGATTCCAGCATACGCTTCCTGTGCCTGAGCCCTTCAGCTAGTCTCCATCGATTTTGGAATTTATCCTCGGTCCATCGTCTAGCAACGGTTCTGGCAGTAGATTTACTGATTCCGATTGCAGGTTCAGGACCAGTTAAGGGTAGTTCGGAACCCTCTCTTGCAAGGGCGTCCGCTTTCTCATTTCCTTCGATCCCCTTATGTCCCTTCACCCATTTTAGAGTTACTTTGTTCCGGGTAGCTATGTTTTTGAGATTTTGTTGACATTCCCAAACCAATTTAGAGGTTATTTTGGGATTTGCAATGGCTTTTATAGCAGCTTGACTATCGGAGAGAATAAATATGGTCTTATTGGTATATCCCTTTCGAGTACTCTCCCCCGCTGCAAGGTTTATGGCTATAAGTTCTGCCTGGAACACAGTTGTATATTGACCTAGGGGTTTGGAGATACAATAGTTGTTGGTTTTAGTATAAACTCCTGCCCCTGTTCCTTCGTCTGTCTTCGACCCATCCGTGTACCACACGATGTGATTTGATAGATGGTTGTCATTCCATTTACTCCAGTCTTCCCTAACCGTTGAGGTTTGGATATTGGAGTCGAAGGTGTACATGGCCGGGGTATAGTCGCTGCCCATATCTAGGATTGGGTTTGCAATAGTTTCTGTAATCGTACAGTGTCCTGTCCTTTGTGGTGTCCACATGTTCGATGATTGGAGTCTGTACGCTGCAAGTCTTGCCTCTTCTGTGATTGTGAGGTCCAGTGGTGGCAGGTCTAGTAGTTTCTCTAGAGTTAAAGTTGGTGCACTGCGCATGGCGCCGGTTATGCTTGCGCAGGCCAGTCTCTGTACTGATCCCAACTTCGCTGCTGCTGTTTTTTGCTTGATTTTGGTCCACCAGACTATCGAGCCATAGGTCAGACGGGGTTTGACTACAGCTTCGTATATCCAGTGTATCATTCGTGGTTTTAACCCCCACGTTTTCCCTATTGCTCTTTTTGTCGCATATAGGGTCTGTTTGCCTTTGGCAATTGTGTTTTGCAGCTGCTTGTTCCACGTGAGTTTGTTATCCAGGGTGATTCCCAGATATTTTACTTCCGTGGTAAACTGCAGTTGTTGGTTGAATAATGTAGGAGCACTGAGCTCTTCCAAGTTGTGTTTGCGACTGAAGGCTATTAGTGTTGTTTTGGCGGGATTGACCGATAGGCCTACCCTCCTACACCAATCCTCCACTTGGGTCAGAGCTTGTTGCATGAGTTCAGAAAGAACTCCTGGAAATTTTCCCCTTATCAGGATACCGATGTCATCGGCGTATCCTAGCTGGACCAGTAGGCTGTCCACTACAAAGTTCCACAGGAGGGGTGAGAGTATACCCCCCTGTGGGCATCCTTTGAGGACAGCTGTATACATGGTTTCGCCGAATAATTTTGCATGTACTTGTCGTCCTTGGAGCATCGATTTTATCCACCGACATAAGGTGTTTTGAACTCCATGACTAGAGGCGCCGCGCCGTGTACAAGAGATTCAAAGGAAGTATTGTCGAAGGCCCCCTCTATATCTAGGAAGGCCGCGAGCCCTATTTCTTTGATTTCTAGTGTGGTCTCAATCTTCCCAACTAGATGGTGTAGTACTGATTCACATGATTTCCCCGTCTGATAGGCATGTTGGTTTTGGTGTAACGGGAAATGCGTCAGACACCTGTCCCTGATATGTTTATCGACGAGCTTTTCCAATGACTTAAGAAGGAAGGAGGTTAGACTTATTGGTCTATACGATTTCGCTAGGGTTTGGTCACGCCCTGGCTTTGCCAGAAATGCTACGTTTACCTGCTTCCAAGTGATTGGAATGTATCCTAAGGCTATGCTGGCTCTAAATAGTCTTAGTACAAGCGGAACCAGAGTCGTAAAACCCTGCTGAAGCAGGGCTGGGTAGACGCCGTCTGGTCCTGGTGATTTGTAGGGTTCGAAAGAGTTGATCGGCCATTCCACCCTATTATATGTTACTATTTGGTTCGCAATCCGCCAGTCGTCTTTGTTAGCCCTGAGAAAAAGGGAGTTGTCATCCAACTGGTCTGTGTGTTCCGAAGTTATGGTCGATCCAGGAAAGTGAGACCCTAGAAGGACTTCCAGTGTCTCCTTACCTGTTTTTGTTTGGTTTCCATCGGAGTTTTTAAGTGTCCCGATAGGGTTTGTTGGATCCTTGGCTAGAATCTTCTGGAGTCTCGCTCCTTCATGCGAGTTTTCTATTTCTTCGCAGAACTTCCTCCAGGATTCCCTCTTGGCTTTCCTGGTTTCTTTGCTATACTGGGTTAGGGTGCTGCGGTATGTATCCCATTCCCCAGTTCTTTTCGCTACCTTGAAGAGCTTACGTGTCTTCTTACGCAGGGTATTCAGGTTTGAGTTCCACCATTTGCATTTCGCATTGGTATGTCGTCTCGTTAACCTGCAACTCTCTTCGAAGGAGGTCTTTATTGCGGCTTGCAGTTGATCCGCTGCAGCCTCCATACAAAGTGTAGTACTAATGTGTCTGGGAATTTCATTCAGATGGACGGCCAGGCGCTCTCTGTAGAGGTCCCAGTTTGTTTTTCTCGGATTACGATACAATTCAGTTGGCTTATCTACTTTGTCGATTTCCATACTTACGTATCTGTGATCCGATAGCGAAGGTTCGGGTAAAACACGCCAATGGCGGATGTTAGGATGTTGAAGGTGGCTAAAGTTATATCGATGACCTCTCTTCGACGTGTTGTTACAAAAGTGGGCTCAGTACCCTTATTCAGAATTTCAAAGTTTTCTTTGATTATAAAATCATAAAGATACTCACCCCTTTTGTTTGTGTCAGAGCTTCCCCACTCTGTATGGTGAGCGTTTGCGTCCGCTCCGATGATGAGCTGCGGTGTGTGTGGTCCGCTGCTTATTAACAGTTCCTCCAGCTCTTGAGGTGGTGGAGGCGTCTGTGAATCGTATGGGAAGTAGGCGGCAGCGAGGATGAGCTCCCAATTACTACTCCCATTTATCTTCACCGCTACTAGCTCCCTGGAAATGTGGTTGTATAGTGGCAGTATGTTAACGTTAGGCTTAGTATAGATGCAGGTCCTGGCGTTGCCAGAAGCTATATCGTATATTAACTTACCTCCGGTGGTTCCTAAGCCGGCTACTTTGCCCTTAAACAGCCAGGGTTCTTGGATAAGGACTATAACCAGACCCTCGACTGCGATGAGGCGGCTTAGTGCTACGGTTGCAGCTTTATTGTGCTGAAGGTTGATTTGGACCACCTTCAGCATCATGAGGCCGCTTAGAAATTGCCTTAAAGGTTATCTGGTTTAGGCCAAAGTAACCTATGTGGTCTCTGGCCTCTAGCGCCTTCCAGCTAGTTTCGTCGATCCAGGCGACCAGATTCAGTCCGGTTTTATCTTTCGTGGATGCGACGACATTCCATTCCTCTGTGTTCAGCCCCTGGTTTTTGGTCTTGAGGAGCGTCAGGATCTGCTTCGGATCCTCCGTACCAACTCTGTCGGTGTTAGGAATCCGAAACATAATTTTGCTGGTCTTGACCACTTCCCTCGCATCGCCCACGCGAAGGATTGCTCCCTCCCATGGGTTTATGAAAGGTATTGTGACCTTTAACCAGTGCTTGGCTACCTGATTTGCACAGGTTACGTAAAGGACGCCCTTGTCCGGGTAGCTATTGGTGAACAGTGGGACCTTGGATGGCTCACATTTGAAGACCTCTGTCACGATAGCCCGCTGAATTTCCTTTGCCTGTTCAGTAGTTAGTTTTTCAGCTGGGTAACTGTTCAGGACCACAGCCATTTTGAGGGAGCAGAGGGCTTCCTTGAAAGTACTCCCTGGTACTGCTCCTGATGGACTGGGTTTTGTCGACGGAGTTTCTCTACGCCCGGTGTTTGGTCGTTTTTTCTCTGCTCCTTCTACGGGAGATTGAGATTCTGACCTAGTTCTCTTGGGGGGGTTATTTTTGGGCCCCGCTGGCAGGTCTTGGGATTTTCCGTGGGACCGCTTTTGTCGCGGCCTTATGGGTTCACCCCTTTCCGTCGCTTTTTCAATGGCGATCTTCCGTCGCTGGGCTCCAGAAAGTGTCGGTTTTCTGTTTGTGAGGGTTAGTTGGCCCATCTTAGTAGTTGTATTTGCCACATCGGACCTCTCTGGTCTTGTGCAGGATGCACTTCCCTGAGAGGATGTGTTCAAGGGTTGGGACATACCTTCCTTGCCTTCCGCTGATTGGCTTATGGATGAACCATTTCCTTCAGCTTGGGCGGGTTGGTTTTGTTCTACCCTCTTTGTGTGTTCGGTTGTTTGTGTTGTTGTTTTTGTTTTTTCGGTGTCCATTTTTGGTCCCACGAGTATGGCGGTAAAAAGAGGTACACGTGCTCAGTGCTCAGGGTTGGGACATACCTTCCTTGCCTTCCGCTGATTGGCTTATGGATGAACCATTTCCTTCAGCTTGGGCGGGTTGGTTTTGTTCTACGCTCTTTGTGTGTTCGGTTGTTTGTGTTGTTGTTTTTGTTTTTTCGGTGTCCATTTTTGGTCCCACGAGTATGGCGGTAAAAAGAGGTACACGTGCTCAGTGACCCCTTAAGCACGCAAGGCTGGTTATTCTGTGGTTTCGCCCGGTTCCTCAGAAGCTCCGTTTGTGACACCATTTGTCCCTGGTGCCATTCACCCATCGGCACGGATCGCGTTACACCTTAGGTTTAGGATTTGGAAGATGTTAGTTGGCTGTGTGTCGAAGTTCAGTTCTGTCATTTGTAAGTATACTGTCCTAAGTTCCGTCAGTATGCAGCGCTAAGCCCCCGCACCGCGTCAAGGTCCCTTCCACGCGGGGGGTTGATCCACGATAGAACTCATGACCCTGTGCATCGAAGGTGCGCGCACTAACCGCTAGACCAGCCAGACTACTGATTCCAATAAGTATAGGGTAAAACTAGACAAAACGCCCCAGGTGACAAAACGCCCCATGCACTTATCTGAAAACTGAAGCATTTTCTAGACGGGAGAGTGTAAAATTTGTGTTCACTGCAGTCCAGTGTTACCAATTTAGGGGAAAGTTCCCTAAATTTAGGGTTTTTTGAACCTCCTAGGGATAATTTTAGGGGGAGAATTACTTTAGGGAAAATTTTAGGGGGGAACCTAAAAGACCTTAGGGGAATTTTTAGGGTTTTTTTTTCTAACATAAATCAGCAAATTACATGAAAATTTGTGTCTGGGACAGTTTCTTTAACTATTTAATTATGTATTAAAATTGTTTACTTGCCCTGTACCTCCTGAATCTGTTGGGACCGGGAGAGATATAGTACAGATACATTTTGGGGGAGTCCAACATCTTTTCTGATGGGGCTTGTACAGATTTTTTCGGTTGCTTATTAACCTTCCTATACCCGCGCGTTGGTCTGTCAAACCGACAACACACTTTTTTCAATTTTTTTAGCTTAAATGAAAAGGTAGCGGGTCGAGTTTTTTGCTAGTTGCCGGATTTGTTCCTGACTTTATTTTAGTGCATCTCTTGTGATTACGCAAGACGGGCGTATTGGTGCATTTGGAAGGAATTGTCTGTGAGACCGACGCGGGTATAGGTGTGACTTTTTGTGTCAGTATAAAATTAGTATGTTAATTTTTTTTAGTGTTCTTTGAGTCATTCTTTAATTCTATTTTAGTACACATCCTGTGTTTATGCGAGACGAAAGAATATTTTTGTCTTTTAAAAGGAAAATATGTTTATGTTGAGATTTTATAGTTCCAAAGTATAAAAGTTGCAATGTTGAAGTTTTTTCGCAAAAAACTGATTAAAATGGAAATAAAGTTATTGAATGACATTGTTGTTTCATTATACACTTTAGTTTTATTATTTATTATCCTCTATTTATCTTTTGTTATGGAAAAAAACACAATTTAAAAAGGATCGAAAATCATCGGTCTGTGAGACCGACGCGGGTATACGTGTAACAAAATTTGACGCGGGTATAGGAAGGTTAATAAAAAAATCAAGTGAAATGGAGACGTTACATGGATCAAGATAAGAGGGGCACTGCCTGGAGGATATCGCCAACGTGTAAATAAATAAATATTCAAAACTCTATGTCCAATGTATCTTAAGTGACATCAGTATTATAAACAAAACCAACGCCATCTAGATATACAAGCCAGATTATCAACTGATAAAATTAGCTGTCATGTGGCTAAGGAACCTTATTTACAACAATAGCAATAGCAACAACCACAGGCGCTAAGGTACCAAATTTTCGAAATCAAATTTCGACAGTCCGGCCTGTCTATGAAGATGGCGGTGACAAAACACATCTATACATTGCCACTTGACGGGTATAGTTAACTTGACGTAGTTCTGATTCTTTGTCAACGGATCAGAGTTCTTTTCCCCCCAACATATTATAGGGACAATAAGAGGATGAGCTAACTTCAAACTGTTTTTTTCTTTTTAAAATGGTCTATGGGCGGTAAATTCCCATTCCGATTAAACCGACTAAATCGATGCCTGTAGAAAAGTCGTCTCGATAGCTGTGTCATTATATTATTCGGGGTACCATTAGGCCTGATACCCTCGTCAACAGATCGCATTTGGTGCCAAGCGTGGGCCCCTTTTTAATTCTCCGCCATTTTTCCAATTTAGGGGGAAGATGATCTTTTTAGGGGGAAATCAGGCTTCATTTAGGGAGAAGTCACGCAGCCTACCTGGCAACACTGCTGCAGTCTCTTTTTATCGTTGCAAGTGTTCGGAACTGGTTTGGAGTAGTCAATAAAAAAATATTGCGGATTTAAGTTTTTTGCACCTGGAGATATTCTGGTGAGTACTACGAAAATTTCTGTCAAGTGATTAGTGTCTGGAATTTCGAGGAAATAAGTCAAATATAGGAAAAAAGACAAAACATACATCAGTTTAAGTGATATATTCATTTTCTAAGAAGTGCGTTGTTGTCAAGTTCAAGGTGGGGCCAAAATGCCCCATCATGCTAAGTGCAATATTCGGGGCATATTTTACCAGCGTAATAATTGAATATTTCGTTTTGTTTTAACAGAAATGCCGAGAAACTACAAAAGAACAACGCTGCGGGCTTCATGGTCGAAGTCTGACCTTGAAGAGGCAATGGAATTTGTCCAAAATAAGAGAATGGGAGTCAACGAGGCTTCAAGAACATATAATATTGCATCAAGAACGTTGCGCAGACACATTCTAAGTGTCTCGAAATTGATAGGAAAAGCCTGGGGCAAGGCTGCCAGTATTGCAAACGGAATATCAGCTTTAAAATCGACCGGGATATATCCTTTTGATCCTAATGCAATTCCGGAGCAGTACTATCTATATCGGATTCGGTTGAAATCGGATTCTCGGAAAACCCCGATTTACAGCCGCAAAATCCAATTTCTGAAACGACTCCAGAGAAGACACCAAATTCTACTGTTTCAACACTGATCAGTCAACCGGGATGCTCCTATTCTACAATGAAAACCCCATCAAAAATCTTGACTGAAATTCATCCGGTGCCAAATTTACCAGCAAACATAACTAAAAATGAGAGCAAAAGGCTGTAGTTCTTACCTCTCCAGAGAACATGACTAACAGAAAGGGACTTGATTAGAAAAAAAATCGAAGATCACTAAAAGCAACATACTATCAACAAAACACCCAAAGCCAGAGAAAAGAAGATTTAAAGGAAACAAGAAAAAGAAGGACATTTCGTCTTCTTCAGAAGAAAGCTATCAAATTAGTGGCCCTTCAGAAGAAGAGGTTTCTGATGTCGACAGTAATAAATGTATTGAATGTACGGAGAACTATTTTGCTACTTCCTCGACGGAAGATTGGATAAAATGTCCTAAATGTTCGGCATGGCTGCATGAATTTTGTACAATGTACAAAACCCCCTGTGTAATCGCTGTGGACGAAAAGCTAAAAGGGAAAAAATCAGCAAAAAATGGAGGTCGATTTTACTTTTTTTTTTTAATTATCGACATGTACTTTAACCCTCGTCGATTCGACGTGTTGCTAGTTAACATCCTTATAACTTCTTTGTTAAGAGTAACATGTTGTTAAAAGGTAGATATATACATCATTTGTAGTTAATATTAATCTGTTAAACTCATGGTTTTGCAAAACTATCAGTTGTTTGTTTATATAATATTAATTTTAAAAAAGTGGTTCTAGGAGAATGTGGGCTGTCCTTTTAATAGATTAAAATAAAAGATATCTTTATCGAAACAGGCTTTTAGTGGTTATATCCAAGTAAATACACATCCACATTATGAAGATTTATAAAAATGTAAATTCGGGGCAATTAAAATATTTTTCAGAACAAATTTGTTCTACAGTTTTTACTGACATTAAAGATAATCATACGTCGATTCGACGTTTGACTTATGACCTCCCAATATCTTAGGCTGTGTGGCACCCAAGCCAAACATTTTGCCACGTAATTACGCCTACAGACATGAATTGAGTTAAATCTTGGAACCGACAAATTATAAAGCTTCCCTTATGAGATATAGGCCGGGTTTCTGATAGCTCTTATTCAGTACCTGTCGTCTGATTAGTCTTATCGCGTAGAGAAGACACACACCATATTTAGAAAGCTTTTCCATTGTATTGAATGGAATTTTTGTTTATTTTGCATAGCTACGCCATATTTTGCTTGTTTAAGCCATCATCTTAGATTGAGAAAATCATTGCGCACTTTCATTCAACAGCGTAAATAAGCAAAAGATAACATAACTATGCAAAATTAACAAAAAATCAATTCAATATAATGGAGAAGCTTTTTGAATATTGTGTGTGTCTTCTCTGGGCGATAAGACTAACTATTCTATAAGATCTACGAGAGAATGGGCCATAATATAAAAAGAACGAGACCGAGGCTAATTTCGGGCGCGGCCGAAATTTGAATACCCTTCACTCTCCTCGGGCTAAAAGTTTTTTGGGGCAAACCTATGACTTGTATTCAATCCTTCCCCATTATTTTCCTTCGGTTTTCGCATAATATTTGATATTGACAAATTCTGTAGCGTCGGTTTGGTTGGAAGAAGTGGTAAAATAAAAAAAAATATCTCAGAAAACTTTATTGGGGGGATGCGGGATCATGGCCCCATAGTACGATTCCATTTGTTTTACTTTTTTTTTTTTTGATAAAGACGCATTGAGGTTTTTTTAAATTGGTGTAGAAAAAATGTTTCTTAGAAGATCCAAAATGGGGAAGTTGGGCTTGTATGGTAGCCCCATGACTCCATAGTCCGATTATTTATGGCATCAATTCAAGTGCACTTTTACGAGTTTTTGTTCAAAGTGGTGCACAAATAAAAAAGTTGTTCGTAGAAGAACTCAATTTAGGGGGTTGGCTTTGTATGATAGCCCCATGACGCCATCGTCCGATTCCATTCATTTTTACACATGTTTTGTGGCATCAAATGAAATGCACTTTTATGAGGTTTGATTGAAATTGGTGGACAAATAAAAAAGTTTTTCTTAGAAAAACTCAATTTGGGGGCTGGGTTTGTATGACAGCCCCATGACCCCACAGTCTGATTCCATTTATTCTTACATATATTTTGTGGCATCAATAGAAACAGATTTGTGTGAAATTTGGTTCAAATTGGTGCACAAATGAAAAAGTTTTTCTTAGAAGAACATAATTTGGGGGGGGGTTAGGTTTGTATGGCAGCTCCATGACCCCATGGTCCGATTTGATCCGTTCTTACATATGTTTAGTGTTATCAATAGAAAAACATTTGTGTGAAATTTCGTTGAAATTAGTAAACACATGAAAAAGTTTTTCTTAGAAAAACCAAATTGGAGGGGTTAAGTTTGTATGGCAGCCCCATAACCCCACGGTCCGATTTTAGCGATTCAAACATACAAACTGCCTGCAATAAAAAGAAATATGTGTGCAAAATTTCAGCTCGATAGCTTTTAAACTGGCCGAGTAAAACGCGTAGCAACAGACGGACAGACGGATAGACGGACAGACGGACAGACGGACAGACGGACAGACAGACAGACGGACATCGCCCAATCGACTCAGCTCGTCATGCTGATCATATATATACATATTTTATATGGTCGGAGATGCTTCCTTCAATGCGTTACAAACTTCATGACAAAGTTAATATACCCTTTACTCTACGAGTGAAGGGTATAAAAATTTCTGTACGTCGATTCGACGTAGATTATCTCTCTAGGGTTAATATGTATGACAGAAAGAATTGAGTTTTGAATTGCACAACTATTATTTGCATGCAATCATGAGTTTTTCTTTTTATAATTTTTTGAATTATAACTTCATGTTTATTCCTTTATATTCCTGTATTACTTTATGTATGTCGATAATAAATATAATTGTTTGAAAGCCAACTTTATTTTGTATGGGGCGTTTTGTAACCCGTGGTGGGGCATATTACCAAGCATATGATTTACAAAATGCCCCACGGAAGGTTGAAAGGAAATGAATATCACTGTTAACTAATAGTACCTTTCGAAATATTTCAAGTATCGGTTTAATGCTAACATATCAATGTATCATCTTGCAAAATACAGCAATGAAATCAAGTAACCTTTTCGTTTCACAGCAGTTTAAAAAAAAGTGGGGCATATTGTAGTTTTACCCTACCGTTATATATTTTAGGTAGAGCTAAAAATCAGGGTTCTGAAGAATACCTATGAATTCTTCAAGAGACAACAATTATTCGCTTCAAGTACCTGTTTCATTATTCAGATAAAAAAGAAAACAAAGATAACGGATGACTCACTTCTACCCCATTGTAGAACGCACATATGAAATAGGCATTATTTATACATACATGTAAACGCACATTCAACAGGTTTCACGAAAACATTTCATTCAACTATCAAATCAATCAAATGATTTCACTATCCGACACATTTAAACAATAGAAACTCCGAGGATTGTCATTTGATCCTTTGACGGGCGACTTTGCAACATGTCAATTTATTCTTTCAGCAGATTTCCATCAATCTGTATACATTCATGCATACATCACATCACTGAATCTATCAAAACTTGTTTAAACGGAAAAAATACTAAACAATTTACATGTGAACAGGAACACGTGTCGTCGTGGTTTGTTTCGATTTTCTATACATCCGCATACCGTTAAAAAATGTTTGCTACGGAAAGTGAGAAAGGGTTTGGGATCAATGAAAATGACATGATGCCATTACACCTGTCATACATCACGATAAAGTGGAGTTAGTACCATTATGACGATCTGTATGTAGGAAATATACTCGTATCGCCATCGTCGACAATAACAACAATAGCTACAGGGAGTGTACGATGTCCTTGTCATCAAAACATGTATTGTCACCAGCAATTGCATATAGAAACTGAAAGACACTCGTTTCGATACGACCGATGACTTATTTATAAGACAAGCTATCAACAATGTCTGTCAATACATTTTCAACAGTGAAAGCGGGCGGTGGAACAGAAAAACGACACTACATCGAATGGGTGGTTAAAATTTCAAGGATGTATATAATGTATAATTGAAGCTGGTTGAATGTTCTTTTCACGAAGGTAGCTATTAGCTTTGTGATCAGTTTTTAAATATTTATCGATTAAAAAGCGTTAATTGGAGATAATGAGGTTATGTAATAAAGGAGAATATCTGTTGGATAAGAATAGATACTCGTCACAGAGAATATAGCACCAGGTGGGCACTGCGAGCATGAAATCTATTGTGACATAGCCTCAACTAATTCAAAAGACGTTAAACCAGCCTGGCGAAGGGCGGTAGGTCATTTGAAGAGGTGGGCCATCTCAGCTGTTTTTTTTTTCCTAAAATCTACCAACCTCAACCAACTACTAAGCTACTGCCGGAGATTCGCAAGGAAAACATTTGGTAAACTTTGTTTTCTCTAAAAACAGTCGGCACTTCGTTTCAGGGGATAAAATTTCGTTAAGGTGATAATTACCCTAGTGTTCCGTGAAATATCCGAAAAATAGCTTATTGGGTCCGACCTGTTAAGGTCGTGGCTAGAAAATGTCATACTTTATCCTTGGATTGCCGTAATTTATTGTCAGACAATTAAGGTTTTGGACATCACTCTAGCATCAGAGGATGCAATTCATTTAATCGAAGATTGGAGAGCGTCGTCAGAAAACACTTCTCTGATCATCGTTCTAAATGTCCTTTACCTAATTTTCCAGACAATGAACAACATCTGGATGAGATAGCAAATACTTTTACGACAGCTATGAGGGCAGCGGTATCTGCCACTTCTGTTTCTGTAAAGCGTTAAGGTGAAAGCTTCCAGGATGGAGTCAGACTGAATACCCCACCACAAAAAAAAAACATCTTAATTCCTTATAAACATAAGGCGTGGACAAACTTCAGTGAATGTGTGAAAGGGTCCGCAAAAACCTCTAGATTTAGGAAAATGATGGCATCAAATCCATCCATGCGCAGTTTCCTTCAAAAGGAAGACGGATTATGTATGTCGTCGATCATGCAAACTATTAAGTGTCTGCTTGACGCGCACTTCCCTATAGAAGTTCGGCAACTTTCCCACTGGAGACTCCTACGAGTCCCACAGAACCGTGTGGCAATGAATCTATTCTATCTCATGAGAAGATACTATGGGCTATTTACAGCTTTGAACCTTTTCAAATTAGCTGGACCGGATGGAATTATTCCCAATGGCTGAATTCAAATTGTAAGAAAACGACCGGACGGGTAAACTTGGACGACAAGAACCATCGTATGATCATTTCACACTATCCGATCAAAACACGGACCGGCGAACAATAATCACACAGCAAGTATGTATAAATGTTGCCATGCACGCTCCAAAGTTAGTGTACAATGAAGTGACGAGTCGACAAGATTAAAATGCAAGTAAAACACGCGCTAATTGTGTTTGCAGAACGCCTGAACTATTGGTAGATGCAATGGCTGATTTCAGACTATAAGACGAAACCGGACGGGTAAACTTGCAAGACAAGAGAGCTTTTGTAGTGGCCAGCAGACAAGCATTGTTCATTTCAAATTGTAAGAACGAGTCTTACGAAAGAAAAAAATCGTGACACGATTGTTTTTCTTTCGTAGGAATCGTACGATCGATAAGACGATTGCATCTACCAATAGTTCAGGCGTTCTGCAAAGACAATTAGCGCGTGTTTTACTTGCATTTTAATCTTGTCGACTCGTCACTTCATTGTACACTAACTTTGGAGCGTGCATGGCAACATTTATACATACTTGCTGTGTGATTATTGTTCGCCGGTCCGTGTTTTGATCGGATAGTGTGAAATGATCATACGATGGTTCTTGTCGTGCAAGTTTACCCGTCCGGTCGTTTTCTTACAATTTGAATTCAGCCAATCGTCTTATCGATCGTACGATTCCTACGAAAGAAAAACAATCGTGTCACTAGTATTCCTCGCATATGGAAAGAGGAGCAGGCTCATTTTAGAGGGGGTCGATTAATACGAGGTGCGGCATTTAGAATTCAAAAATGCACAGTAAGAACATCGTAAATTTTACGTCTGTAATGCTAGTTTTGAAAAGCAAAGTCAGACTATTCGCTCAGTTGTGTGCTAATTAAGTTATCCTTTAAAAATAAGATACTATAAATGTGCCTATTTCGTCCTCCACTTGAACATTCAGTTCATCTTTTTTATTGCATAAATTGCATGATCCCAATGTCCCAAGGATGAGAAATGGTTTGCCCAAAAGCATTATTATCACTATTAATTTTTTGGTATCGTTTTCAATCATTTCCATCGACCATTCCTTCGCAGCACAATTTAACTTCAATTCGCCAAACCTCAGCGCGGATGTACCTATTGCTCAGTAGGCTCCGATTGCATTGATTCATCTACAATGGAGGATAAACTACGAATAAAGTGGTTTGGTTTGGATTGAACCACATAACCAAGTAGTGTTCGGACATGCTAATATCGGAATTTGACTATAGTTTCCTCCGATTTAACTACCTCTACCTATCTTATTATTTATTAACATTTTCGAGATGACGCATGTATGGAAATGAAAACGAAACTAAATTTTTGTGGGAACCACCTGGAAATTTATTTGTGTAAAACAATGAGTAAAAACCTTCTAGACTATGTCTGCGACCAACCGTGAATGCGAGTACGATCGTAATCGAAAAGGTATCAATTGTCGTTGTAGTTTTCAGTATCAATTGTCGTTGTAGTTTTTATGTGTTTCTGTGTTTCTTTAAAAGCAACGATTGCAAAGTAACGATTACTCGGAATAAAAGTAACGAATATCATCGATTACTGAAATGTGACTAAAGTTGACATCACTGCAATGAATCAAATGTTGGTTTAAGTGAGCTAGGTGTTTGACTCCTGGTGGTCCCTATACCTATTGTCTGACAACTCTCTCACGATGGATTTGGGTTCCAACCTAAATAAGATTTAGGTCCAACAAATTTCCTGTCTGTAGAGATGTTCGGGTTAGAATTCAAAGGGCGATATTCGACGGACCACAATGTTCAACAAATAACTCGCGAAAAACATTCCTTTAAAAAGGTGTATTTACAAAAAAAAAGAGTACATCAAAATTCATTATAAATTGTTAAATAAAAAATGTTCAAATCAAATAATAGCTACATCGAATCAAAAAGGTAAAACTCCCGTATGGGTTTTAAAATGCTAGTCAAACCGAATCAAAGATAAGTTCCCGGATGGGGTCAACAATAATTCAATGATGACTTTCCTTGAAACCTTTTATCGAACGATAGAAACGTTATTCAAGTTCAAGTTTAAATCTAATACATACATGTTACATTTATGTAGTGTGAAAGGAACAAGAGGTGATCTGCAGCTTCATTACTCAAATCAAGTCGCCTGGTCTTTCGGTCGTGTGAGCCAAAGTCAGTCAAAGCTACACATCTGTCTCTTTATTTTCCGTTTCCAATGAAGCGGTGCCCAGAGCCTTACAGAGTCTAGAAAATCCTATTCCTTCCTCGAATACGCCGATTCCAAATAAATGTTCTATGGTGAACAACGCACCCAAGCCAATACCATCCAACCAAAGAAAAGAACAAGAAAGAACATTGACTATAATACCAGATAATTTTACTTCCGCTATTGCATGTCAAGGGTATACTTACAGTTATTCGATTTCCGATTATATCCGTATACGTATGTACGAGTACTTCCTAATCGAATTGAGACCGGGGAATAATATCCATTTATGTTAATCAGAATGCAATCGATGTTAGACACGAATCCTTTTTGTGTATTCTGTATTGTTCCACTGAGTACGTTACATGTCATTCAATATGATTCGCGTGCAAGTTGTCATCTTTTAAATTGAGTAATGTATTTATGAAGATTTGTTCGTGATTAGCTCATTACAAAATGAAGTCAATTTGATTTTATGGGAATATTTGATTGGAAATGAGCATAAATCGACTTAGACAAGTGAAATTGAATTGAAATGCGTCTTTCTGATAATATGTTGTTATTTACGATAAGGGTACATGATTGTTTTTAAGGCGGTTTAAGGGATGTATGCAAAAAAGACTATCACAAGCGGATATTATGATCAATCTAAGAAAACTAGGGGGTTTCGCCCCTTGCTCGCTACGCTCGCCAACCCGCGGGGGCGAGGCTAATTTCGGGCGCGGCCGAACAAGTCACGATGACTTTCACAAAAAGAGCGATAACAAGGTAACGGTAAAAAAAATTCCGATTGTATTGGTAATTTTCTTGCTGAAACAAGTTGCGCTATCAACCCTTACAGTATTGACCACTCAATGCGGGACACCCTGTATATGTATACTCACACAGATTCTCGGTGAAATTTCAATAAAAGTTCCGTTAAGAAATTCTAGAAATCAAGACTTATTTTGCTTACATACATTTCGATCAAATTATTTGCAAAATTCACCGTAGCGATTGGAAAAAATAATCTTTAAGAACCGTCCAGTAGTTTTTGAGCCAAACCGTTACAAACATTCCCATATAAGCAATTTTATATAATTAGTATAGATTTGTGAGTGAGACGAACATAGGATACCTCATTTTCCATTTTTCAATTTTCGACTTAGAAAACGGTAAATTGCGTTAAGCCTAAAATTTTATTTACTCGCTTAAGTCTTTTCGAATTTTGCTAAAAGACGCATTTCCCGTGGTTAGATTTTGACCAAATTAGATGTGCAGCTTATTTGAGGCATGTGTATGGCATTTTTATACCCTTTATAAATAGGTCCTGCTGCAAGTGTGGATATGGCAAACACTTCCAATCATAAAGTGAAAAGAAGTCCAAAATTGATAGAAATCTATATGTTTGGATTTAATAATATCATTGAAGAAATTTTGTATCCTGCACAGAGAAAATTAAAATGAATTTTTTACCTAATGGAGATTAGGGAAACGTTTAATAGGTGGATTGGCTACATTTTAGGTGCTTTCTTTACTTTTGTTGCCTACGTGATTAGGTGTTTTGCCTAAACAGGAATAGTTGATAAAATAGTGGTAAAATTGCCTATTTATTTAGGTGATATTTCACTTACATTTAGTTAATGATAAATTTGCCTAAAATTTGTAGGTGAATATTTTCTAATAGTGAGTCTATTACCGACTTTAATTAGGTAAGGGGTCTGAATAATGCCGTACAGTCGATTGTGGTATATATTGCCTATTTATTTTCGGTAATATTTCAGCAAAATGTAGTCAATGGTATAAGTACCTAATCTTAAGTAGGTGATTGTTAGCCAGCAATTTAGCTACGTAAATTAGGTAAAGCCTCCATAATAATAACTGCACATTTATCAATGTGCACTCGCTATACATGTACGTATACTATTAGTTTTGGTATGATTAACAATCTCAATTCAAGTCAGTTCGATTTCGTCGCGATGGATCTCCAGTCAGTGTTGTTAGACAGTGATAGTGTAACCGAAGTTCTTCTTCGCGAGTGGGGTTTGTTTGAACTAACGGACGACTTTAAGTGTATGTTTTCCTTATTTAGTGGAGTGCCGTTATTTTATTTATTTATTTTAATTATTATATTATATTATTGTTTTTCAGTAAAAAATAAAAATCATTTGAAACATGTGACCAAATAAAGAAACCGAATGTATTTACTTTTCTATTTTGTTTACCAATTTATAATAAACTTTTAAAAATTTATATAATCGTTCATTTTATTTCATTGATCGGAATGTATTTGTTTCAGAATAAAGTTGAATTCATCAAAGTTGAATTCAATCAAAATTTGTGGAAACGATGAAAAAGCAACCACTGGGAGTAGGCAAAAATACTACATCGATGTAGTTTCTTTCAGCTAATGTCAATCCACTACTCGACTAGATTGTCTCGTCACCCTGCCTAAAAGTTGTTCGGTGAATGAAAAACAAATAAGAAAAACCCACGATTCTGTTTAGGTGAAAAAACTACAAAAATGTAATCAATTCAACTAATTGCATTTGGTGGTTTGGCTAGAATTTCTCGTCATGAGACCTAAATTAAATTCGGTGATTTTTTCACTAATCTTATTTTCACCTAAAAATATTCGGTGAAATGTGTACACATTAGAATCGAATTATTAGCCATTTTAATTTACCCAAATTGCCTATTCATATTAGGAGGCCGAAAATCGCTCATTGTTTTTAGGTGGATCACCTACTTTTTAACTAATTTTCACTAATCACTTCTCTCTGTGTGTCACAATTGTTCCTTTAGGATATAATGGATATTTCTAGCAACCAAATGGTATCTAAGTAATATGAGCGTCATATGACTGGAGATGCAAAAGCGTATGCAAATAAATTTGCCCGCAGTTTAAGTCCTTTTAAAACAGTTTGAATTCTTACAAGGACGTTGTAAGGAAATCTACATAACATTTTGAGATGGGTGTCATATTACTGGAAATAATGAGGCAGTAGATCTTTTTTTAATTGAAGTTAATGTCTTTAGAATACATATAGAGTCCTTTAAGGTGAGGAAAGGACTACAAAAACGTAGTACATACACGGAAAAAAAGGAAATGTATATTCAACATTTTGCAGATGTTATTAAAAATATGTTTTACGAACAAAACATTTGTAGTGTGTATATTTAAATATGTTTCTATTACATATTTGTTTTGAAATGAAATGTTCTCTCCAACATTAAGAAATGTAATAACACCTTAATTTTCCAATGTATCACAAACATATAAATTGTCCTAGTTAACACCAAAATCGTAGTTTACATGCAAAAATGTAATAAATACTTTTTTAGTGTACTAAATACATTTTGCTAGTTATTAAGTATTTCTACAGTGAATACTACCTATAAAAATGTAGAATAAACATTTTGTTAACTTTGCTACCCAGCCATTAGTTTCCTCTACCCGAAAATTTGTTGCCTCGACGCTATTCGCTATTTTTGCTATTTCTTTTATGCGATGTCTCACAATGTATGGTATAAATTACAAACTTCATCACTCATAGAGTCTGGTTGGTCGAGTAGGTAGGACGTTGGTCTCCAAATCATAGGTTCTCGGGATCGAATCCCACTGTAGGTAGGCGGTAATTTATTATGCAATTTAGAGCGTAAAGAGTTAAATGAAATATAGAAGAGGTCAATGAGTTATATGATTTATGAGTTACTAGGGGGCTTCGCCCCCTGCTCGCCACGCTCACCAACCCAGCGTTCGCGCTCTGTGCACTCGCGAAAAAAATTTTTTTATATTTTTTTTTTTTTTGCAATCAAGTGCAAAATTAACCAGGTTTCATATTTGTACTGACTATGACATGATAGGCTGAGAGTCATGGGGTAAAATAGTTAGGTTAATATAGAAAATAGTCAATGGTTCAGTGCACATTTCGCAATGTAGTAAAGACATTTCAATAATTATTTACTTTTTAACTGGTACCAACAACTAATCAATTTGTTACTATTACAATTTAGTAATTTGGTATATACAAAACAATAGTATTTAGAACATTTACGTTGTTTTATTCACATTTTCGTTTTAACATTTGTTGATGGTTTTGAGAACATAAAATGACGGTTAGCTGAAATTTCACCCTCAAAATAGTTATAGATACCCCCGTCGTTGGCCACATGTACATTTCCTTTTTTTCCGTGTAGTTAGGTTTTATAGGTTTGGCGTGGCATGTTGAAGCGTACACGGTTGACTATTTATGAGTCCTTTGGAAACAATTTGACTACTTTGAATGGAAACATGGATATTCTTAACAAGGAAGTGGTATCAAGCCAGCGTTAGTCTACATTTAACCCTCCGTCGGGCGCACCTCAAATCAAAACAAGATCGGGCGCACTCGGCCTGAGAGGCCACCCATCTATTTGTGTCCTTTTTCCTTAATATGTTACTTTAGATTTCAGATACTTTTCGGAAATTGACTTATCAGTATCTAAGGGATCTAATTAAAGTAAATATTGTACTAAGAAACCTACTTACTAGAGAGTATAATATAGAAATAAAATTATCGATTTACCAGAACAAAACCAAGCGAGGAAGAATCGCGCAACCATAGTTCGTTAGAAAAATTGAAATTAATGAAAGGCAGGCAGTCTAAATTGATAATAGTTATTAGAAAAGATCCTAATGCTCGAAATTAAATGTGGGAAAGCATCTTTGATGCAGTGCTTTCGCGTAGTTTAGGCACATTCTAAATAATGACGCGATCAGGCGCACCCGGCCTGTGAGGCCAGAGGCCTTCCCACACAACTGTCTTAACCCTTCTGTCGGCACCTACTACAATATGCATATTCTATACCCAATAGGTCTGGCTGGATCTACTGAGAAAAATTTTTTATTTTTTATAAAAAGTTAAATTTTTATCGGTATAATCATTCTACCCATTCTTTACATCCATTTATAAATAATAAAAGCATTAAAATCTTTTTTGTAGATATACTAGAAGCGTTTTTAAGAAGACATATTTTGAGGTGGTATTTGTACAAACATGTTTTTCCCTTTTTTTCTTCTATTTTTGCTTCTCTTTTTTCATTGCGTATCGGTACAGAAAGTTTGATCAAATTTTCCAAGTCCAATATCTTTAAGCAAATATTTGGCACTCTGTTGGTAGATTTTATCGCGATATTAGTCTGCAGATTTGGGAAAATCGATAGATAGAAATAGGGAATTTTCAACCGCAAAAATCATTTCATTCTAGATTTTCCGTAAATATCTTAATTAAATCTATTAAGAAACATCATCGTAAGTCACTAATACTTAGTTCATACTATTACAAAGGAAATAAAACTCTTTTGATTTTCCTAGAATCAAATCTCAGTTGATTAGGTGATGTTATAAGACGGGATAAAATTAGGCGTACCCAATTTGCGAACTTCACGACTTTTTAAAGCAAAATCTCAGAAAATTTTATCGTTTATCGTACAAATTTAATTTTAATGACTTTATTACATTATAAATAGGAGATTTTTAAGAGAATTTGATATTTTCACTTTTTACCTCAAGACGGAAATGGGGGGAAAAACTATAGGTCTGGCCAGACCTATTGGGTATCAAAAAGCACTATAAATTGAAAATCATCAAAAACATGCTCAAAACTTCAATCGATTTTTTTAAATTTTTGCAAAATGCTTCTAAACATATTATTCTAGGATATAATGAAATATGAAGTCGCTGCGATTTCATCTTCTATACTTTTTTGACCAATATATAGTGCCAAAGGTCTGGCCAGACCTATGTGCCGACAGAAGGGTTAAGGACAATGTAAAACTGAAAGCAGGCATTGTGTGAGATTCTTAAAGTTAGACGAGTAAACGGAGCTAAAAAGTTGAGGGCCCCCCTACTAGCGTGGGGCAGAGCAGAAACTGTTTTGCTGGCCTGTCAGGCCGGGTGCGCCCGACGGAGGGTTAAACAATTGCTTTGAATGTAATTTGATTGGAGGTTAAGGGTTAAGGTTAAGCAAGAACATTATTCGCAAAAGAGTTATAATAAGGCGAGATTGGTATTTGAAATTATCAATTTAGTAGTATATTTATTTAGTTCTATTTGTTCTACAGTTCTACTAAACATAAGATTTAATAAAGGAAATACATTAACGTTAAATGGACAAAAGAGGCGAATTCTCTCGCTGCATTTTGAATAATTTTTATACCCTTCGCTCATACAGTGAAAGGGTATATTAACTTTGTCATGAAGTTTGTAACGCATTGAAGGAAGCATCTCCGACCATATAAAAAGTATACATATATGATTAGCATGACTTGGGGAGTCGATTGGGCGATGTCCGTCTGTCTGTCTGTCCGTCTGTCTGTCTGTTGCGACGCGTTTTACTTGGCCAATTTAAAAGCTATATAGCTGAAATTTTGCACAAATGCTACTTTTTGCTGCAGGCAGTTTGTATGTTTGAATCGGTCTAATCGGACAATGGGGTCATGGGGCTGCCATACAAACCCAACTCCTCAAATTAGGTTCTTCTAGGAAAAACGTTTTTATTTGTGCTCAAATTTCAACTAAATTCCACACAAATGTGTTTCTATTGATGACACAAAACATATGCAAGAATGGATCAAATCGGACAATGGGGTCATGGGGCTGCCATACAAACCCAACCCGCCAAATTAAATTCTTCTAAGAAAAACTTTTTTATTTGTGCACCAAAATCAACCAAATTTCACACAAAAATGTTTTTTTTTATTAATGACACAAAACATATGTAAGATTGGATCATATCGGACCATGGGGGTCATAGGGCTGCCATACAAACTTAACCCCCCAAATTAGGTTCTTCTAAGAAAAACTTTTTTATTTGTGCTCCAATTTTAACCAAATTTCACACAAATGTATTTCTATTGATGACACAAAACATATGTAAGAATGGATCAAATTGAACCATGGGGTCATGGGGCTGCCATACAAACCAAACCCCCCCATATTGGTTCTCACCCATTATTTGCGGGTGTGTCGAAAACGAAACATATAATGAAACTAATAATGTAGTGCTTGTACGACACGCAACGAATCGACAGCTATTTTAAACTAAAAATCAATGTCCACTTTACATATAAAAACCCATAAAGTTGTGACTATTTCATTTTATAAATTAATGGAAAATTTCAATTTTCAAAGTCAATCAACCTTCGAAAAATAACTTTTGGTAACTGCAGATTAACTAGTTGACAGTACCGTTATAATTTTCTTAAAAAAAAAATCAATTTTAAAATTTCTCTGGTATTTTCATATTTGAATTCAAGTTATACCAATTATATTAATCAAATCAAATCGCATAAACGCACCAGATTGTGATTCCTCAGCTGCCACATTCAAAGATTTTTTAAAAAAAGTAATTTTCATGAAAGACTTAATCCTCAATATCTTTAAAGCTAGATTAACTAGAATAGTGAAATAAGATGATGCGCTTATGCGCAGTTCCCGAACACCCTGAATAATAATTGTCACGTTCGTTTAAATTATTTTTAAATGAGCGCTTCAATGGCAAATACATTTTCAAATAGACGCACCAACCAAAGAATTATTGCATAAGGTTTTCGCTGTGAAAGACTGAAGAACACTCGGAATCCACGAAGCGGCAAGCTCGAATTAACATGTCCTAAAGTACAAATGGTATTTTGCGAATGATTGGAAATTCGTCTCGAGTATTAGTAATCGGTACAAATTATTTTTTTTTTCTGGACAGCTTCATTTGAAGATAAACAAAGAAAGGCTAAACTTGTTAGCTCTAGTATGTATCCCTTCAGCAATGCTTGTAGAACCTAGTAGGGGCGGCAAAATAGGAATAGCCTACCGGCGGAAAAATTGTAAATCCCCCACTGTTTACTAGAGTAGATACATAATATATAAGTGTTCTTTCTCGAAATTCCGAGGAATACAGCGGAATGAATGTTCACTGCTCTGATTTGTAGAGATCTATCATTTATTCTCTTAGTCTTTTTATTAGAATTTTTCTGGGGTGACTTTACATCGCTCTTTTCTCGTATAATGAAAAATCATAATTTTTCGAAGAAGCGGCCATTCTAATGTGCACTTTCATTATAGTCAAATCAATTGTCCCCAATTGATAGAGCCCAAAACAATAGTATCTCCTCCTCCATTATAATAACAAATTGGAAACCATTTTATTCCTTCACCCCCGGGGATACATTAACTGTCTGATGGATTAGAAAATTACACAGTCCACTCTCTTGTTGAATAATAATGATAAAGGAACTGGGCAATAACAACTCGCAATTCCATAGTATTAACTCATGTCATATTAAGTAAGTAGACATTTCTCTTTTGGCATCATCACATACAACCCGCAAGGTTTCCCTGGGGCACCATACACAATCCGGATGAGAAGTGGATTGCGATAGTTCTTCGACGCAGCTCAGCACCCGACAATCAGCCCCGGCCCAATAATAGTAAATCACATGCCAGCAATGTTGTAATCGCAGTAGTAATATTCGTACAAGTAAAATTGTATTGCGTATGCCAAGGGACGGCATGCAAGCAAACTTGTAATTTTTTTTTTGTTTCTTGACCAAGCCACAGAAAAGCAAATTTCTCATGTCGATTGCAGACATTCATTCGTTGCTGGCAATGTTCTAAATGGATGAGGGTTCAGGTTGAAGGTCAAATACATAATGGACATGAACAAGGATTATTATTGTTAAGTAATCGGAGTGGCATGAAATAAGTTTTGGGAGTAGCGACATTCAATTTATGAAAATGGAGAGAAAATTACAAGATCGAAAAAGTTCGTTGTTTGCTGAATAACGGGCGAGGCTCCGGGAAACTGATTTAATAATTAAATGAAGGAAAAGTATTTTACTACATGGCATGACATTAGGTTCCGCACAGTTTCAAAAGATTGCGTCACATTCTCCAGTAGTTAAATCTCTATAATTTCTGACACCCCATATCAATCACCATGCATAATCATATCACGGGTGTACAATATTTACAGTCGCGCCTATTTTCATCCTTCTTAAACTTGTCACATTCTTCCATTTAAATAATTAACCTCATTAACTTGATTAAAGGCGACGCATGTTTAATTACTGCACGAACGAGCAAACAGGCAAAATGGAAAGTGCTTCTTTTCGCCTTCCTCGCATATCCTCGTATAATGTTTGTTGATTTCAATTGAATTTCACAAAAAGCCCAGACTTTTCCTTTTGATGTATCCAAAAAGTACGCGCTGGGCGCGTACATGGTATCGGTGAAAAGTCCTACTTTATACTAGGCTAGGACATATATAGCACTGTGAAACAGATTCGGGGAAAACTTTGGTGAAGTAAAAAGTGAATGGCAAATTTTAGTGTAATACGCGATGTGATGAATGAAGAAATTAATGCGATGAATAAGACCGGATAATCTTTTCAAGTCACTCAGATGAGGAGAGTGTTTTCACAATTTTGTTCGTTTGTAAACTTGGAAATGTTTAATCAGTTAATTATTTCACATCGTCTTAATTAAAAAGAATGCCTTAGGATTGTTGCATTTACATAGTATACAAGGATGTTTTTTGATTGTTGGAAAAATGGTATCAAGGGTTATAAATAAGGTAATGACATTGGTACAACAGTGTCAAAATCAAAAATGCTGACCAGAAATAGTCTTAGTGAAATCGCGACTTTAAATCGCTATAAGTGCCTCGCAGGCCCGGATTTAACCTCTATGGCACCCTTGGGCAGTAGCCAAACTGCCGCCCGCCACCCTTTGAAAGTGTTAGAAGTAACATACACATGGAAGGCAAAGCGTTTGCAAGCGTATATGATTACGAAGATTTTATATTTATAAAATCTCATTCCAATCAGTTGTACCCTGCACTATACAATTTTTGAATGCATAAAAAGCGGAGTTTGACTCCTGGCAAGACACACAATTTTATCCAGCTTGAAGGCCTTGGTACCCGGGACTCCGTGTGAGAGACATGCCATTAGTTGATTACTGCCATTTTGCGCTTCGTCAACATTTTTTTAAAACATAATTCTAACGCTTAGTGAGACCCTAAGATTTTCTTTTTCCAAGGATCCCACAATTTCTATGTGACATAATTTCATGGATTCACCGAATAAATTTCGGATGATAAAATTCCCGTATTTTTCCCCTATGCATTAGTCATCTACATTTTATTCGCCTAAAGTCTATCCCGTGTAGTGTAGTGGCATTGGTAATTATCTGGCTAAATTTAATTTTTTTATATGGAGTTCGTTACCCAAAACTACACGGGATGATCAACAAAACGAAACAACTATTAAAAAGGGATTTGAAAAAAGTAGAATATGCAGTATACAGGGGGCATACAAATCACATATACAAGTTACGGTCTAAAAAGCGGAAAGTAGGTACATGCAAATGCCATTCACAGTAAAAAGGAGACATTTTCGATGGTCCTTTCTCAAAATTAGGCTTTCAAATTTACCTAAATATTTAGCGACAAAAAATATCAACTGACGGGAAATCTTAATTGTTGTTGTAGTCTTAAATTAACACGCTCTGTGGCTCACTTGGTTGGGTCGCACTCTACGATGCTAGTAATCTAGAGGGTCCGGTGATCGAATCTCGGCGTGGCCCACGAAATATATAGTGCTTGCAACATTATACACACTCCGAAACTCTATATGCAATGTAACGTTGACTCGAAGCAGCCTATAAACGGCTGACTGAACGCACCACACCCCACAAGGGATTACGGTACAGAGAAGAAAAAGTTTTAAATTAGATACCCAACTCCCTAACAAAATCATGATGTTGATAAAATTATAGGCTTGCCAATTAACCCCCCACCCCCAACTGAAATCCTGGGTACGCCCATGAACCTAGGGTCCGATTTCGATAGAATTTTTTGGTTTGCTGTGGAAAAAATAACCTACAAAAATTGTTCGAATATACTTTTTCAACTATACCTGAACTTCAAGCCTGGATTACATGAGATAGCGTGCACATCCCTGCCTGGATGAGTGGAACGTAGACGTCGGACACAACCCTACCTGAAAAATGAAAGGACATTGTAATTTTTGACATTTTGTAAATCAATCATAACTTGAAATAAAGAAATTAAGAAGGAGCCTTGTTTCGACAAAATCAGCGTTGGAAATCAAGGAAAACATCCCAAGGAGGCACATTTACATGGTCCGTCGAGCCGGATGTTGAGGTCGAAAAAAAGTTCAGTAATATTAAAGCAAGGTAATATTAAAACCCATTAAAGAACAAAGATTACATTTGAGGTTAGAACATAAAGAGGTTAGTTATGACTTATGAGTAACGAGGAAAATTTCCCGCCACTAAAAATTGAAGTTGCCACTTTGCTTAGAAAGCAGCAACGAAAATTCGCGGAAATAAATCATATGGCAAAGATGGCAAGGCAAAAAAGTTCACAATCCGGTATTTTCAATATCGAATTGCTAACCTAACCACCGAATTGGATATAATAAAGGCAAACCACATACAGCTACAGGGAATGTCGTCAGATGACGTCGATAAATACTTCAAAAGCGGAAAATACGTTGATATCGTGGACGATATTCAACTTTGCCTCAGCGAACTCGAACAAGGCAAACTGGACGTAAGAGAAGCGCAAAGGGAGAAGCCAAAGGAGAATGAAAGCACTCAATAGCCACTGCCGCATATGAGTGAAACAAAACTGCCAAGAATTGCAATAAGAAAGTTTTCAGGCAGCTACAGTTAAAGGACTGTTCCTCTCAATCGTCGTCGGTAATAAAGACATATCTGCTATTCAGAAAATGAACTATTTAAAGTGTCATATCTCATATAGAAGGAGAGGCTGAAGACTTGCTTCGGCATTTTGCGATCAGTGCTGAAAATTATCAACCAGCACTGCAGACACTTACAAGAAGATACGAAAACAAACGTGTTCTAGTGCATCAAGAGAGAGCAACAGCGCTGAGATGAAATGCTCCCAATTCAACGAAAAAAAAACATATAGAACACATCCACACCCATACACAGACAAACACATCTCTCTTGCATCGAACCTTCATGGTTCTTGCCATGAA
The DNA here is from genome assembly GCA_949715475.1 of Microchrysa polita. Lineage (NCBI taxonomy): Eukaryota > Metazoa > Arthropoda > Insecta > Diptera > Stratiomyidae > Microchrysa > Microchrysa polita. Next base: position 136,871,868 of record OX454416.1, on the reverse strand, counting down.
GCGGTCTTTTGGCAACTCTTGGCCGTTTTGTTGGGAGGAAACGGGTGTGGTCCGCCCCGAAGAGGCTTGAAAAACCCGTGTGGCAGCAAGCTGCCTTCGGCAATGGTCGCCGATTGACCACTTATTACAAAGGTAATTTTGTCTAGTGTAGACTCTAGGACATTTTGCGGTCAGACTCAAAGTTTTCCAGATATTTGCATGTTCAAATATTCACCCCTTTGCCACCTCCTTCCTCCTTAACCCATGGCGCAAATTAGTGTAACTTTTTATTGCATATATTGGGCAGTGTATTTAACAAAAACCTTTTTTTTTTAATGTTTGGGTTTGGGGCTTTTTTGAACTAATTATACTAATACTAGAAACTAGAATAAATTAGAATGAACTCCTTGAGTTTTCAAAAAGCATCTTTGAAAGAACTCAAGACGAATAGTAAGATTCATAAATTTGCCGTACCTTGAAATGTGCCTCCCCGAGTTGTTGTCCAGGTTCCCCATATGGAAAATCCTGCCCTGACCATGCCGATATCAACACTTTGTTTGCTTTACAAAAAATGAAACGCCCATATTTTATTTCAACAGCAAACGATTGGTGCTGAATTTGATTCTGAAAATTTGTTTGATTGCCGTTAAACGTTGCAACAAGTTCATTGTCTCACCTAATGTAAATAAAATACATAAATTAAATCGAATTTTGCGATTATTTTTTTTTTTTGCTTTTAATCACTTTATTTAACCCTAATCTGCTCCTTGCGTAGAAATCTACGCATACTGAAAACTTTTTTAAATTTTTTACCAAAACCTTCAACCTTCAAGCGGGCGCGCATTTTTTGTGACATTACCGGGCGCGCGGCGGTAATTTACCGCCCTCATGTTTTCCCCTCCACTTGCGCTCAACCGTACAACTTCCATTCTCATAATTATGGTAAATTGAAAGAAGAGCATGTCCGAAATAAGTTATCATCATAAAAAGTATTATCTGGTGAACAATAAAACAAGTTTAGCAGTTTTAGCGAAGCATGTCACTTCAGTGATATTACACAGAGCACACAAATTTTGAGGACAACTATATACCAAAATATACAATCCCCGAACGTTTGATGACCGCTGGAAAGGTTTGGAAGGTAAAATTTACCCAAAATTTTATTGTATCGTATCTATAACAGTATGACTTAAAAATATATACTTCTCCCACCTCGATCCGGCCAACGGGGGAAAAGCTATGCGTGTTTATATGATTAGGGCGGTAAATTACCGCCCGCGCGCCCGCTTGAAGGTTAAGAAAATGTTTATGAAACTTCTCGACTTTATAACTATGATAATTCTAAACAAGGAAATATTGCTGGTCTTTGAATGATATCTTTACTATACACGAAGCGATGCTGCAGAAAGGTTCAGGTCCGCAGAAGGTGGATGATGCAGCTATGCGTGCCAGCTCATCATCATCATTCTTTTCCTGCGATACAAGCGAGGAAATAGAATCCTTTTTAAAGGAAGGCAGTGATAGTAACGGCAACAGTGAAAGTAAAAGTGAAAGTGATGTTTCGGAAATCAACGATTAACTGATGATGCAGACAGTAGTCCAAGTAGTGAAAAGAATGAGGAAGTTGACCAAAATCCATGGATGGAAAAATATTTGCCATCCACAACCCTTACTGATTGCAGCGGGAAGATTGTGGAATGAAATGTATGTATAGGTATGTATTGGAACAACCAGATTTGCAAAATCCCGTGTAGGTGACATTCAAGATACCTTCACTCCACTTCACTCACTTTTCACTCCAGCAATTGAAAGTACTATATTGAGGCACTACAATGCACACGCTAAATCTATCCTGGGAGACGATTCTTTTGAACTTACTTGAAATATGTTTCGGGCTTATATGGGAGTTTTGATTTTGGCTGGGGTTTATAAGTACTAAACCTCTCTCTCCTCTATTCTCTCTATTTTTATCTGGATGGTCTTACAGTAAAGTTTTTAGATCTAAAAACGAATCGATCGACGATGTATGGAATGGAGAATACGGTCGCCCCATTCCGCGATCTATAATGCAAAAGACAAAATGTTCAATTCGAATGGACGACGTTACAAGCATCAAACAAGCCAAATCTAACGATATGTTCGCTCCGATTGGCTATTTATTCGAAAAGTGGTCAAATCTTTTTCCAAATTTGTTCAACTCGCATGAATTTGTAACCATCGACGCTCCTTGGATTCCGCGGAAGATGCAAATTTCGCCAGTATATGCCTTGTAAACCAGAAAGATATGGTTTGAAATTCTGGCTGTTAGTTTGTTCCAGGACAAGCTATGTTTGGAAGATTCAACCAAATTTGGGAAAGGCAGTCGGCACAACTAAACCCGAAAACCAACAAGGTGCAGGTGTGGTTTTAGATTTTAGTTGTTCTCTTGCTGCTACAGCACCAAAAGGAAGACAGACAGAATCTGAAAATTCAATCCATCAAAATCGATGCATATTACGTTTATTTTCATTACACATTTCACATGCAAATCTACGCGAGGAAAGAAAATGTAATTTTTTTTGGAGCAGATGAAGGTTAACCCTCGGATGGTTCAGGTAAATTTTACATACGTAAATGGTTCAGTGGGGTCTGACAGACCCCAAGGCAAAAATCGCTCTAAAACTTATATATTTGCTTTTTTGCCGCATTTGTTTGAGCTAGAAGTAACTTTGAAGCCTTTTGATTAAGTGGTATATAAAAAAAGTGGAATTCGGACAGTAGCTTTTAGTATGTGGAAGAAAAAATTAGGTGGTGTCAAATTTGAGGGTAATTTGAACTTATCACAAATAAATCAATATAAAAACTAAAATTTTAACAAAATTTTATTTTTAGTAGTCAAAACGTATTTAATACTAATTAACAAAGATAAGTACATATACATTTTTCAGCTAAGGTTAATATTTTTTCTTAAATCGGGATCCAAAGTTAGTCAATATTTAGAGCATTCTTTTTCACAGCTTTTTCCTCGATGGTCTTGGCAAATTGGCTTTTTGCACTCGTTGCAATTGTATTTTGTCTTCCGATCATTTGGTCGTGGGCATAGAAAACATCTTTGCCTTTTTGGGGGACCATCTGACCCCGTTGGGGGACATGGAGCATTAGCCCCATAAGGGGGGGGTCCAAGCTGAATAATGCACAAAATGTCTTCAATATTTTGCGCTGTGCTTCGGCGAATATTGCCCGATGATTTCCTCCTTTTTAGAAGAGGTTCGGCAAGTGTATAGCCAAGTTCGCTCAGGAAGCTTTATGATTATGTAAAATACCCACCTAACTCTTACGCTCATAATAGGCATAAATTTATGTCTTGACTTAAAAAACATAAGGTAATGACACAATATTGAAAGGAGATCTTCATAAATGAAAACCAGGTAAAAAAACGGCATAATTTTAAAACAATTGAGTAAAAAATTTAAAACCCCCTAATTCAAAACACCCTAAATTTTTCATTTCTTTCAAAATTAACATTTCTAATTTCCCAAATATACCCTAATTACAAAGTTTCAACACTTCCCGACTATTATTATTACATTTTATCATTTTCCAAATAACATACTTTGAAAATTTCCCACAAAACGAAAAATGTACTTTTGTAAAAAAGACATACGTAAATGGTTCGTGGGGTCTGACAGACCCCAGAGCAATTTCAAAGTGCTATAACTTATTAACAAAATCACAAATTCAAACAAATGCATGCTTAAATGAACGCATGTGACACATACTTAAATTATATATGCATAAAAATACCATTCAACAAGTTTTTCTATGAAAAATTTAAGATTTAAATTTCTCTGGGGTCTGTCAGACCCCACTGAACCATCCGAGGGTTAAAAGCTATTACATATATAAATAGGAAAGGGACTTTTTGCCCACCCTGTACTTTTCTTACGTTTACGTTGATGTCAGTTTTCTTCGTTGGAATTCATAGATTTGCTCCCGTTTGTCAGTAGCAATTAAAGCATAGAAAAAACAGACTATGGTCACCACTTACGATTAAATTACACTTTAATATTTTTGTGATTGACACGATGTTCAAGAAAATAAATTCGGTCGACCGTCGAGTTTGTTACCATTAATTTAAAAGTGTTTTATTTTTTTATCGAACACGAGTTTTAACTTTCTTGTAGTTTTCTTTCAATAAAGTGCTAGACAAAATTCCGCCTCAAAAATTTGGAGCCCCGGGAGACCGCCTGGCTTACCCCTCCCTAGAGCAGGCGCTGGTCATCAGTCACAGTTACATCTGTCATTAGCTTCAGCTGAAGTTTAAAAATCACCACGCGCGCGCCGAATATGCTAATCTAGAATATCTTCATTGTAAAAATCCCTTTATCTTGTCTATTTATCGCTCGCCATTCAAATATTCTCACATTCGTTCAACACACATGAACTAACTCATTCCGAGCGTAACATTTTCTTCTTCAAAGGCCTCAGGGAGAACATTATCTTTGAATCGGATTTTCCATCACTACTTATCCGACTAAACTACTCTTTACTCTGCTCGTATCCTTGTACGCTGTATCCTGCAAAGTTTCTTGTGAAAATGCAAGTTCATATCTAATAGTTGGAAAAATACACTAGTACCTACTTGAGTGATATTAGGTTTCATGCCCGACAATCTCGTATGGTTATACCGGCGCGGCGGCGGCGGTACATGTTCATGTTCGTGTCCTACACACTGCGTTTTGCATTTTTATAATACTCGTACGTGGAGCAGGCATTATAGTACAACATGCACTTCGTCGGTACTCGTCATCGTCATATGCAATAACCATTTCGGAGTAGTCAAGTGCACCTGCTAAGGATATTTCACGGATTATTCGAGCATTTCGCCATGATAAATTGAATGAAATTTTTTTGCACTGTATGTGGTACCTATTTGCATTTGATGTGCATTGACGTTAGACGAGAGATGAGTTTATTTGGAGAAAATGCCAGAGAAATTGCGGGTTTCGTCGAAAAGAGCGGATGATTGGTAAATCTGTGATGTTTTCATGAAGCATTAGATGCATGGATTTCATGTCTTAGTGCATTATATCCTGTAGTCAGTTGAAGTTTCCCACGCTTGATATTTTACCAAGAAGGACCCAACTCATTCAATTGTCATCTCATTTAATCTTGATTTTTAATTCCATCCTAATCACTGACTACTACACATTTCTTCATTCCGTTATCGTCCATCTCTATTAGGAAGGCCAAAAGCTTATTTTTTTCATCGTCCAGAAAATAATTTGATTATACTGAATCAGGCTTTCGTATATCCATTTCTAAAATTCCTTTCACTCGCCAGGATCAACACTCAGCTCGTACAAAGTAGCATAAATGGTTGACATTTCCAAGCGTGCCAGCATTTCAAGGCTCGAGCGCAACGACAAATATACTGAAATAAGAATAAATAAACATAAGGCCATTTGAAAAGTCAATCCATTTGCAAATCCTTGTACGATGACCGGTCTTCTTGGTCTTTTTCAATTTAACCACGAATGTGTATCAGGGAGTATTATCCCAGATCGTTGACTTTGACTTTGAGCCAACTCAGTCACTAAAAAAAAACGCTTTCGCTATCTAACTATACCGCCCATTGTCGTCATCGAATCGTTAGCATCGGAATAAGCAATGGGCTAATAACGAATAGATTAAGGGTTAATTGCTAGCTGGCATCGTTCAGATAATGAATTGAATGCGAAGCAGCAGTGACAGCGGGATATGTACGTATCAAATTCGTTGGACTCAGTGTCAGTGCCATGAGCAATTTCGTGGATGGCAAAAATCGTTTTCCTTGGAATTGAAATTGGCTGTTTTCATAGTCTTGAGATGATTATGGGATTATGTTTTATTATTTGAATTCTGCAATTTTGCTACATTGATATCATAAATTTGAAAGAAGAAAAAAGAAGGAAGAAGACTATTTTAATTGGAATTTCGTTTACGTAGAGAAGACGTCGGATGAATGAAGTTTATGAGGGGATTTAAGGGATCTTGGGTCAAATATGTCTTTTTCAAAAAAGAGTTTTTAACAGGATCTAGTGACAACTAAATCTGAAATAGTTATACATTAATGGTTTCCCGATTGAAAATAGATATAATTGTAACTAGTTCATATTTTAAACCATATAAATTTATATTTAAGAACAGTCAAACCAGACTCACGAGATTAAACCACCCTCTTTCTAGTCGAAAATCTAATAATATCCTCAAAATTCAAATCCATTTATCCAATAGAAATCCAATTTACACCAAGTCAATTTCAAGGATTCCACACGTTGTATGATAAAGCATCAGCCAGAGTACGACGACATACCATACCATTAAAATTGTCTCAATAAACAAAAGCCATACACAAAAAAAAAAACAAGAAAATTCTCTTTACGAGAACTTAATGTTTCAAATCCTTTGGATACACAAATCGGGGCGAAAAACGACACGACTAACAAACGTTTGTCATACTTACCCTCATATAGCAGCTCCGGAACCGGTCGCCTCTCCTGCCTTCCTCGTGACAAGGATCCTGGCTTTATAGGAGGACTCGTGTCGTGCGTCTATTTCATACTTCTTTTCGCGCGCGCTCACGTCCCTAGACAGCACGCTGCGCTCTGTGCCGTTGAACTGCACTCTGAGCCCTTTAGCTAAAATTACAAGGGGCGAAATGTTTCACTTTGATACAAACAAATTGCAAGCTCGTATGTTCGTGTAAATATTTGAAAGTTTTATCCCTTTTGTTCTCTATGCTCTCGGTCGGCACAAGTAGAAGAAACGAGCTAGCCCGGCTAGTCCTGTTTGGAAACGACTACCAGCATAGGATTACTGTATGATAGTGACAAAAAGCAAGAACAAGTGCCGAGTGTTTGTTTGCCTAATAGGTTTGGTGGAGTAGAACAAATGGAGGAAAGGCCAGCGTTCTCTCGATTCACTCGGTTGTGTACACAGTCCTGCGTGCATATGGAGTTGACAGGAACTGGCTGTCTTTTCTGCATACATGGGAATATATGACCCGGAGGATTCACAAACGCATATGTCTCTTGCTCACTTTGGATGTTTATTGTTGCATATTTTTCTTGTGGAGTTTAGTATGGAGCACATAAACATATTTAATAATACTACGAATGGGAGAAAGGATATTATTCAGTGTGAATGGCAGAAGCGTACGCTTAATCGTGGGAATGAATTTTGTTTTCAAGCAAAGCAAAGTTTGTCTGTTTTTTAGAATTTTCAATAAATTAATTTCATTTATTAATGATGTATTAACAACTACAGCGTCTCAGGCTACTAAATGTATAATAGGGTGACAAAAATGTATTGAAAGTGACAAATAAAATATACAAAAAATCAAGTATGTAGTTAAAAATTCAAATTTTTAAAGAAATTCCTAGTGTTTGCATGCGGATATGTCAACACATACATGGATTCATATAAGGTTATTAGATATGTACCTTAACGAATAAGGGAACCCTTAAGAGTTTGCTTATTGAGTGACTATGAATAGCGTTAGACCCTTAAGGGTTCCCTTAAGTATAAGTGGGGACTATGAATTCCGCCCTAAATCATAAAAGCAGAATAGTCCTTTGCATGATTGACCTCTTTCGATTAAGAATACTATCATGGCTTAGCGATGGGCCGACCGCTAATCTTTAGAAAAAAATCACCCCAGGGTTCAAAACTTCGGATTGGACGGATACAGTTTATTGGAAATTGACCATGTAAGCGAAAATCTGACTTTTCTTTCGGAACGCTCCCTGAATAGGCCATGGGCCTTAAGTGCCCGCCTGACTCCCGTCGAGCATAGTGGAACTCTGGGATACAAAATGGCTCAATAGCGTGATTGACAACTGGCAATCGTACACTATTTTCAAAAGTATAAAAACCTGGAGTTTAAAGTAGCGTTTATCGTGGACAATCGATTGAAGCCGCACGTCATCGATTTCAAACCCATAAATGAGCGCTTGTGAGCGACTTGCATTCAATCCTGATTTTTTTATCTCTCCGCTCATCAATGCCATTAGACAGAGAAGATGCGGTTGAGGACCAGTTCTACAACCGCTTAGAAACTCTCTTCTCCTTTGCAGGGCTATCGCCACAAACGCAACCTTGATATAAAAGTCCGCTATTGTGGCCTAAATAATAATTTTGGTACGTGACAATCGCGATAATGTTTGACCACTAATAAAATTAATTTTCAGAGATCTAGCAGCCACTTTAGTCAAAAACTGCAGGACCACCAACCGATAATTTCATAATTCGTTGAGTGTCAAATAACAGGAAATGGTGCGAATCCATCTTCATCACTGCGGCACGGAATATGTAAAGTTCTTTACCTGACCCTAGGTAGTGGTCAAATCCATTCTAACTGATATGTTTCAAGCGAGGAACACTTGCCGTTATCCGGCAGTTGTTTCAACCTTGCCCGTTGCCCGAACCCCTTGCTTCAATCTGCATCCGCGTGCCATAGAAAAACCAATTCAAATGTATGTGGTCTTTTCTAAGGTTGATACTCTATCACTTTTCTTTATTCCCTTGTGATATAGAGCTCACTGCGTATAAGCTAAAGAGAGTTCTCACCTCCGCCTAACAAGAGAGCAACTTCGTTTAACATTTCTATCCGTAAAGTCGTAATACGTATACTACCTTACCAGCGGTGGTGAAACGATAAGCTACATCGAAAATGGGCCGCTGTCGGGAGAATTTTCAACTCAGCCAAGCGCTGTGCTCAAAAGGAGACTTATAGGCGCACACTCATAAGATAATCGGAAACGATGTGCTGGAGAAAGCTAGTGATGTGTCAACTACTAGACTTGCCTTAAGGAGTATCTAGGACATGGGCTATACCTCGCTCCTTCGCGGGGATAGCGGGACTTATCCGACTTAAAGTCAGAAAGAAGTTTTACCACAGAGATGCCTCCCTTTGGACCCTATCCGTAGGCTGCGACACTAGCTGGTCGACTTTTATAACATCACGAACAACCTCGAGTGAACACCATGATGGATAGGGACCATGGTTCCCTGGGAGCACCCATCTCGGAGGTTCACTATTCGCTAAAGACTTCATCACCCTTTGGCCCCCTTAAAGGTCAGACCTAACGAATTCGGCTCACTAGCCGCAGGATCGTTGTGCCTGTGACGACCCATTGGCATAAAGCAGACTCGTAGCGCTACCGTTCACTTCTGACTCTGGTCGTGTGAGCATCAAACCATAAGCTATTTAGGTATAGGCGCAAGGCCTTTCTCCCGAGCCTCGACTTATGCAGAGTCACCAAGCTCCGAGGCTTTATACGTTCGCATTATAGTGCTTTACTACCCAGCAAGGAAACGCCGCGACGTGCTAGGCATGTATGACTAACCTTCCGAAAGAAGAGGGAGAACGATCGTCATACCATAAGCCACCCTGCATTACTCGAGTGCATTGCTAGAGGAAGCAGTGTGAACCAATTCAGTCACGGACTGAGGCCGGTCGCCATCACAAGGCCCTCTCCTGGAGATGGTAGCTCCACTGGACACGGGTTGCGTACATACCCGGACAGGTAATTTGTAGTGGGCCCCAAAAGGACTCTCCAACTTCTCCTAAACACTTACTTTCTTGGATATCGCTCACATACCAAGTAATTCATATACTGGAAACGGTGCAAAACCATTAGTTTCCAGCTCACAATTGTCTGCGCCCTGCGGGTTACTTATCCTGAAAATAAATCACTACGGGCCACCATTTTAACGAAAGGCATTTACGTTACATTTTGTTTGTAGAATTCAGCCTAGGCTGTCTCAGTTTACAATTTGCACTTATGCGAATTTCAATTTTTAGGGTTTTTTAGAATTTTTTCAAAAAACCCTTATAAAATCGATTTTGTCCGTCCGTCCGTCCGTCTGTTCACTAAATAACTCGCGAACAGCTCAACCGATTGTCATGAAATTTGGTAGGAATGTGTAGAATGGTTACAGTCTTTGGCACAAATACCTTAGAAGTTGGTAGGAACAAGATAACAGGGTGTCCCGAACGTTTGAAAAAAGTCGACTTTTTTAGTTTTCATCGGAGATTGACGTATGGGTATTCAAATCAAAGATCTAAACGAGTACACCTCATATCAGTTAAAATTTTCTAGTTTAGAGTAACGGTAAAAAAGTTATTGGCGTTTAAAGTTAAACTTCCTTTTCGAGCTCCGTTTTTCTAAACCGTTATAGGGATCGATATGAAACTTTGCACAAAGATTGGTCAGTATGGCCTTATATACGTTAAATATTAAGACTGTTGACTTTTGCTAAGGAAAAGTAAATAACAGTAAATTTGTAAAATTTAAATTTGTTCGTGTGTAGCCCCTCTTAGGTTTCCAAATATGAAAATTCTGCTAAGGGTTTTTAGAAAATTACACAAGGAATATGTCCACGAATTTTCATTCGAATAACTGTATCCAAACTGGAAATATAGCCAAGTAAGTATTTAGTCCAATCCACGAAAAAGGGGATAAGTTAAAATGTGAGAACTACAGAGGCATCTCATTAGTTTGTACGACTTTTAAGATTTTATCTAAAATTCTAGAAAATAGAATTAATCCGTACGCAGAAGAAATCATTGGCGAGTACCAAGGCGGCTTGAGACCTGGTAGTTCGACGACAGATCAGCTTTTTACATCGACGACATCAACATCATGTCTAGAAGATTGGGTGATGCAGAAATCCTCCTGCATAATCTCAATAACGCCACCAAAGAAGTTGGACTACATATCAACGAATCTAAAACCAAGCTCATGATGCAATCAAAAACTAGAACGCCAGTAAATTCAAGCATCACAGTGGGGGACCTCAATATAGAGTATGTAGACAACTTCACTTACCTGGGTTGCAATTTGTCAAAGGACGCCAACGAAACAGATGAGATAAAGCGACGGATACAACTAGCTAATAAGTGTTATTTTGCGGTCCTCCAAATTATGAATTCGAAGCTGGTGCACAGGAAGACGAAGCTCCACGTATATAAAACCATAATCCGACCTGTGCTATGCTATGGCTGCGAGGCATGGACCCTAACCCAAAACTCTGAACACCTGTTGGACACATTCGAGCGAAAGGTTCTCCGAAGAATCTTCGGGGCCGTTCGTGAACGAGGTGAATGGCGCATCCGGTACAACCTTGAGTTGTATCAGCTGTATGATGAGCTACAGGTGTCGAAGATCGTGAAATTGCAGCGACTGCAATGGGCGGGACATGTACAAAGGATGAACGACGATCGCATGCCCAAAAAGGTTATGAACGCGCAACGAGTGGACGGAGCCAGATTGCGTGGACGACCGAGAGCCCGATGGGAGCATTCTGTATGTGAGGACGCCCACCAGATGCTAGGCTTTCGGAACTGGAGGACAAGGTCGCGTGACCGCGACAATTGGAGGTCTTCAATCCAGGCGGCCAAGGCCCGACGTCGGGCTATCGTGCCATAAAGAAGAAGAAGTATTTAGTAAGGACCTTTCACAATACAAGGGAAGCCTCTTAAGCATTTCTTCAATGCATATCTTTTAACTTGATGAAACAATGCACATGAAATTTGGTGAAAATGCATAGAATAGTAATAGTGTTTGCCACAAATATTTTTGAAGTTTGTAGGACCAAGTTAACAGGGTGTCCCGGAAAAGCTGCAAAAGTATACTTGTTCAATACTCATAGGAAAGCTTGCGTTGGCTCTAATGTCAGGGGACACAATGGAATCATTTCATATAAGTTGCTTTTCCTTGATTTAAATAAACAGTAACAGTTGATTTACAGCTAATAATTCAGTTCATATATAATGCCAAGCCATCCTTACGTTTGCCTGAGTTTCTTTTTGCTCAAAGGCCATCAGAAATCTGAAATCGAAAAAATCCTGTAGATTTGCCTTGGAGTACTTTTATACAGACTGGGTAAATAGTAAATATATTTTTGGATTGGTCTAATTAAAGGTGGAACAGAATGAAAGGCGCTAGCATTTCATTCTGGAACGCGTTTATTTAGACCAATCCAAAAATAGATTTACAGGAAGCATTTCATTCATGTTGTGCACAATTCTTATCTATTGCTTATAAAATATACAAAAAATATTCACTATGCATCAAAATTCTAAAAAACCCTCGTATTGCGGGCGCAGCCCTCTGTACGCCGGTATTTTTTTTACTTAAGAAAGAGTGGAAAATCGTTGAAAAAACTCAATGTCTTCAAGAACTTCAATAAACTCCAGCGACATGCCTGTCCGGGTATCGCTGATGTTTTTAGTCCCACCTCCTAGCCTAGCCCTGGAGGCTATTTGGGGAATTACTGCCACTGCATATTTTCATACGGGAAAGTGCCACCCCAATCGCACCGACCATCGTTTTCAATGTTCAATGATGTCCATTTATTAACATCTGCAGGCACTGCCTTCGCGCAAGTTTCCATCGAAATTCATGAGCGATTGGTTTGTTTTTCTCCAGGAACTGTCCTCCCGTATCCATATATTGTACATATCTGTATCCATTTATTGGCTACCTATTCACACAGTTATTAAGATAAGGTATTAATTAAAAATGCGGGCGAAGTAACAAGACTGGAGTGGTGGCGTAGCTTGCCCAGTAAAATTACATTCTCTATATAGATATATTTCGGGGGCAACTTACCCCATCTTTAGACCTTGTCAGAGTAAAAAACTACTGCTGGCTTAAAATTGGTTAATGATTTCGTTCTGGACAACACAAATGCATGTATGGGTAAATCTAGGACGCCAAATGTTTGCAATTTTCGACGTTAATTGTGTTAGTATTTTGTACAATTTTCACGTAGATGTAGATGTTCCAAAACACCTACCAAAAATGCCAGAATAAAAAGCCGAAATCCCAAAAATTGTAAAAAAAAAACTGTATCAAAAGGACTGAAGGATTCGGGAACAGATTATGTATCAAGTTGGGGAAAAAATATAGAAGATAAAAATATGCCATCTCCATGTCCTTGTTCTCAGACATTTTCGGAAAATACCAGACAACCAGGCTTTGTTCAGCCTCAGATTTTTTGGGCTCCTGTATTGAGCCATTATACAAATCAACTATCGACGGGTCATTGATAGATCTAACGATTACAGAAATAAGAACTGTGGATTTTTCTTATTAAATAACGGCGACATTTGGAATAACGGAAAGAGCCGTGCGCATTCCGCACTGTGATTCATCAAGATCCAAAGGATGTGAAATCGAGCCCAAAGATTCACGCAGATAAAAACAAAACCACGCAATAAACGAGGAAATATTAATGCGAATACATATGAATAGCAGCCCCAACTGTACAATTCTTATTACATTCGGTTTTCTAATTTTTTTCATGTTTTCTAAATTTTTTCTTTCGATCGTTTTGAAAATCATTTGCGAATTACCCCAACAAATGAAATTTCCTATATTAGCATAATATTTAACCAGAAAACGTCATACCCAAAAACCCAAAATTAAGAAAGCTTACGGTATATTTTGTAGTCTGGCTGGTCTAGCGGTTAGTGCGCGCACCTTCGGTGCACAGGGTCATGAGTTCGAATCTCACCGTGTTCCATGGTGTTTTTCGAACTCACGAGCTTGTGACGGACTATGATCTCACTCAGATGTTAAACGAGTACCCATTTATGGGGATAAATAACACTGCTGAGCGTGATGCTGATCTCATTACCTCAACAAGAGCAGATAAGATCTTGGAAACAGGATGTCACTAACACATCCTGCGGCCTTAGTCCAATGCTGGATTGTCGCGCCTGTTATTTTATTTATTTTACGGTATATTTTGAACACACGTTGTTTCCGATGATAAACATAACGAAAACGAATTGGAAAAGCATTTACTGATGCTATTCAGCAAAAATCATTCGGTGCCTAAAGAGTTCTAGATTTTCCTGATTTCAACTATTTAAAATAAAAATCATTTTCGGTGGAATTTCGCGTTTTTCTCTGAAAAAAAAAAATTGCAAATCTGAAAATTTAAGCGTAAAAATTCTTAAAAATTTAGTTAAGCCCGATAGAAACTCAAAAATTTGATAGCCAATGCCGCATTTCTAATATCGAAACTTGGACCTCTCCCGAAACCAAATCCTTGCTTCCCAGCGAATTTGATGTGGGGACAAATTTAAGAAGTAATTGAACACACGAAAATGTGTGGTTAGATGAGTTACTTGCTTGGGGCGCTTTGAACTTTCCAAAGGATCGCTATCACCAAAAAAAATTTTTTTTTTTTTGCTTCAAGTCTGGGGTAATTTTAGAAGCTTGAAAACAGGAGCTGGCAGCCAAGTATACTATAGCTCACTTATATCATTTAATGTTGCTTCAGGCATAATATTTTAAGTGAAGACAAAGATGATTTATACTCCTACTCTAAATATACTCCTGAACTAAAGGTCGCCACGCCATTCAGAGTGAATGAGGGTATGCTTCAAGTAAAACTTTTGAGTAGTCCTAATTTTTGCGATTAGGTGCTTTGGATTAAGACGAATATGTACCTACATCTAACTAGAATCAATTAAAAAAGCAAACTGTTTCCTACAATTATGTTTGAATTTTCAAAATGCATTTTTTCCATAATTTTAGATCAATGAAAAAATTTGAGAATTTGCCGCCCCTCAAATTCTGCCGCCCGGGCAGTAGCCCAGGTTGCCCATATGGGAAATCCGGCCCTGACTATCTAAGAGCCAACACTTCGAGGGAATTCATAGATGAAGGTTCAAATATTTCGGAAATCCATCGCCATTACAAAGCGGCACGTGCTTCAGCTAATTACGGCACTTTCGCTGAAATTGTCAACTATATGAACTTGACATCGGCTTCTATTCGCCTGAAAAGGATCAGGATTGCGTACAACGCAATGCTTCTGGTGCTGACATGGAGGAATGGAAACCAATTTTCAAAATCATACCGAGGAGAAAATTTTACTCAAAAATCCGAAAAAGTAAGGATAAGAACGATTCCAGAGATGATTTTAATTGTAGCAGTTTAGTATTTGGTCGCGCTCTGTTGCTGTGATCGTTCGGTCACCACTCTGTGAAATAGAGACTCATAGTGAAACGAGTTTCTAAACTCGGCACGACTCGTCACAAGTTTATTATTCAGAAGAAGATGATAAGAAATATTCTTATCGTAGAATAATAAACTAACAATGCGACTAGGAAGTGGTATGGCTGACAACCGTATATGGCGGATGGTGCAGTAAGTTGCGCTAGTGTGAATGAGAAGGCAACGAAAATTCTTCTTTCGAGAGCTGATATCGTAATGTTCCAACAAATAAAAAAATATATCTATTAGCTAATTGAACCAGTCAAAGGGCACTTAACAAACAAACAAATTCTCCAAAAATTATTTGAAAACGCCTATTTAAACGGAACCTTTGCCCGATCCTTCAATCCACTCCAATAATAATAATTAAAGTCCCTCTCAATTCCATGTAAGTATACAATATCCTAAAATAACATTTCATTATTTCCTTTTTAATTTTTCATTTCATAAATTTCTGAAACCACACTCAACGATCTTTACATCTAAATCAAAATACTCCTACCGAAAGTCAGCCATTGCTCAAAAATGTACCGCCTTCTATTCCGCGTGCCTTATAATTCACGACAATATTCACTTCTATTCATAATTGAAATCAATTTGAAAAAATGTTTCTTGCAGAAAGTTAACATTGAAATTAACGTTTCGACGAAACACCACGTTGTGTGTGTTTGTGCAGAAGAAGGACCTTTTTTTTCAAGGAAGTTTCATCTTCTGAATTGTGTGCACACAGTTCGGCTGGCTTCCGCCCCAAAGAAGCCTATGTGTACCTACCTACGTATACAGAGCAGCGAAATATCCGGTGCTTGTGAGCTGGTGACTGCAAAGAATATTTCGATTTTAGTATATTATACTCATACTGTGCGTACATACCATCATCGTACCATTCTTTAGCGCACCCCGCCATGTTCTGTGTTGACACGTTTTCCATTAAGCTTCAAAATTTACCTTTTTAATTAAAACATTTTTCCTGTTGCCATTTTTCGCGAAAATAAAAAATTGTATGGTAGCGGTAGGTAACAAGCAAATGAGTGGGTGCGTGGTCAAGGATGGTGTCGGTGTCGGTGTGGTGGTCTGATATGAAATGAACACAGTCATATTGGGCTAGAGGAGGTGGTAGAGACAAAGTCGGAATATGAAAATCGTTTGTTTCGACCGTCAGAAAAATAAAAATTGCCCGGAAAGAATTTCAAGCTGTTTCTTTTTCTATAATTGAATTTTTACAGGTTAAATGAACAAGATTTTGTGGGAGGCGGCTCTGTAGTCAAGGAAATGGAATGTACCTATATATTTTGTTAGATAAATTTGTTTATTCCTATTGGGAGTCGAAGAGAATGCAATTCAGAATTGAAACAGACCTCCGCTTAAAGAAGTCCAAAACTGTTTCAATTCGATACAATCTCCATATTATTCATCCCGATTGATTGTAAAGGATTATATCCGTATAATCCTATACCAAAGTTTAAGTTCAGCCAGCTTTTTCGTCTAGTGAAATACGGACATAACCGATAGATTTAAATGCTCACTTCCAAAAAATAATTCAAATTCCAAAATATCCCCATACATACATACATCCACATACATCCCCTTATACAAATTCTTGTAGAATTTACGAGCGTAAATATTGATGCAACAGTTACAAAACTCACAAACCCATCAAATCGAAAAATTTGCATGCGTCCTTTTATTTTGCTTTCCAAACGAAGGAACAATAGCAAACGTCTTTACGATGTCATATAACAATAGTGGTATCTACACCCGTTTGCATTCAAGGAGCAGGGAACGAAATCGTAAAAGCTTTGAAACTCGGAAGAACTGTTCAAGAAATCCGTAAAAATTGCATTTTATACATTGTGAAACTATATTGAAGATACAATGTTGCATGCAAGAGCAAGAGTTAAGTTGAGTAGCTATATCTGTATCTTTTTACGATTGATATGATATCGATATTAAATTCGAACATTTAAATTCAAATTCACAGTATTACTATTTATAGGCATTATCCTTTCGTCCCTTTCGATATCGGTATAGCCTGTGCAATACAATAATCCTAGATTATTTCTATTTAATCTTTTCATGGTAGGGATGCATGTAGTCAACTCTTGCAATCTTGTTGACTATATGCATTGAAAATATACAATACAATTGCATTACCTAAAATTGTTTCATCCGAATCCGATTATGATGAATATGACTCAGCTTATTGTAAATGTTCCAATAGTCTTGAATTTCCATTAATATGTACAGTACATATTTGACATGCAATATTCAGCCATAGCCAAGACAACTCGTGCATATACCCAATTCTTACCCAGAAATGGGGATAATATGCGAATCATACTAATAGGAAGATGAGAATACCAAAGTTTTCTAAGTAGCAAAGAATTGTTGCAATATTTGAACACAGGGCCGAATTTTCCATATGGGCAACCTGGGCGATTGGCCTCCTCCTCCTCGGTCAGTAACAGATTTACATATTTGCCGCCAGCAGGGTTCACACATTTGGGCGCCTTCTGAACTCTACAGGTCTTAGCTCCTTTATTATGTTTATGTTACTTTTGCTGATCCTTTGATTTGGCATCTAAGCTTATTACTCAATTGACAAAATAAAAACATTGGCCCGCATACCCTACATAGAACGCACACCCCAAAGCTTGTTTATAGAATAAACTTAAAATTAAACTCAGGAATAAGGTGAGTCGTGAGTGTATGAATCAGCGCATGTTTTGTTGTTGCCACCATTTATACCACCCTAAATTGGCCGGGAACCAGCTAATTTTTAAGAATTTGCGATTCTGTTTAGTTTATTTGCATAGTGACATGGAAAATTCAATATCACATTCCGTGCGAATGTGGGAAAAAATGGGGCAGAGGACGGCAATTTTTCTATACTATCCTGGGGCACGATTGGGGGTAAGTCCGACCCTGTTTGAACATTTAGTCTCCAATCCACAGAGATAGAATCTTCACGAAGTAAAGTTGTATCCTTAACATTTCGTAGAATTTCGATGTGTGTTACTGCATTTACCACGTATACAGGGATGTACCGCAAATCAAATTTTGGGCATTTGGACCAGCACTTCATCAAAATAAAAGTACATATAAGAAATCTGAAAAATGAAAATCATGTTTGGTGAAAAATAAAAACATTGGACACACTGAATTTTTGAATTGCTAGTGACAAGGACCGCAACTTTTTCAATTTGCATAGGATTTAGGCAACGAAGAAAAGATCCTCAACATCAACGTGTTAGACTCAGTGAAGTAGTGTCATGTGTACTTTTCGAAATTCAAATTCAGACCCAATCGTTGCACTTTCAGATAAAAAATAAATAAATAACAGGCGCGACAATCCAACATTGGACTAAGGCCGCAGGATGTGTTAGTGACATCCCATTTCCAAGATCTTATCTGCTTTTTGTTGAGGTAATGAGATCAGCATCACGCTCAGCAGTGTTATATTTATCCCCATAAATGGGTACTCGTTTAACATCTGAGTGAGATCATAGTTCGTCACAAGCTCTTGAGTTCGAAAAACACCATGATCCACGGTGAGATTCGACCCCTTAACCCTGTGCACCGAAGGTGCGCGCACTAACCGCTAGACCAGCCAGACTACACTACACTACACACTTTCAGATCGTCAACATTATGTAATCGATGGATATTTTTGATTCGGTTCAGTTTAAAAGCAAACTCTGTGGCGATGATTTTCTTTTTTATGTCCAGAATTCATTATACCCTTCGCTCATAGAGTGAAAGGGTATATTAACTTTATCATGAAGTTTGTAACGCATTAAAGGAAGCATCTCCGACCATATCGAAAGTATACATATATAATCAGCATGACTTGGGGAGTCGATTGGAGCATGTCCGTCTGTCTGTCTGTCTGTCCGTCTGTTGCGACGCGTTTTACTCGACGGGTATTGAAGCTAGCAAGCTGAAATTTTGCACACGTGCTCCTTATTGTTGCAGGGTGTTTGTATGTTTGATTCACCTAAATTGGATCATGTGGCTGCCATACAAACCTAGCTCCCCTATTTGAGTTCTTCTAAGAAAAACCTTTTTTTTTTGTGCACCAATTTCAACAAAATTTCACACAAATGTATTTCTATTGTTGACACAAAACATATGTAAGAACGGATAAAATCGGACCATGGGGTCATGGGGCTGCCATACAAATCCAACCCCCCAAATTAGGTTCTTCGAAGAAAAACTTTTTTATTTCTGCAACAATTCCTACCAAATTTCACACAAATGTATTTCTATTGATGACTCAAAACATATGTAAGATTGAATCAAATCGGACCATGGGGTCATGGGGCTGCCATACAAATCAAACCCCCCATATTGGTTCTTCTAAGAAACATTTTTTTACACCAATTTCACAAAACCTTGAATTAATGTGTCTTTATCAAAGCAACTAAAATGTTCAAAACGAATGGAATCGTACTGTGGGGTCATGCTCCGGCAACCCCAATAAAATTTTCCGACTAAATATTTTTATTTGCCCACTTATTTCAACCAAGCCCAAAACTTTTGTCAAGTCGGAAGAATGAGGAGCGGGATTAAATACAAGTCATAGGTACGCCCGAAAAAACTTTTAGCCCAAGCGAAGGGTATCCAAATTTCGCCCGCGCCCGAAATTAGCCTCGGCCCCGGGGTTGGCGAGCGAAGCCCCCTAGTTTTTAAGTAAAACAAACAAAGCACCCACAGGAAGCCACTATGTTATTGTCATGTACCTTTTACTAAACCCAAAGAACATCAGCATACCAAGCTAGAAAAGTTTTGAAGCAACCGGAGTCCCAGCTGAGGAATCGTCCAGCATTCGACTATACGTAGGTACTTGGTTTACTCACAGAGTCTACTGGTCAGGGCAGGCGCGCACAGAGGGCGGGGCAAAAGGGGCAATTTGCCCCGGGCCCCGCGTTGGAGAGGGCCCCGCAGGGACAGTGGTCTCGTAGTGCGCATACGTCTGCGTTGTTTTGCGTTATTCAAAGCATTTCTAGGACCTTATAGGATTTCCCTTCACCTACTTTTTTCAATTAAAATTGCTAAATATAAAATTGGCACTGATCTTGATATATTTTAGATGTTGAGATCAACAGCACACTCTCCCGAAATTTATCTAATTAATCGGTATTCTCTTAAAATCTGAGTGTCCTCGAACTATGTGTGTTTTCTAGAGAAAGTGTTAACCAAGAAACTGAAAACGATGGATCCCCTTTAAATGACTATTTCTTATTTAGTTTCCATAAATTTATATTTATTCAAGTCTCTCTCTGATTGTTGTTAACTCATTGTAGTCTTATCTGTAACTATGCTCGCGAACTAGCAAAATTTCTCAACGTTTTCTACTGGTTTGGTTTTAGACTTTTGTTCTCCTATGGATCAGTGCACACAGTAACGTTTATGAAGAGACAAGAATTTAGATTTTTGCAATGCCATCAGCAGTGACGGAACAACTTCACTCTGGGCCCTCCCGCCAACTTCTTGAGTGGGCCCCCTACACTGAGAAAAAAATTAAATTAAAATTATTTAAATTAATTGATTGACTGACAATCTGTCAATTTGTATGAGAAATTACTGTGACTGCGACTGCGACTGATGACTAAAAAGTGTGGATCGATCTTAAACCAAGTATTTTGAAACATGATTTTGACCTTACAGTTTTTCTACTAAAATTAAGAGCATCGTACTTCAAATAACTTTGCTAAGAGCTACTTTGACTCTTTGCATTCTTACATTGAAAATAGCGTTCTTGTTGTAACGTTTATTAAATTAATGATATCATAAATTGTTTTTTTTTTTGATAAAAATGCTCACGCAGCGCACCATTGACCTCTATAGGTGTTAGTGATGTTTAAGCATAGAAAATTACCTGCGCCGACAATGAGATTCGATCCCGCGAACCTATGATTCGAAGACGAACGCCCTATCTATCTACCCCACGGGTGTCAAACTCAAAACCTGGCTCGGGCCAAATATGACTCTCCTCAGTTTTAGGTGGGCCGCAGTTGTAAAATTTTAAAAACTTTGATGTAATCGTGCTATAGTTGATTACAGAATTTTTCTTTTAAAATATGGTAGAGAGTCCGGATCGCTATAGCGGCTTTGGGATTATCCGTGAGAACTTCCTCCTTTCGAAAATGTACTTCAAGAACATTTAAAAATTAAGACAAGAGGCGTGAAAATGTGAAAATATGATTGATCTTCAAGTAACCACTTTTTGTTAATTACATGTTTTGCGCCAAATTTTGGACAGATGATTAAAAAAAATTAGCACCAGTCGTCCAAAATAACATTGGGAGGCAAAATAGTCTGAATAAATTAATTTTAGCAGAAAGGTGGCTACAAGAGACAAAAAGTTGTGATACGGTTTTAAACAAACTCATGCATCAATACAGCTTGATAAGTTTAGGTCTAAAAATCAGGCACTTGGGTTCTAATTATTATGTTTTTGAATTTCACATCCAGGTGTTTTAGTCAACAAATTCCAAGATTACCGTAGTTTTTAAAACTTTCAATTCATGGTGGTAAAGCCCACCAATTTCTGATTAACTGCATTTCGGGACAGAACAGTTTAATGAAGAGTAGTATTGAGAGTAGTATTGTCCTGTAGTAGTAGTCTGGCTGGTCTAGCGGTTAGTGCGCGCACCTTCGGTGCACATGGTCATGAGTTCGAATCTCACCGTATTCCATGGTGTTTTTCGAACTCACGAGCTTGTGACGGACTATGATCTCACTCAGATGTCAAACGAGTACCCATTTATGGGGATAAATAACACTGCTGAGCGTGATGCTGATCTCATTACCTCAACAAAAAGCAGATAAGATCTTGGAAATAGGATGTCACTAACACATCCTGCGGCCTTAGTCCAATGTTGGATTGTCGCGCCTGTTATTTATTTTTTTTTATTGTCCTGTACAAAAAAGATGAGCTGTCTTAAAAAATCCAAGCCTCAAATTGTTAGTATTTGGAGAAAAAATTCTAAAATAATCGTCCATCCATCTTCAATCCACTGACGAGTTTTAGTAATTTTTGTAGACTTGAGTTCAACGGCTGGATTTGTTCACCTTACCAATTTCACCATTTTTGTGTTGATACAGATTGTGCTGCTTCGACATGGCCGCGGGCCGCATAGAACTGCGAGTTTGACACGTCTGATCTACCCTAATGCCGCTCTCTCAGGTACCAGCATCCTGGCATCCTGTAGTAGGAACAACATTTATAGAGTTTTCAAGGACAAATGTTCTTTTTCTCAAAGGGACCACTTTTATTTATATGCCCCGGGCCCCGTAAATCCTCTGTGCGCGCCTGGGTCAGGGTGTTTGCAAAAAAAACACATTTTTTCCACCTCGTAACTTGTTAAGGGAAAAGTACGACACACTAGAAAACGTTGACCCATAAAAAAAGTTCTTTTTTTTTACAAACATTAGAAATTTCTCTGAATAAATTTGTACGAATCAGCAGACGATAAGTATTAAGAAAGCGTCTCAGCGCTTTAGCATTCTCCTCATGGGCGGAGCCTGGATTTCGTTGAGAGTGGCAACACCAAAATTGTGTTCAACTTCACGATCTTAGCCAACAATTAAGGTTTCAAATTGCGGATTCCCGTTTTTCTTCTGATTTTATTTAACTCGCATGCAGATCATAGCTTGTCTATGCTCATAACTTTTAGTAGCGACGTTTTTTTCGCATCGCGGGTAAATATGACTCGAAAAAAAACGATCGCGGGTAACATCCCGGTTAAGACCAAACAGCTGACATTTGACAGTTTTTGCGCATGTTTGACTCACCTTCGTCGGTTTATTTTTTAGATGTGGTGGATTTTATCACAAAAGATGATTATTTCTTTGCAAAATCTTTTCTCGTGATGAGAAAAACTCTCACATTTGGTTTAAAAAAAAAAAAAAAAAATACCCTCAAATTTCCCCTATGCGTCCGCCATCTACATTTGAGCTCTATCCCGTGTAGGGTAGTTGCACGCGTGAACTTTACCTGGGTAAGCGTCGTTTTTTTATATGAAGTTCTACCCAAACGTGCACGGGATAAACACAATGAAACGTACCTAGTACCTCGCGAAAACAACACCTTAGGGTTTCACTTCGAGAAAGATTTTAGATTCGAAAGATCAAAGGATATTAAATAATGACACTTGGCCGTCGGTTTGAGCCTGAAAAGTACGAGCATAAAATTAGTCTTCGATATTACAGTCTCAGTATCTCTCCTGTTTTCATATCGAATCTTAGGAACGGAATATTTATTTCCGAATGAGATTCAAATTTAAAGTGTGGCAAATCTTGCCTGATGAAAACAAGTCAATGCATCTCATGAACCCTTTCAAAGCAAAAAAAAAATGAAGGGCGGTAATTTGAAGTCTTGCCCGGACAGCATAAGTGCTAGACCGGGCGCTGCGAGCAGTTCCGCGACATTTTACTGAACTTTTTCTGAACAATTTCAATGTTTAAGCCAAAATTCTATATTGTTTGCATATGGTTGCGCAACATGTTCGAATACTGTTTATAAACAGTTCCGCAGCAAGTTGGTGTATTTAATTTATAATTTGACAGTTGCGTCACAATCGGATAAGCATTCCCTGATACTTATTCCTCAGGAGAATCTTTATTCCAGTGTGGACTATGACATTTTTGAATAAAACGTGTGAAACGGGAAAAAAGTAGTCTGTAAATAATACTACCCAGATGCCATTTAAAAAAAAAAGAAGTTTAAATCAGAATATATATGTTTTTTATCTATAATGCTGTAAAGGTCCAAAAATTATTTAGAAAATAAAAAAGTACTGGAAGAGTTGAAAATGACACGAATTTCGCTATAACCGAAGATAGGCATGTTGGGTATTAGATCAAAGGGAACATCGAGTACATTCCATTTCCGATGTTTTCTTCTAGTCTCAGGCACCGAGGACGGAGAAACTTAAATCCAAAAAGGACCAATTTTAGCATCTTAAACACTAACTTTTTTGTGGGGCCCTAATATTGCAGATTGCTAAAATAGAAATCAATTCTTGACGAATAAGATTAAACACTTTATGTATGCATGTGAATATTAACCCTTCGTTAGGCGCGCACCCATTTGTCACGTGGTTAGGCGCGCGAGTCATGTATCATCTTTCAGAATTTCTAAGACAAATTCAACAGGTAAATAAAAACAGCGCATAGCGTGGTGTCAGGTAACTCAAGCCAGACACTACGTTGCATTTTCATTTACCTGTTCAGACATGCATTTTCCCACACAGTAAATTTTGCTTACTAAACTATTTTTCTATATAAAAATGAAGACGATACATGGCATAGCCCCCCAGTCGATCATAGTTAGTGTATACTGTCGTAATTGTTAACGAAAAGAGTAATAAAGTGTTGTTTATAAAAAAGTGAAATAATTTGCGTTTTTAATAGTGAGAAGGTTTATTTATTTTTTTTTGTCGCTCCTGAAGGGCCACAACTAAACTCGCGGGCTACAATTGTAGCCCAAATTTAAAATTATATAAAAAATATTGCTCAATTTTAATTTTTTTTTCTTGCTCGGTCTGTGGTCTCTTGATTAGGCTGTACAGATTAAAAAATATAAAATCCTTAATTTTTTATTAAAATATATATAATAAAAGAGGGCAAAATGCAGATTAGTCCTTTTTTTAGTCTTTTTTCACAATAACTTACGTAGGTGAACAAAATAGTTACTTTTCAAAATGAAAACCCCAAAAAAGTTTATATTCTCAGAAATCAACAAAAAATCTTCGAAATGGAACACTGAGCGAGAGAATGCAGTTAAAAATGCCCAGTTTGTGGAATTCCAAACTAAGCTCATTTTTGGGTACCCAATATTCACAATTTTTTAAACTGGGAGTACCGTTTCTTGCTAGAAAGCTAAATATATAGTAAGTCAAACTAATTGAATTTTACTCATAATATTCATATTAACTGTTCTCGCAATATTAACGCTAGAATTGATAAATATTTCACCCAGAAACTAAGTAATGTTAGTAACAGGTAACATACCCCGCTCAACTCCAGGTTTTTTGTTAAAATAGTAATCTAATTTTTGTACATTTATCTTGAAACCCTTTTTTTTTCAAACATTTTACTGTTCCTATTTTCTACAATGTTTTATAATAATATTTTTATTTTAATGGATATCTATGAGTACCAAAAAAGTAACATGATTGGGCGCACGGGCTACACTTGTAGCCCAGTGGACTTTGATCGCAAAAAAATATTAGTTTCTAGGCTCAATTAATATCAAAAATATTCTTATTCGATTAAGAAGCAACATTTTAACAGCTACTGAGCAGTTCGAATGAATTCGGTTTATATCTCGAAAATGATCGCCATTTAAAAATGTGTGGGCTACAATCGTAGCCCGCGCGCCCACTGAAGGGTTAATTGAATTTCCTAGAAAAGTCTAAGTTTTAAACACCTTGATCCATTTTCAAAATTCCTTTAACACGCAATTAGAAGAAATTTATTCACTCTTATCCAGGTTACCTCACGGGCAAACTATTGTCAGCTTTGCAGGTTTTTTGGTAAAATTTACCGTTACAAAATCGGGTTAATTTTTTTAACGAAAATTGATTTTTGATATAAGATTCAATTGACTCAGAAATGCAGCCTTGAAACGAACTAGAATTTTATCAGAAATTTTATGTAGTTTCAATTTTTGGTTTTATTAAGTCTAAGCAAGAAAATGAAATGATGTTAAAATATCTAAATCTATGTAGGTACATTGACAAATTCATCTAAAATGGTTTCATTATTTTCAGAATTGACTATCCCGTCCGGCGACAATCGACTTGTACCAAAAGTGAAGCCACTGTGTTTAAAACAATTCAAGTGATACCGGTGCTCACTTCGGTTCAAGCTAAGCAAGCGTCAAGCACTGTAATAGCTTGAGATAAGGCTGTTGCTGATGCAGCCTCGTCGATAGCAGTTATTAAAATGTCGCATGCAACGCAAAATGTACTTTGAGGCTTCTTATAATGCCTTGTTCAATGGGTTGTAGCGAGCAAGTTGTGTTGTGTTACATGCATCAACTCAATATTGAGTTGCAGCGCGCATTGTCAAGAAACACTATGACTTTTCGCTTTTGATCCCCCATTTTCTTGCCGAACTGTATCATCCACTCTTCAAAAATGGTGGATGTGAACCATGCACATATATTATGCCGCCAGGTTAAACCAAATAGGGATTCCACTTCTATATTCTTAAAAGCTCGAGGCTTACGTGCATTAACTATAAAATGTAATAAAATAAAATTTGCAGCAAATGGGGTTGCTAAGTTGCTTCACAAGGGTACAAAATTTCAAAGAGATCACTTAATGTGCTTCCGGATTTAGCGAAAGTCATACATTACGTAATATAAAAAAAACGATTATACATATATCGTTGAACGCATCGTAAATAAATCTAAAGCCTCAATCGCAATACTCCGTTCCGTTCCATTCCGTCAACCATCCAATCCGTTCCGTTTTGTCAAAATATTAGTGCAAAGCACAATGCTCCGTTCCGTTCTGGCAATTGTCATACGTTTTGTCGGAGTTTCTTGAAATGTTAGAATTGCTTTTTTTTTTATTTATACTTACTGTACCTAATGTACGGCTTCGATGTACCGTATTCATATCCGTTTGTTATGCTCCTGAACTGTCATTTTCCATAAAGTGAGGTTATGTGATCCGTAAAAGTTGAATTTTGGTCAACTCTTCCGATCCGTTCCGTTCCGTTACAACCATTGTGTGCGTTTACATGCCCAGTCCGTAAGGTCTACTTTTGACAGCTGAACGGAACGGAACGGAACGGAGTATTGCGATTGAGGCTTAACTTGTCA
Organism: Microchrysa polita; assembly: GCA_949715475.1. Taxonomy (NCBI): domain Eukaryota; kingdom Metazoa; phylum Arthropoda; class Insecta; order Diptera; family Stratiomyidae; genus Microchrysa; species Microchrysa polita. The sequence goes on along the minus strand of OX454416.1, from coordinate 136,845,012 downwards.
CTTGTTGGCATTTGGCTGATAGCTAAGGTCTTGACATTTTCATTAAAAGTGGTAACGGCGATGACCCATAACTGCGTTGAATTTCAGAATTGCTCATAGAATAGTTCACGAGTGAAAATGATCGTGTTCGGACGTGTTTCGACGGTTATAACTTGCGAACACTAATAGGTAGTACCTTCAAAATTGAATATGCGGGATTGCGGAATCATATTTTTTTATCTATGCATGTTTTACAGAACATAATTCATTTATTTGGTACTCGCATAATCGCATATAACTTATTTTCTCCCTTTAAAGTGAAACAAATTGCAATTTAATGTCTCGAAGCGTATGGCACGACATTTAACCAGATGTTGTCCAACTTAAATTCAAATATCTAGCAACTTTCTCCCCTTCTAAATGTTAGACACAGATGAAACCCATTTTATTATAAGAATACATATTTCTAACACAAGTGCAGAATAAAATGTCGTCTCGTCTATGAAATAAATATGCTTAGAACGGACTTACATTCTCTCGTATATTTGAACTTTATGTGTGACTTCATTTACTTTTTTTTACGAGTCCATCTTTGACGTCGCTATCACAGAACCTTTATGGAATAATATCCTTAGGGTGAGATTTACGTAGCCATTTGTGAGTTGCCGCGCCGACCGTGCCCGAGAAACAAGTTGAATAAAACGCTAAATGTCAACAGAGTGTTTTACACCGGGCAAAACCACAAAAATAATAAAAACCATTAAATTATGTTTTAATGGCGACATTTAGCGACTAATGAGTGTTCGTTGTTTTTTTCTCTCTCTTTTCAGAAACATTATAATGAAGAATTACGAAAAAGTTTGACGATTCGTCAGGATATACTTGGCGTCTACTATATACATATACTATGGAGGATGACGGATGATATGGGAAAGATGGATTAGCTGGATAAAGTTCAAAATTTTCATTTTACCGAAAGTCATTTTAAGTGCCACACAATTTATACAATGTCATGCTACTTAAATGAGAATTATTCTAATTTGTTGTGTAAAAGTTTTTTGGGTCCGGTAAAAAAAGGGATATCATTAGAGTATCCCTGATTTTGGGATAATTGGATTTTTCGCAATGTAATGACATGCATGCATTCGAATGTTGATGTCGCTGTTTTAGCAACGGTATTTACTATTTAAAGGTGCCTTTTAATATCTTAGCTCTATGCCATTCGTAAGGTTATGATCGTGTATAGTTTGGGTTTGCAGACTGCGTTTATATCTGTTTTCTTGCAAAACATTGGGAAGGTTTTACTGAAACGTTACAACTTAAATTGCAGAGCACCACAGTGCCCATACTTGGTGAAAATTTCAAGGTCTTACATATCCGCGCTCGGAAGTTATACCTGTGCGTAGTTGTGATTCAAAGTTCAAAGTTTGTCTTATACGCTCAATAGTTAGCTTTGTCTACACTCAGAAAAAAATTTCTTTTAATCTAAAGGCAAATTACAGACCGTATGAGATTCTGGCTAGGATTTGGAGCCCATGAAATATCTTGCAAGGGACAATGATAGAAATATAATTCAAAAATATAAAGTGCATTTTTAGGGTTTTTTTTCGAATTTTTTCAAAAACCCCTTATGAAATTGGTTTTGTCCGTCTGTTCCCTAAAAAACTCGCGAACGGCTCAATCGATCGTCATGAAATTTGATGAAAATATGTAGAATGGTAACAGTCTTAGGCACGAAATACTTAGAAGTTGGTAGGGCAAAGATAACAGGGTGTCCCGAAGAGTTGAAAAAAGTCTAGTTTTTCAGTTTTGATTAGAGATGGACTTATGAATACTCATATCATAGGACGCGACGAGTACATTTTATATAAGTTACATTTTTTCCAGTTTCGAGTAACGGTAATGGAGTTTTAATGGCGTTTGAACCTTTGATTTGCCGGATAATAATAAAGTTTTGCCCTGTATGGAATTTCTGCGGATTAAGGACTTTGGGGATAGGTACCCTAATCGACTCATAACTGTTTTCTGTTTGTGACAGTAATCTATGCAGGGTGTCTCATTCATGGTGGATGATATCTCAATGGTAGCTAGTGAGGTTCATTTGGGGAAAATTAATGTACAAAGGAACCCCTCTATTTCTAACTGTTCCAATGTAACAGCATTTTTTGTAAAAATGACTTGCCGATTTGCCGAACTAAATCAAAGTTTGCCACACTACCATACATTTTATCCGAGATATGGCTTCACTCTCTGAAACTACATAAATTTTACAATAAATAGACGCCTCGCTCGTTACGAATTTGCTCGTATCTTCCGGGATACATCCGTTCATACTTTAAAGAAATAAAAAAAAAACAAATGATAAAAATTCATTTTAAAAGCATAAAAATGTTACAAAAAGTGGCGCGACTGGATGAAGGTTAAGTGGAGGAATTTGGAGCGACACTTTTTTTCGCTCCGCTCTGCTCCCGCTCCGACTAAACATTTTAGGCCTCGCTCCGCTCCATTAATACAACAACACTTCATTGTTCTTAGTAAATATTTATTATTATCCGCGAATTCAACTTTTTTGTTCGGCTAGACCGGGGTTGAGAAATCTTGGAAAGAAGTAAGCAGGCCCATTTCTTGCGGTTGCTTCCTAGCACGATTCACCCGACTTGGAAACGCCTACGTACTAAGACACAGCCTAAGGTCGCGCCAGAACTAGTGGGCGGATCACGCGGCACGGGCACTCAGGCCACTAACTCGACCCATTGTACCATTCCGTTGAGCTTAGGCGCTTCCGTTGTCGGCAGGAATCTAAGTTCTCCCAGGTTCCGGCATGGATCGCAGCCGACTCCCCGTTTAGGGTAAGCTTGATCACGAATGATGGTATGCCGAAAGCATGTGTGGGCCGTGTCGAGCTAGTTCATCTGCCATCTCGTTCCCAGAGATGTTTGAGTGTCCCGGCACCCACATCAGCTGTAGCCCGTTTAGTCTCCCCAGCATGACTGTCAGAGCAGATTCGAAAGTTGAGGCCGCGCCAGTTGTACCGCATACATTCATGGGTTGCCCTGCAGAAGTTGTGATGATCAAGAGGAAGAAGAGAGTGTTCATGGTTTTTTTTTGTGAATGCCTTATCCGAGAAAAGAAAGCATTCAGTGGGTTCGAGGTATTTTTACAATACAGATGATCTTCGGGATGTGAGCTCCATATTGCTCAACAAATACATTGTAACCACAGGCTGATTTTAAACGGAACGTACAAGAATGACTCCATCGGTGGTATCACAATGGACCAATCTTTGGTCTAAGTGCCCTTGGCGTAAGCCAGGCGGCCCCTTTACCTAACCTAACCATGTGGGCCCACTCCTAGAGGTTGTGCCTTATCGTTGCTACTTCTCTTGGATTTTGTAATAAAAATATGGTCTTACAAGTTCTCCGGTGTAATTATTCAAATTTAAATTTTGTCTCAAAAAATACAAAAAAAAAATTAGAACATGTTCCTGAACCGTAGACGTTCAATACTCTTGTTCATTTACGGACCTCTGCGTTATGTTTTGTCAATTTTTCCTGGTGTAAAAAATCGGACGTGAGGGGCAAGCCGGGCGGTCGCCCGGGGCGCCAAATTATGAGACGGCTTTCTGAATAGTACTCAAAAAAGAAAAAAGTGGAAAAGGCCGAAAATAAAATATGAATTAATATCAACTTCAACTTCGATTTAGTGGATTAGCAATCGTAGAAACTACAGATTAACTACATTAAAAGGAAAGTTGTGTTTTAAAGAAAAAAAAATATTGCAAGGTGTGAACAACCCACAATTAATACGAAGTGCTGAATCATAAAAAGATGAGGAAAAATTGTAAAAGTCTGTGACTCTAGCACGCGTCTATTCACGGACACCCTGTTAACTTGGTTCTACATACATACTTCAAAAATATTTGTGGCACACACTATTATCATTCTATGTATTTCCACCAAATTGCATGTTCATTGTTCAATCAAGTTAAAAGATATACATTGAAGAAATGCTTAAGGTTTGTGTTCGTAGAGACGACTCATGGGATCATCGCTCAGCGATCGAAGTTAACACACCTGTTTTGACCACTATATGCGGATAATTTCTGTACAGACATGTTCCGGTAGGTCGTAGTCAACACAAGGAAAGTACCACCATTCAAAAAATATTCAAATATGGCCCGGAATTGGATGCAAAACAACGATCGCTAAGCGATCATCACGTCAGTCGTCTCTACGAACACGTACCTTTAAGAGGCTTCTCTTGCATTGTGAAAGGCTCTTAGTAAATACTTACTTGGCTATATTTCCGGTTTGGATACAGTTATTCGAATGAAAATTCATAGACATATTCGCTATGTAATTTTCTAAAATCTCTTAGAAGAATTTTCATATTTGGAAACCTAAGAGGGGCTACGCACGAACAAATTGAAATTTTACAAATTTACTGTTATTTACTTTTCCTTAGCAAAAGTCAACAGTCTTAATATTTAACGTATATAAGGCCATACTGACCAATCTTTCAACAAAGTTTCATAGCGATCCCTATAACGGTTTAGAAAAACGGAGGTCGAAAAGGAAGTTTAACTTTAAACGCCAATAACTTTTTTACCGTTACTCCAAACTAAAAAGTTTTAACTGATATGAGATGTACTCGTTTAGATCTTTGATTTAAATAGCCATACGTCAATCTCCGATAAAAACTAAAAAAGTCGACTTTTTTCAAACGTTCGGGACACCCTGTTATATTCTTCCTACCAACTTCTAAGGTATTTGTGCCAAAGGCTGTAACCATTCTACACATTCCTACCAAATTTCATGACAATCGGTTGAGCCGCTCACGAGTTATTTAGTGAACAGACGGACAGACGGTCAGACGGACAAAATCGATTTCATAAGGGTTTTTTGAAAAAATATTTTCTAAAAAACCCTAAAAACTGAAAAACGACGTTTTCCGCCGTTTTTTTTTAATCGATATAACCTTGTATTTGATATCTTATATCATAATTTCTTTCGTGCATTAATTCCGATAAAACCAATGAGAAAATAATAAGTATTAATGCCATCTATAGGATGCTTATGAAAAAGCAGTGCGCAGCTAGCATTGAACCCATGACTGCCGTATCGTTCGTCCTATGCCTCAACCACGCGAACAATCTGAGCATTGCTCATAAGCAGTTGCAGTTGCTCCTATAGAAATATTTAACAATTTTTTATAAAATCTTTTCTGCAATAAATCTTCTTTCATGTTGTTTTACCAATAGTTGCTATAGAAAAACTGACAATCATTCGTTTGCAGTGAGAAGATTTTACAGTGTTTCAGTCCACAAATGTACCCAGTTTCTGTGTAGAGATTTTTAGCGGCTTCAGAAATTGACAATGAGTCAAGACTTCAAACAATTCCATTGAAGATCCACTTTGGTATTCCTAAGTACTTCACCACTCTCAACTGTTCCCACAATTACGAAGCCTTTACTCCTGCAAAATTACGATAAACAATTTATCGGATGACAATTTGTCATACTATTAGGCTGAAACAACACTGATTATCTGCTATAGGAAAATATTGCATGTGTGTGTTCATATGTGATTGGTTGGTTGATTTATTTTTGCTAACAGGATTACCCCTGTGTGTTACTATGCCATCCAATAAACACAATAAAAAAGTAATAATGGAGTACTTTTTCAGCATCATATTAAGAGATAGTATTACAGAAGCTTTACAGCACCATCTTTAAATTCCTTATACAATCTACCTTGCATAGTACCTTAGGGTTGGCTATTTGTTTTCTTGCCCGGGGCGGCGTAAGTACTTGAGCGGGCGCTAACCACCTATCGATTTCGAACACAAGAAATTTCGGAAACGTTACGCTACTGTAGGTAAGGTATGTATTGAACAACATATTCCTATAATATGAACACTCCAGGAATCAATCTAGAAACAAATTACAACTGCTTAATTATGCATATGGGCTGTTTAGTTCATACCTAATTGGAATGTAAATTTACTCAATCTCCAGTTATTTGTGCTTACGGCTTGTGTTAATCATCAGAACATCTTTAATGCCGCGAGAATAACCCATTGATTATATTGTATTCAGATGATGATCAATTTCGATAGAGTTTACAATCGATTGGTCGGTTGATTGTCTCTAAAGGCAACACAAATGACATGGTGGTGGTTGGTTTATATCTATTTCGGCCGACGACTTTGTCTTGTAGTGGTTGCGCTCAATGAACAGGTGTTAGTAGACCGCATTGTGAGCAAACAACTGTTTCGTCGTAATGATGTGTTCAACCATTCAAGTGTTTATTTTCCACTAGAGTAATCACTTTCTAGCAGTCATCTGGATATGCTACATTGCTTCCACATTACACAGACACATTCCGAGTATTACGTAGTTTCCTTGTTACTCTATCGCTCTATCGTCGTCGTCGTCCTAGACAGAGACAATCCTGGCACTGTCGTTTCCAATTATGACAAAATGTTGACAACATTAAGTTCGAAACAATGAACACATTCTATTTAAGTTGCAAGCAACCCAGCCTTAAAATATACAAGTTTCGACATTATACCAACTAACATCCTATTCGAAACCTTCCGGCCAACCATATAGCCGGTGTATACACCATATACAGGACCAATATGTACACTAGAACCATATTTAAGTTGGATTGTTGATTAAGGTTGACTGTTACAGTTGGATTATTGCTTGCAATGTTGTATGAAATTAGTGGCCCAGCTACCTTGTCATATGTGGCGCACAAAATGTTAGATATATGCTCACTGCACGGATGTATCCTGCCGGTAGTTAATGTGTAGTAATTCAGCCGGCAGCGAAATAGTGCGAAACATGCCAGAGTGTAATGTCGGGAAGCGGAAACATGAGCATAACTATACGTATAGAGAGGAGATGAACAAAAGGCATCCTGAAAATTATCCTTAATGAAGTTGTCATAATGGGGTCAGAGTTTTTCATGTCAAAATAAGTGAGAAATTAATGGGGCCGGTAATTCAAACATTCCCACGGAGATGATATGGGACGTGTCCCATTGCGCTAAATATAATGTTCAGGTAGTCGACTGTCTGGAAAGGATATGCACATATGGTTGAGTCGCGAATTAAATTTAAGGTAGTGAATTAAGAAAAATTACAGATATTACGTTTGTAATAATGCCATCAGCTGAAGATAAATGCCTTAACATAAAGGTTTGCTTTCCATTTATATCCATTTAATATTTTCATAAAAACTCTACTCCTATACTATGTTACAAAAATTTATCTATTTAATTGACACAATATCCTCGGGGATTATCTAGTTTAATTTAAATGTAGCTTTCGGCTGAACGGATGTCTGCACGTATATAAGCAGAAGTTTGAGTCACGCAGACAAAGGATATGACTTTCGGCACTTGCCAAGCAGAAGACAAACTTCGCCATGAACAATTTACTCCAAAATGCGTCACTGATCCTTTAGTAGAGTGCTGACTTCTTTTCGTTTTTTTTTTCCTAAGGATTTTCGCAGTATCTTTTCTCAAACTCTATCTTATACGAATATCTACACTACATAGACCGTGCGGCATATGCAACTTGCGTTAACCCCAAAAAACTTTGTCGTTTCTCTTGAGTCACTTTTCTGTGTCGTTAATTTTTGGCGAGAAAGTTGTTAGACATTGTGTGTGTGCGTTGTTTATTTCGCCGAGATAAACTACATTAACTCCTTACAACACCATCCGAGATTCAGGAGGTATTGAAGCCATGTGTAAGAGTTATCACAACCCCAAAAAAGTCCTCGAGAATCCTTTTTGTTCTTCATTTATTTCGGATGCCCGTTTTATAAAATATATCTTATTCGCACCCGCCCAACGACGACGACGACGACGATGGACAAGTCGCGTGAACAGGATTCGACGAGGAAGGATGAAGGATGCGATGAATGTTTAAGTTTTAAATTAACATCAAAATGCATGCCACATTTTATACTGCGCTGACATCGACTATAGTACGGAGAATTATGTATTCGTACGTTGTCTTACATTTAAAATGCCAGTCGGCAAAAGCTGATGAAGCAGGATTTTTGGCTTCCTTATACGAGTATGTATGTATACGACGAAGGCTACATGGAGGTGGTGTGGCGGATGAGAACGAGATTATGATCCTGTGCTATTTCGGGAAACCGATGAAGTAGATGGAAGTAAGGATTGGAAGGAGCTTAACGAGCTGATCTGAAGCAAAAATGAGCACTGCGTTTAGAGTTATATTTCGTGACCGGAAATTGGAATCAAATTTGTATGGATTTATATTGAATTGTACATTTCGGAGTTAAACGCTGAATTTTTACGTGACTATTCTAGAATCTCTGTATATGTTAAAAATTACGCCTAACTGGAATATCGAATATAGAAACTTTAATTACGTACATCATTTACACCTTTAAGTGCCGACACGGAGTTTTGCCGACCCGGTGACACTGCCAAGGTGCAGGTTCCGCTGTGCTCCCGAACCGCCATCATTCTTAGGTTACATCTAGCCTCGAATCTAATGCACATAAAATAATAGTTCTATAGAGTTTTGCTAATATAACTTGAGTTTTGGGGAAATTATGACGGGTTTACGGTATGTGAGACCTTATGTGGTGTTTGTTTTATTTTTTTTTATATTAGCATTTTGCACAAACAAATTAAAAATACAAAATTATTAAATTATCTTTAAAATAGTTTCCTTGGCGTACTTCGTCCGCCATTTCGAAATTCTAATCAATATTAATTGAAAATTAAGCGTAATTTAGACTTTCTATAAAAAATTGACTGTATTCGGCTATTTTCACCGTGATAACGCTCTTGTATGAACTCATTTTAAGAGGAGATTAATCGTCTTTTACGTCAAAGTTCCATGCATGTGATCATATCACCCAAGATACAAACCAATGTACCGAATATGGCCGCCAGGTGGCGCTAGTATCGTTAAGAAGAAAATTCACTCGATAGCGGATCTAGGGAATTCCCCAGCACTTGTTCAGTATCGATTTCTTCATGTTTTCTTAGCACCCGTTCAACACCGTATGAACTGAATGTCAAGTTCCTTTGTATCGCATATTTTAGCCTGCCTTTTTCCCTTTATTTATTTAAGCCATGATTTGTTCCGCATCAGTATGAAGACTTCGTTCATTCACAGAAAGGTACCCCGATTTGTTTGGGTGATACCCCAAGAATTTATTTATTTATTTAATTTATAAAACAAAGTAACTACAAAGTATAAAATGAAATGGAAATTCAAATCAAGAAACAGCAATAATTAATTCAAAATTCAATTAACTCAATATAAAACGAATTCAAATGATCGAAATGGGAAAAAAGAAAGAAACGAAAAAGTCAAAGAAGAAATCTTAATTGTTTTCAAAAAGAATACGTTTGACAGTTTTTCAAAAATTGACAACGATTGCGGAAAATACCCGAGCGGAAGGAAGTCATGTTTCCGCGGAAGCCGAAGTGAAGAAAAATGATAGTATAATTCAGTCCTTGCAAATGGAATAGAGAAAAGAGACAAAGAACAGGTTATTCGGTTGGGAACTCTTAGAGGAATCTCTTCAGGCAAATTTGAAGAAAAAATCCGTTGACAAATGCTGAAGAAAAATCACTCAATCAGGTAGATTCTGCGTAGTTCAAGCAGACAAGAGGCTGGAACCAATTTTTAAATTGCCGAGTTTGCAATTTTTCGTTTGAAGAAATAAAAAATGTAATTGCAAAAAAATACTGCCACCGAAATATATATAAGTTCACACACAAATTCTACCATTTTTATCTTCTAATAATTCCTAGACCGTTATAAATTTCGAAAATGATTTTTATTATGTTGCTTACAAACTTCCGTTTCGAAATACTGTTACTTTGGAGAAATCATTTCCGTCAGTTTAACTGAAGACTTAATAGTGTCCGAATCGTGCGTTAAGGTCCATCTAGATTAGTCGCCAAATAGCGTCACGTGCAACCAAATGGCTGTTGTCATTCCATCCAAACTGATCGCCATTTGGGTGTGCGTCCAGTTTTGATATTCAATACGGCAACTCAACCAACCGCTTGTCAAATTCAAAGTGACAATTTTGCAAGTTGCAACTTTTGTTCGTTGTTTTGTGTAAAATTTAATAATTCTTGAATGACCGTGTAATAATTCAAACGCGCAGAGTCCGAATTTGATAACTAAATCTAAAGAAATCACCAAAATGAAATTTTGGTTATGTCATTTTCTGTCTCTATTTGGCTGCTAGTGTAGATGCTAAGTAGTAGCCAAATGGCTGTTCGTGATGCCAGTTTTAGCCATTTGGCGACTAATCTAGATGCACTTTTAGTGCTGCGAAATATTTATACGTTCGTGTCCGTTATTTTTCAATTTCTCGCACCAGAAGTATTTTTTTTCGTCGTTTTTTTTTTTTGGGAAACAGTCTGCTAACATTTGAACGAAACTTAACAAAGACATTTTTTTAATTACTGGTTGTTTCAGTTTGTTTTTTTTTTTTGCAACTTGCCACGTGGCATCTTCCTTGAAAAACAAGGTGGAATAATAGCGTGTAAGGATTGCGGCCTTTCAAACCGCAGAATTGCAGAAAAAATTTGTAGATCATCATGTGTCGTCAACAATTTAAAGAAGTTTAATCTGGATGGCCCCGATGGTGTTAAATATTATGTATTGGCACCATTTAGGACGAGAAAAAGGAGTTGCCATGAGCCGAAACTTTGGTGGTGGCGCTATAATGATTTGGGGTGCATTTTCATTTGCAGGGAAATTACCTTTGGCCTGGGTTTAACCGAAAATGACCGCGAGTGATTATGTGGAGATATTAGAGACATCGCTCATTGACCATGCCGAGTAAATTATTGGACCGGAATTTATTTTCCAACAGGATAATGCCAGTATCCATCGGGCGCAAACGACAACAGAATGGTTCCAAGAGAAAAACATTACAGTTTTAGATTGGCCAGCCCGTAGAACCGAACTCAACCCCATTGAAAATTTATGGAGAATACTTGTTACGCCCATGGAAAAGTATAGATATCAGACCGCATCGGAACTCAAAGGAGCGATCCGCCCAGCTTGGAAGAAATTTACCAAAATGTCCTGGAAAACCCAGTAAATTCAGTCCCAAGACGAGTTGTCCAGGTAATAAGAAACAATGGAGGACCGACAGGATATTAATTTATATCAAATCGTTGAATTTTTTAAAATTATACGCTAAAACAATAATAGTGTAGTTCCGAGGTGATTTAAGATTGCAAAATGTGGTGGAGAAAATTTTTTTTTTTGTTTCTTATGTTTTTTGGGGTGCTGAGCTCGAATCCGGAGCTTCCCACCAAAATTTCGTTGCGGAACAGGATCAAAACCGCGAAAAAACCCCAAATTTTCGGAGTTTTCCCGTTTTTTTGTTTATAACTCCGAAAGTGTACATTTCTCCGAAAACCTGTCCCTGGAAATATTAGAGAAAACATAACTGCGGGTCCAACCCGCCATTAATCATTAAAATGTGTTAAGCGGTATTGCTACAATTGATAGTCACTTTTTTGGCGTTTTTTTTTTGCAATTTTCACCCTGTTTTGCAACGAAATTTTGGTGGGAACTTACAGATTCAGGTTCTGCACTCTAAAATACACAATGTACAAGATAAATGCAACTTTTACGACCAAAAATGAAAAACCGTTCAATCTCAAAAAATTTTTTCATAAAATTGAGCTATGTTAAAATTGGCAAATTTAAATTATCCACTGTAGTAATACCGCTCAACAGATTTTTAATATTTATGTCTCTTTGGACGCGCAATTATGTGCTCTCTGAAATATTCATGGAGAGTTTTTCGCAGAAATAAATAGTTGCAGAATTAGGGGGCGAATAACGGAAAAACAGCAAAAATTTTAGGGTTTTTCACGATTGTGACCCTGTTCCGCAACGAAATTTTGGTGGGAAGCTCCGGATTCGTGCTCAGCACCCCAAAAAACATAAGAAACAAAAAAAAATTTGTCTCCACCACATTTTGCAATCTGATGTACTAGGTTTATCACGTAGTAACTACACTATAATTAAACCAGCAATATTTGGAAATGAATTTATAATTATTTCGCACTAAAATTTAAGAAGTTTTCTATTTTCTTTAACGGGATCTACATTGTACATGTACATTTTTTTAATCTTATAACCTATGAGAAGTATTATTTCCCTAATAAATAATTTGTAGTCGATCGATTTAATATTTAATTTGTTTCTATTGATTTTTGAAGCTTTTTATAGGTGAACTTATAATTATTTCGGTTGCTCTAGTATAAAATAATTAGAATCAGAAAAAAGTAGTGAAAATTTCAAGATTTCTTTTGTTTGACTTTTTCACCGAAAACTAAACTTTCTCCCTATTGCGCCCCGAATAATTGCATCACCCGAAACCTTGAAAATGCTGCTAGATGAGGTGTACCGACCTCAAAAACATACGTAGACTTCCACAAAATTGAATTTCATACCGAAAAAATGATGAAGAGGAAATTTTTGCTACTTTGAATTTTTCCCGCATTGTTAGGCAACACTAATTTGGTATTTTCTCGACATGACGTTAAGATAAGAATGGGTAAAAAATTGTGCTCTTCAAAATTTCGCCCAATTGTTTTGTAAGTTTGAAAACTATCGTTTGAAACAGTACTAATGATACAGCTGTCAGTTTTCCAGCAAATAAATGATTCCAATTTCATGCTTATTGACATAGTTTCGGGAGGGGTCCGGACCCCCTGGACCCCTCCCCTGGCTACGTCCATGCTACCCATCCCTAACTGAAAATCGGTAGAACTGACCGTATTTTAACGCAAAAACTACCAATAACCCTTTTGATTAAAAGTTCGCGATTAAAAATTCTAAAATTCAAAACATTCGCGAAAAACAAGATTAAATTATACATTTCCATATAATTCTTTCATTGAGCTCTTATTTCCGAGTATACATGCGGCAACCTAATTTCAAAATATATTTTTTTTAACCGTCAGTGAATTTATACAATCCGTCGTACTGGGAAAAGCACGTACATACATACATGTATGTAAAAGTATGTAAAAACATACATGATACCATACATCCAACAAAAACAGCAACACAAAATTGGATGTTTACGATTATTTGTAACTTTATTTGAAATTCAGTTTCGACATGAGTGTACAGTAGACACAGGACATTCCAACATGGGGCAAAAGGAAGGTTGATGAAAACTTTCAAATTAAAAATATTGATGTTGCAATCATTTCACGTTGTGTAAGTTTCTATATGTATTTACGATATACGAAAAAAGTTGTTTGTATTTGGTGTAAAAATATTGTATGTCCAGTCAAGTGAATATGGTAAAATTGGTTGGCAATTAAAAATACACAAAGTTGATTATTTTGAATGAGTTCGATTTTCGTTGAGTAGAAATATGTTATGTAAATAAAATAAATGTTTCTAAATTTGTATTTTGTACATTTTGTGTAAATAAATAAATAACTGACTCGTGAAAAATGTGTTTTACTATGGTTCATTGAGTAAAATTAACAAAAATTAACCCATAAGTTAGCTGTGGCGCTAAATGAAATAGGTACCATACATTGATAGGCCGGTCCTAATTACATATGTATTTTCAACTCATCAGCCACTAACTTAACAGGGTCATTACCCTTTATAGGTACATCAGCGCGTAAAATTACTTTCCTCTTGGACCCATATAAGCACTTAAAACATTCATTTAAAACCTAATATAATATTCAAAATTATCGACAGGACTCTGCCATTTACCCAAACGCAATAGACATTTTCCATTTGAAACCACCTCCTCGTTCATCGTTCACTATAACGTTCGCTCAAGCATCAAAAGCAAATAATTTTAACTTTCTCATACCTGAGTTAGTGGTTTCTTCATATATAAGTTTCCTAAGTGCACTCGTATCAATATCATAAAAGTTTTCCTAGAAATTATATTATCACCACATACGGCTCGTATACAACGTAATTGTGTGCATTAGGCACTATAAAACGTAACGTGTCTGTGTCCCACACTATATTACCGCAAGTCCCTCAAACTTTGGATAACTATTGACTGAGAAAGTCGAAAATTTAATTAAACGGACCATTGAGCAATTTGCAATGTAAAGGACTGATTTATAAGGGTCCAGGAATTCAGCACAACTTTTCCCTTTTGAATCTATGTATTTTACAAGATTGCCTCGGCCGGTAATTGATATCAGTATCGTTCAGGTAAATTGGTAAAAGATATGGTTGTGGTGGAGAAATTCCATTCCCAAGAATGTGAAATTCTCCAAAGTTAGGACACATATAAAAGGAAAGTGTTTGAACATTATGAAAAGGATCAATATTTGAATGTTTAATTGAAGGCGAGAATAACGAAGCAAGGTATTATTTGTAGCTACAATAACGTAAAGTCTCGAAAAAATATCCTTCTATAGCCGATATCGTTCCACTGGGACGTATACTAATCAATTAATCAATGCCCTATCATCAACTTAATCTCAAATTCAATACATTCCAAGACAGTAATTAAACAGGTGCGAACTTACCCAAATTAAATCAAAGGACTTCCCCGATACTATTCCAAGCCCATGTGTGTGTAATCACAAAGCCGTTTATAGACATCAATTTGTGCATTCATTAACTACCTTTCGCTCAGAAGACGATATGGTGTTGTTGTAGAGGAGGAGTAACCAAAACGCACTCACTTCATGCCGTACGCCTTGATAATGCTTGCCAGAGAACCTACATATAGAGGAACCCTCCATAGGACATCCATCACAACTTCAATGAAATATGTCCGTCATCAATTCTGGTCATACCACCAGGATATCAAGTTATAATGGCATCGTACCTGTGTACCCTAATTATCTTTTGCGAGACATGAACACATTTCAAAAGCTTGTGACGCGGCCTACATTGTTGCTTATGACTTTTGGGTACGGGAGGAAACCCTAGTTTATTGTGGTGGAGAATTCGTTAGAGGTGTGATTAAATATGTGTTTATGTTGAAAGCTTTCTTTTTTACTTTTAAAATGCACACCTTGAGGTTATATGTTTGATACTGGACTGACTAATTGATTTTTAGAACGCCCAACTAATGGCTGAAATCACGCAAATTTTCAATTCAGCTTTAGTTCCTGTCGTTAGCGGAAGAAGGGTGGGTTGTGGGCTTTTAGGTTATTCATTGCTGTTTGGAGGAACAGTAAAAAGATATTTCGTTGGAAAATTTATTGAAAATATTAACATGAGGTTACACTGTTTCAGATTTAAGATTATGCCAGTTTTTAAAATAATAACGGGAGTCCGGTACACTTCAACCACATTTTGCTTCATTGCTGATAAAACGCTACCCATTGTATAATTGACGTTGTAACTATGCTCCCAGCCCACACCATTAATTTTTACCAAATAAGCTGACTGTCGGCCTCGTGATAACACAACAACCCCACTGCATGCAACGTTCACATAAACAACGTTTCGCTAGCGCGCACCGTACAGCACGAGCACAACGATCAACACGCTGTTGCTGTTGATCGCAACAGCGTGCAACAGCCGGCTCATACAGTATAAAAAGGCCGACCAAACAACGAGTCAGCACCATTCAACATTCTAGTCTTGGCGTCGAAGCATCTACAACTGGAACTCAGGAACATGATTCGAATCGTTCTCTACATCAGCAAACCAGGGCCGGATCTAGTATATGTGCAGATTGTGCATTTGAAGAGGGCGCTAAGCTCATTAATATCAAGACAAACAAACGATTTCACAAAGATCCGAAGAGCATCTTCTGACGCGCATTTCTCTACAAAGTTTAGAGTCCTAACTATCATCGTAGTCGTCTAAATCCCACACGAAGTGCAAATTTTGATTGAAAGTAAGTCCTTTTTCGAAATCCTCCTCAAATTTCTCCTCGTGGCGAAGGAGTTGCAACACTACTGAAACTTGTAAAAAAAGATATTTGTTACTTTAACATTTAGATATTTTTATGTTCTCATTACCAGGGTTCTTCTTCTTTATGGCACGATAGCCCGAAGTCGGGCCTTGGCCGCCTGGATTGAAGACATCCAATTGTCGCGGTCACGCGACCTTGTCCTCCAGTTTCGAAAGCCTAGCATCTGGTGGGCGTCCTCACATACAGAATGCTCCCATCGGGCTCTCGGTCGTCCCCGCAATCTGGCTCCGTCCTCTCGTTGCGCGTTCATCACCTTTTTGGGCATGCGATCGTCGTTCATCCTTTGTACATGTCCCGCCCATTGCAGTCGCTGCAACTTCACGATCTTCGACACCTGTAGCTCATCATACAGCTGATACAACTCGAGGTTGTACCGGATGCGCCATTCACCTCGTTCACGAATGGCCCCGAATATTCTTCGGAGAACCTTTCGCTCGAATGTGTCCAACAGGTGTTCAGAGTTTTGGGTTAGGGTCCATGCCTCAAAGCCATAGGTCGGATTATGGTTTTATACACGTGGAGCTTCGTGTTCCTGTGCACCAGATTCGAATTCATAATTTGGAGGACCGCAAAATAACACTTATTAGCTAGTTGTATCCATCGCCTTATCTCATCTGTTTCGTTAGCGTCCTTTGACAAATTGCAACCCAGGTAAGTGAAATTGTCTACATACTCTATATTGAGGTCCCCCACTATGGAGCTTGAATTTACTGGCGTTCTTGTTTTTGATTGCATCATGACCTTGGTTTTAGATTCGTTGATTTGTAGCCCAACTTCTTTGGCGGCGTTATTGAGATTATGCAGAAGGCTTTCTGCATCACCCAATCTTCGAGACATGATGTTGATGTCGTCGGCGTACGCTACTAGTTGAGTCGACTTAATGAGTAGCGTTCCGCTGCTGTCCAAATTCATGGCTTGAATAACATGCTCCAGAGCCAGGTTGAAGAGCGTAGGCGCCAGCCCGTCGCCTTGCTTGAGTCCAGTACGAGTTTCAAATAGGTCAGTGAGTCTGTTCTGACCTCTGACCTGCGAGACGGTATTAGTCATCGTCATCCTTATGAGTCGCACTAGCTTAGCCGGTATACCAAAATGCAGCAGAATGTTGTACAGTACGCTTCGATCGATACTGTCTTATGCCTGCTTGAAGTCGACAAATATTTGGTATACGATGTTATATTCCCAGCACTTCTGAAGTAAAAACTTTACTGTAAAAAGCTGATCTGTCGTTGAACGACAAGGTCTAAAGCCCCCTTGGTACTCGCCAATGATTCCCTCTGCGTACGGATTAATTCCATTTTCTAGAATCTTAGATAAAATCTTATAAGTCGTACAAACTAATGAGATGCCTCTGTAGTTCTCACATTTTAACTTTTTTGTGGATTGGGCAAATTATACTTTTGCGCCAATCTTCCGGGATTATTTCGTCGTTCCACATTTTAACGATTAGTGTGTGTATAGCCTTAACAAGGCTCTTTCCACCATGCTTCAGCAGTTCAGCTGGAATCTCGTCAGCGCCCGGGGCTTTATTATGTTTCAGTGATTGCATGACGAGATCAACTTCTTCTATTGTTGGGGGTTGAACGGGAGGGCCTGTTTCAGCCGTCAGCTCCAGCTCTTCTTGTGTGGGGTTGTTCGGTTGAACATTAAGGAGCTCTTCAAAATGTGAGGCCCAGCGTTTATCAACGATATCGGTGTCGCTAATTATATTGCCATCCTTATCCTTACAGAGGCTGGTCCTGGGTTGGTATCCACTTTTAATTTAATTAATTAGCTTGTACGCTTGTCTACTGTTCCTACTAGCTAGTCTTTGGTTTATTTGCATCAACTGCTCGTCAAGATGCTTACGTTTCTTACGTCTAATTAACCTATTCGAAAATCGTCGAAGCTCGTCATAATTTGTTTTTTTGGCTCTAGTTGCGCGTTCGGTCCATTGGCGATATGCCTCGTTTTTCGCATCTACCGCATTTTGACATTCCTCGTCAAACCAAACATTTCGGGCTCGCCGGGCTTTGTATCCCACAACCTCCTCTGCGACCCCTTTGATGGTGTCTTTGAGTGTATCCCAAATCTCAAGGGCGCCTTTGTTGCTGATGTTATTTAGCAAGGGCGTCAGCTTCTCCTCAAGGGCAGTCGTATAAGTGACCACCGTGGCATCATCCAACAATTTGTCAACCGCAAACATTTTTGCCGGGTTGAATCTCGAATGATGCACCGAAGAAATTCTGCACCTATAAGTCGCTTTCACCATATAGTGGTCAGAGTCAATATTTGCTCCACGATAGGACCGAACATCCATCATGCTCGATGCCCATCTCTTGCAGACAAGGACGTGGTCAATTTGGTTGACGGTATGCTGATCTGGAGATCTCCAGGTCTGTCTGTGAATACGACGATGCGGAAAACACGTTGAGCTAATGACCATGTTTCTGCTGGTCGCGAAGTCTATTAGTCGTTGGCCGTTGTCGTTACATTCTTCATGGAGGCTGTAACCTCCAGTAATCCCCCTATGCCAACTTTCGTTTCCGACTTTGGCGTTGAAGTCCCCCAGCAGCAATTTGACATCGTTTGATTGAAGTGAGTCGAAGAGATTTTCTAGGCGGTGGTAGAACTCGTCTTTGGCCGCATCTTCACTGACTTCGGTGGGGGCATGCGCGTTTATGAGCCAGAGATTGAAGAACCGAGTTTTAATGCGAATCACACACAGCCGCTCGTTTATGGGTTTGAAGTCGATAACATGCGGCTTAAGTTGATTGTTTACAATAAACGCCACTCCAAACTCCCTGTGACCCGAAGGTTTTCCACTTGTGAAAATTGTGTACGAATTTCGGTCGTCAATCTCGCTACTAAGCCATTTTGTTTCCTGGAGTGCAACTATGCTCAGCTTATATTTTTCAACCTGATCCAAGAGGGCCCTTAAGGCTCCTGCCCTATTCAGGGAGCGTACATTCCAGGTTCCGAAAGAGTAATCCATTGTTTTCGTTCCACGTTTCTTTACGTCGAATTTTTTTTACAAGGATGAGTTGTCGGCCCATCGCTTAACCATGACAGTATTCGTAAACGAAAGAGGTTTATCATGGAGGGGCCTCGGAGGTGCTGCTTCGGTGATTGCCTATTCGGTTTTTGTCACCCTATTACGTTTAGTAACCTGAGACGCTGAAGTTGTTAATACAGCAGGCGCAGCGGTTACTCGGATAATGCGGGAAAGTAACGCCCCGTAGAGAAACATAGGAATTGGCCGGAGCCGTTCACCCTATGAAACTCCTCCTGCATAGCTAAGGGTCCGCAGTTATGCCACAACTGAAAAGGATATAGAAATCGGCCGAAGCCTTTCAACCTCTATCCTCCCCCTTACGGGGGTTGCCGTTTTAAAATGTTTAAGTGTAGCATTTTTATCATAAAATTGTAACAACTTTATGTTGCGTACATGCAAAAAATTTTAAAAATCGGTGTAACCGAATAGTTTTTTACAATAAATGCGACAAATCCTAAATGAAGCTAAAAAAAAGTGGATTCTAAAATTTAATATATTAATAATAATAATATACGGAATCTCTTGATAATTTGAGCCTTGAAAGACAAAAATGAATTTTCTCATAAGCCGTCTATTCCAAAATGCAGAGTACCTCTAACAAACCCCAACTTAGATGTAATACTTACGCAACTATCCGCTCGCCGATTCTGTGTATATTCAGGCAGATACTGCAAACCACCACGTCAAAAGTTTACACATTTATGAAATAGATGTTACTCACTTAACCATCCGGCGGGCGCAATACTAATCCTAACACGATCGGGCGCAATGCATCTGACAGATTAAGTGAAGAAAAAGGGATGAAACTAAGTTTCTGTATATTTTAGACTCTTATTTATTATTGCATTGTCTTTTTCAAACAGTTCTACGTAATTTTAGAAACAAAAACTGGCTCACAAAGTTTAATACCCTTCACATTTTCAATTTTCTAAGAATATTCCGCTTTCAATAGCTTCAATATTTAAAAAACCTCCAACAACTCGACCGCTAAAAAAATGTGAGCTTATTTTACTAAAAACACACTATTGAACGATTTAGTGAACCTAAAAGTCAACACAACGTTATTGCGCAATGTGAAGAGTATAACATGTGAACATTTTCATAGAAAAGGAGAAAATAACACAATCGGGCGCAATACATCTGAGAGATTATTTCATCCCCTCCCGCCTCTCAGGCATATGGTAGATAGAAACTGAAAACTACTTTAGGTAGTTGATCGATAAGGATTAAGCTACTGTGAGTTTCAGATCTCTCCCTTTTCATATCGCTGATTGGCGCAACAAAAACTGGTCAAATGCATTGCGCCCGCCCGAAGGTTAATTTTGAATACATAATTACAAAATATCTACCATTGTCTTGGCTAAAAGAAAAAAAATAAATTTCAATAAATTCACAAAGTAATTTTGGTTCAAATATCAGAATCCGCGATTTTCTTAAAAAAAAAAACTTTTACCTCGATTTTGTAGCATTTAGACCCTAGTAGAACGTGATTCAGGGAATACATAGACTTACCTAACCCTGCAGGCATCTTACCAGTCTAACAATTTTGCCAATTTTAGACAAAAACTTTTCTGTCAAGCAAGACTGCAAGATCACTATCATTCATCCTGAACAAATTTTATGAGCAAAACATGTCGTGTAGTATCACCGCCTTCAATGCTAAATGTATGTACTACGGCGAGTCCATTCCTTATTCTCTTGTATTATCCGCACACATGTCATGACGTTCTGCTATTAATTAGAGTCGACATAGTCAACCGCTGATGGATTGCTCAGCGTATTGTATCATAGCGGTCGGTCATGCATGCAATTTCCAATTATCGTATGACCACACTTTACAGAATAAGAAATAAAAAGTCAAGGAATGTCATGCAGTTGCGGTTTTCTTATCAATTCAACAAATGTCCTTAATCACTGCTTCCTTCTGTCGCGACATTCCATTTCTATCAAAATAGCTTCTGAACAAATTTGAACAGTGAACAATTGATTGTTAAAGAAATACCATAGTGAATGCCGTCTAGACGACCGAGACGTATGAAACGATTTATGAAGTCAAACTTGATGGAGAGTAAAGTACTGTACGGCTATTTGTACAGCAGGATTAGATTCCAACTTGTAATACACATTCTTCTTCTCTGGTCCTGACAAATTGGCATTGCGATTGATATTCTGGTATTATGGTATAGAAAATACGAAAGTCACTGGATTATTTATTCAGGGAACTGTTGACTTTTTGGTGTTGATCTCAACTGTATATTTTTGTGATTAAATTTCCCATGTAAGGACAACATTTTGTAAATCACAATTGAGAAAATCAAAATATCCCAAAATACCTACCCTAAGTGAAATATGAATTTAACAATCTCGAACGAAATTGAATTAGTTGCAGCTAAAACAATTTCTCCTGAATGTAATATGATCATCTTTCCAATTTATTCTTTCCCACCGGAAGATTAATTTACATCGCAGCTACGGAAGCAACAAGCAAGCATTTCAATCTACATATACAGGAGACTCTCTTGAGAATTGAGAAAGGATTTTTCCCCGGGCCCTGAATAATTTGCAAGGAGCCGCGCTTCGCTGAGACGTTCCGTCCGTGTCGCCGCTGTTGAATATCCTAATTGTTCTTAAAATTTTCCGCATAATTATCTCATCGTGCGCATGGAATTTCAATTTCATTAGATATAGATACGTACACACGGTAGATTGAAAGTTGTGAGAATGCGGGGAAAGTGTGCGCTTTATTTTTGAAACGATGGAGACTTTGAATTTAATTGAAACATTTTCTGTATTTAGTAAAATGATATTTTTGTATTTAATTATAAAACGAGAATTTTCTCTGGAGTTTAGCACAATGAGGAGGGGAGTCGGAAAGAGTTTACCATATGGGAGACTTGCTTGAACCATTTGAGATTATCCTTCGAAATCTAATGACTAAATTTTGATTTTTTTTTTGCCAAATTTTCTGGGCCGCAACTGAGTACCATGCCACATCTTAGCTAGGGTGGTTAAAGTTTGCACTTTTTAGGACCTTTGGGCTATCAAATTTACAAGCTGCGGCAAAATTGGCTTCACATCGGGTCTTAAAATTCTAATTATCGAAAATTTAAATTTTTTGTTAGGATTATTGCTGATTTTGTGACCGAAATAAAAAACGCGTCTTGCGACGTCGGGGTTACTTGACGGAGAGAGATATATTTATTGACAGATTTCGTTCAGTGTGTCACATTTCAGTTTTACAGTTCAGTGTATTGCAATTCAAATTCAATTCAAATTAGATTTAAATATTCAACACCCTCACTAAATTTAATTTTAATTCAATTCTTTACTTTTGGGTGTTCTGTAGAAAAATATACAAACATTTTATCTGATTGAAAAAATTCAAACCAAAGATTAGACAAAATATGCTCAAGAGTTATGTTTAAACAATCCAAAATGTTTTAGAAATTCTTTTAACTTGATTCCATTTACTGCTTTAGTCATTAGATCAGCTATCATAGATTTTGTATTAATATACGTTAAATTTATAATACCTTGTTTTAATACTTCTTGTGTGAAACGATACTTCACGTCAATATGCTTCGTCCGAGGACGATATGAATTGTCGATGGCAAGTTGGATGGCGCTCTGGTTATCGCTGTACAGATTGACGGTTGCAGACTCGCCTACGAAAATCTCCCTTTGCAGACGCTTAAGCCAAAGTGCTTCTTGTATACCACCAACAATTGACATGAACTCAGCCTCTGTAGTGGAAAGAGCAACAGTTGGTTGTAGTTTTGCTGCCCACGAAATCGCACCACCAGCTACGGTGAAGATGTAACCCGTTGTTGATCGTCGTTGATCCATATCTCCAGCCCAGTCCGCATCGCAATATCCTGTGAGGTCCTGTTCAGCGTTTTTACGATACCATAGTTGCATGCCTGACGTCCCCTTTAGATATCGTAACACACGTTTGGCGGCTTTCCAATGTGCTAAACCAAAATTATGATTAAAACGACTTAGAAAACTTACTGCATGGCTAATGTCCGGTCTAGTCACTTGTGCAGCATACATCAGGCTACCAATGAGCTCCTGATATGGTAGGTCCTTCACTTCATCTCGTTCCTTTGTAGATTTGGGACACATGTCTTGAGAAAGCTTTTGATTAATGTCCATTGGTGATGACACTGGATTGCATCGCTCCATATTAAACCTTTTTAGAATTGTTTCGATGTAGTGAGTTTGATCAATGGACACACTTCCATCATCGCTACGCTTAATATTCATTCCAAGAATCGATACGGCGGCTCCAATATCCTTCATTTTAAATCGATTGCACAGCTTTGCCTTATTTAATTCCTGATTCCATACTCTGCTAGATTGCTTTAAACCATATAAGGATTTTCTTAGTCGACAAACTCTCTTCGTACCGTCTGAAAAATATTCCGGCTGTTTCATATATATTTCATCGGTAAGATCGCCTTGCAAAAATGCTGTGATGGCATCCATCTGATGAATATCAAGATTATACTTCACAGACATTGCTAGTAACAGCCTTATTGTTGAATAACGTACAACAGGAGCGTATGTTTCCTTGTAGTCGAGTCCATTCACTTGTGAAAATCCGCGAACCACTAATCGTGCTTTGTAGCGGGTTTTTCCATCGGAGTCCTTCTTTATACGGAAAACCCACTTGCTATCAATCGCCTTTTTATTCGATGGTTGCTCGGTTAGAGTCCAGGTTTGGTTTTCAGTTAGAGAATCGATTTCGTTTTTCATCGCTTGTCTCCAATTTTCCGCATCGTGCCCGCCTAGCGCCTCTCGAACGGTCAATGGCTCATAATTTTCCATTGATTCTGCTAGAAGAGATTGATGTCTTTCTGCCTTTTTAGCTGCAATTCGCGCTGAACGTCTCGGTAAGTTGAGAACATCCTCATCGTCACTGACATCGCTTGCAATAGATTGTTGCCGAGATACTCTCTTCATTGCAATTCTACTCGAACGCCTTGAGCCGATGTCGTCATCGTGCTTATCATCGCTGCCACTGCCATCGCTTCTAATGCTAATTTTGCTAATATCTTTCTCTATTAGTTGGACGCTACTCTCATTCAAATCAATGTCCGATTGACACGGGATCTCGCTATCTGCCATATCGTTTTTCACCTCGTCAATGTCGACGCATATTTCTCCTTTGATTGCTTCTTCGTCAAAAATAACGTCCCGACTTATAATGATTTTTCTTGTTTTAGAATCAAATAGTCGATACGCATTCGCCTCTCCACTGTATCCAACCATTATGTATTCAGCTGACTTTGGGTCTAGTTTTTGTCGCTTCTCTTTAGGAATGTGTGCGAATGCTTTGCATCCAAATACGCGTAGCTTACTTAGATCTGGCTTCTTAGTCGTCCAGATTTCTTCCGGTGTTATATCTTTGCCTCGACATGGAATTCTGTTTATCAAATAAACTGCCGTTGATGCTGCCTCAGCCCAAAACGCCTTACTCAAGTTGGAGTCGATCAACAGGCATCTAACCTTCTCGATGATTGTTCGATTGATTCTTTCTGCTACACCATTTTGCTCGGGTGTGTATGGTGCTGATTTTTGATGCAGGATACCATGTTTTTTCGTATACTCGGCAAACATTTTATTGGTGTACTCAGTACCATTGTCACTACGAAGGATTTTTATTCTTCTACCTTGCTGTGTCTCGACGAGATTCTTGAACGACATAAATACTTCAAGTACTTCTCCTTTAGATTTGATTAAATACGCGAACACTTTACGGCTACAGTCGTCAACAAATGTCAAAATATAGCGAGCACCACCAAATGAAACTGGCGATATGGGACCGCAAATATCACTGTGCACCAGATCAAGCAAGTTTTTCGCACGTTCACCCACACTTTTGAAAGATTTTCTAGTTTGTTTGGCTCGTACGCAAATGTCACAAAACATATCTTTGCCCTCACTGAACTTCAGTCCGTCCGTTGCATCTTTTGTCATTATTAAGTTTTTATAACAAGGGTGACCTAACCGACGATGCCACAACTCTTGATTCAGTTTAGCGTACGCCACAGTATCTTGTTTTTCAAATTTTGATGCACTTAACTGATACATATTGTCTTTCAAGGGCGCCGTTGCTATTAAATCGCGATTTTCACCGTATATACGACAACTACGATTATCGAAAACAACTGTTTTTCCGTTTTTCGCCATTTGACTGACTGACAGTAGATTTGCACAGATGTTTGGTACACATAGAACGTCTTTCACCGTAATAGTTGTCCCGCTACCGTCTGTCATTTTCATGTTCGCGTCACCAATACACTCAACAGCTAATTTCGAATTGTCTCCAACAATAATTTCTCGATGCGAGGAGTTCGATGTTTTACTTAAGCAATCTCGATCCATTGTTATGTGTGCAGATGCTCCCGAGTCTATATACCAGTCATCACTTGAAGCTGATTTTGCTACTAGCGTCGAAAGCAATAATTTATGTTGTTCTTTACCTCGTTTTTCATCCTTCCATTTCGGGTGCTTCTTCTTTGGGCAATTGCGTGCAAAATGACCGATTCCATTGCATTCGTAGCATCGAAACTTTCCCTTCTTCTTTTTGCCAATCAACGCCATTGATTCGACATTGTGATTGCTACGATTATAATTCACCTCTTGCAATAAATGCGTCTTTACGGCATCCGAAGACAAACCTTTGGTATTTTCCAATGTCATAACCAGTGGTTTGAATTGATCTGGCAAACCAGCGAGCATCAAAGCACCAATTACCTCGTCGTCTAACTTGTAGCCAGCTTTCTTAACTTTAAATGCCGTCGAAGACATTTTGTCTATGTAATTCTCCATGGATTCACAATCCTCCAGACGTAGTTGGACCAGTTGTTTCAATAATCCCACACGGCGATACACTCCGCTATCATCGAATACCTTCTCGAGATTATTCCATGCATCGCTTGCCGTCTCGCACTCGTTTATGTACGAGTAACATACTGGTTCCAAAAGCAGAAAAATTTCGGAATATGCCTTTAAATCCTTCTCCGCATTTTGCTCCGTTCCGTCGACGACTTTCCACAACCCTTTTATCACAAGATATGCCTTTGTCGCCTGTTTCCAGCTATCGAAATTTTCTCGCCCTTTCAATTTCGGAATGTGCACCACGTTGTGAGCCATCTTCCGCACGTACTTTAAAACGCGACACGGATTGAAAGTTAAATTTGTACCGATGCAGTTTTATACCGATCTAATTTCACAAATGGACACTTTTTCAGAAGTCTGGGCCCATAACCTGTTAGGATTATTGCTGATTTTGTGACCGAAATAAAAAACGCGTCTTGCGACGTCGGGGTTACTTGACGGAGAGAGATATATTTATTGACAGATTTCGTTCAGTGTGTCACATTTCAGTTTTACAGTTCAGTGTATTGCAATTCAAATTCAATTCAAATTAGATTTAAATATTCAACATTTTTATACATAAAAATAGGATTATCTCGCTGTGGGACTTTTGGACGACTGTATCTTTCAAACGGTGATAGCTAGGACTCCTAACTTTGCACCGGATTACGCAATTTCGTTTGATTTTAGTAATATGTAATGAACAGCGTTCCCACTCGTGTTGTGTTACAATTGTTAGATTTTGTTAAAATTTCTGTTTTCTTGTTGCAATGTTACACCCCGATCAATTTTGTTACAACCGAACGTTTCACTATATTTTAAGTTTTATTTTTCTAAAAGTGACACAAAAACTTGTCACTTACCTACTATGCACTATCGATCATGAAAGATGTGTGATTGCTGTTTCTTAAAAGAAGTCTTCGGAAGTATTGACCCTCAATCCTTGTGACCATTTTGTAAATTAATCGGTGTTTTTACCTTTGTTCTGCATTTTAAATTGAGTTATTATGATGCAGCGACAATATTTAAATCGTAATTGCTGGTAATTGTTTCTCTTTAAACTATAAAAATGTTTTTCGGAGCTGTTTTGCTTGTGGTTAAAAATTAAACTAATTTTTCAGAAAAACAACAGCCTAACTTTGTTTTTTTTCTATGGAAACCATTTAACCCACTTCTTCCTAGCATTGCGTATTCGCACCACCAAGTTTGATCTCTCCACACACCACCAAAACTAAATTGCAATACACGTCTAAGAAAATTTGACCAAAATATGGCCATCGAACGGCAAAAATCCTACATCGGAATTTTTTTTTGATTATGGTTGGGGATGGTCCCGAGATGATGGCATAGAAAGTCCCAACCGATCGGGGGTCCGCAACCTTGAAAAAAGGGGGGAAAGGGGTCATTTTTTGTTTTTTTTTGCGATTATTTCAAAAACTGCAGGAGATACACAAAAATGGTCTGAGGACGAAAAAAGCTACATAACATTATCTATACAATGATACAGAACGCATTAGAACTTAATTAAAAATTCAGGCGCTAGCCTAACAAAATAAATTAGAATATTTTCATTTTAGACCTTTCTTAAAAGCTCCATAGCTTTTGAAAGAATGCTAGTTCAGCCGTAATGTATATGTAAAAGTTTTCACAATAAGTTCAAGATCATTTTAAGGTAAACACTGAGTTACTCCGGTCAAGGACCCCCATTATCCCCCCATTTACATTTGTCAAAATGGCATGTCCATAACTCCCCCCAACATTGGAGCAGAGTGCTAAATTTTGGTTTGCTGCGTTTGGAGGTCATAGTTACCCCACCCACCAGCTCACCCAAATCAGCTCATTCGGATAAAAACTAAGGGTACCTCCCATACAATGTGACCCAAGACAACTTTGTTCTACAGTTTATAAAATGAGTAGTACGTAGAACAAACTTCTGATGGGTCACTTTGTATGGGAGATACCCTTAGTTTTTATCCGAATGAGCTGATTTTTGGTGGGTGGGGTCATTATGACCTCCAATCCTAACAAACTAAAATTTAGCACTCTGCTCCAATTTTGGGGGGAGTTATGGATAGCCGTTTTGAAAAATTCAAATGGGGGGATAATGGAGGTCATTGACCGGAGCGACTCAATGTTTAGCTTAAACTTATTGTGAATACTTGTACCAAATTTTACGGCTGAACTAGCATTTTTTCAAAAGTTATGGAGCTTTTAAGAAACGTCTGAAATGAAAATGTTCTAATTTATGTTCTAGTCAAACGCCGAAATATACAATTAAACTCTAATGTGTTATATATCATTGCAAAGATAATTTTATGTAGTTTTTTTCATCGTCAGACCATTTTTCCATATCTCTTACCGTTTTTGAAATAATTGCAAAAAACCGAAAAATTAAAAACAAAAACTACTAAGGTAATGGGCTTGAACTTATTTTTGGATTTTAGTCAACACTATACCAGACATTTCTTAGTCATTTAAAATTTCAAAAACCCATCACAATTCGAAATTTTTAATTTTAAATAAAAAAAAAATTTCTTAGATTTTTTTAAAGATATTTTTTAATGTAGTATTACTAAAAAAAATTATATGACATGGAGTCTGCAGACCACTGGAAAAACATACGCGTGTTGTCAGCTTTCCAAAAAGGTGTCAATGTCAATACAAATATTTGAAATAATTGAAACAGCTAGCTGCAACTTGTTCGGGGACCATCATTTCGTTTGATAAAAAATGAAATAAAGCGGTACATTATACGATGCATTTTGAATTTAATGACATTTATTTCATTTTTTATCAAACGAAATGATGGTCCCCGGAAAAGTTGCAGCTAGCTGTTTCAATTATTTCAAATATTTGTATTGATATTGACACCTTTTTCGAAAGCTGACAATACGCGTACGTTTTTCCAGTGGTCTGCAGACTCCATGTCATATATTTTTTTTAGTAATACTAAAAAAGATATCTTTAAAAAAATTTAAGAATTTTTTTTTTTATTTAAAATTAAAAATTTTGAATTGTGATGGGTTTTTGAAATTTTAAATGATTAAGAAATGTCTGGTATAGTGTTGACTAAAATCCAAAAATAAGTTTAAGCCCATTACCTTAGTAGTTTTCTTTAATTCTTACTTTAAATGGCGAAATTCTAGGGTATTTCAAAAAAACTTAAAACTCATATATCTCAGTGACCATTGAAAATCGGCCTAACATTTATGGCCTCATTTGGTTGCATTTTGACCCTATTATAACGTGTTGCAGGGAACACGTCGACTTAACCAATAACCCTGTATATGTGTCATTTATTCAAAAAAATTAGAGTCGAGTAACCTGTCACTCACCGGAAACTCTTTACACGATGCGCGTTTTTACATAATTTAGCATCCCATTAACTGTGGCTTTCTTATTTTGATCAGTAACTTCCAATTAGTACTCTACACTACAGGATTTTTCGATGCAAGAAAAAGCACTTTATGTATAAATGCGGGTGTGACAGTTTTGCATATCACACACTCGTTCGTGAGAAATCACACCACCATTGGAAATGGAATTATAAAATTTGTACACTTTTCTACCTTATCAACTTAACTGACACAAATTTGTTGGTTTCACGCGTTTCACGTTTGAATTTTTTGTGAAATGGGATGACAAGTGAAATATTTTGATTAATTTGAATTTTTCGAATAATGTCGACTGTAAACGAGTCCCGAATTTAATTAGTCCTTAATTAGGGCAAAAGCAGACAAAGTAAAATCAGTAGAAGGGAATCTGGCCTTCCTTCGGGCTAATTTTAGACGTAAGAAAATCCAATGCTTCTGAACCTTCGTATTTTAATACTACATATTTGAAATTGCCAAATGCGTGGATGGGTATTAACTTTCAGGAGTCTATGGTACGAGATCCACTCAAAGAATATAAATGCAAGTGACAAAAAAAAGTCCTACACCATTTCATTCGATTTTACCGCTGATGCGATCGAATGCAAACGAATGCAAATGCAAATTTTTTTTTTGTAGAATTTTTTTAAATATATAAGTTTAATTCATTATTGGCTGTTTTATTTTCAATTTACACATAAAATTTGTCTTTATTGAAATAATATGTACAAGTGCATACATTATAATGTATTTTTCATTTTAATTCGAAGAAACTCATAATTATTTATATGTTAAACAGTCACTAATGTTGCTGCGGAATAGGGGAAAGTTAATTAATTATTGTTAAACACTATGGTCAGTTGCAGTTGTAGGCATTGTCCTGCGTACAGTCTGCAGTGCAAGTATGTTCGGCATTTTAATTACATGAGCATGAATAATAATTATTTCGACATCAATATGATGTAATATTGACTTTGATGAATATTTATAGCTTCGAGGAAAATATGAGTTTATGTTTTTCTCGTAATTACAATATCGGACAGGACAGTTTTGTAAAATGTAAGTGTAATTATTATAAAATACACATTATTAAGGATAATGTTAATTTCATTCGCTGCGGACAATCTACCACATATGTACAAATTGAAGACAAGCTGACGCAGTTATAATAATGGTCAATACTTATAAATCAGTCATAATCAAATTAATTATGAAAAATCACAGAGATTGTGACGGAGAATTCAAGGGCTTTCTATAAAACTTGAAGTCTTATATCGTTCCGACTTGCAATAACGAATTGCAATTACGCTTCATATTAAAGTATATCCGTATTTCTTATTTCCTTTCTTTCTTCCCTACGCACTTTAAGAAATCGATTTTGAAAAAAAAATAGGTATGTACTCGTGTTCTCACACGAAACCCTTAAAATCGTTACTCATCAATCAACTTGAAAAATGACAGCTCGTTCCATCAAATATTCCTCAAGATACAAATACGATACGCCATTATTTGATCTTTCGCAGTAATATGTACGTTTGCGTAGTCTCGTAGGTTCTCAGCTCAGTGCTGACTGTACCGAGAATACAGATTACTTTTTGACTTGCAACAAAGGACTAAGATATTACTTCTTATTTTCTCCGCAGATACTCCAGTGCCATCGAAATGAAGGTATGTATGTACATACTGTATTGCTTGGTAAGTGTGCTTTCAATCTTTCTATCTTTCCCTCTAATAATGTTGTGTACAAGTATATTACTCCATGGAGATTTAATGAATTGTGTACGTATTCTGAGTTGATCGTAGAGTAATAATACCTACATAACAAAAGAAAAGAAGAAGAAGAAGAAAAAACAAACAAATAGTACAAATTCTTCGTACAATAGATTGTTTGTCCGTTGTCCCTAAGTTTACGATTCAATCTGCTAGTCTATTAAAGATATTGATGTGTCCATGGAGAATATTGTTTTTCCTGTTACATATTTCCTTGAAATACGTACGAGCTCAAAGACACCAGTTTGTTTGGGTTACTATTTAGTTTTGATGGTCAACTGTAATCATAATCAGAGAGCTGGAAGTTTCGTTCATGTCATTTTTTATTACATATCCGTTTGTGTTATAATGAGAGTCTCATTTTCATTAATTAACTCTTTGTTTTTTGCACAATAAAAACTAGTGAGACTACATACATATATGGCGTCTTCCTCCAAGAGTTGCATTTGCACAGTGGTGAATTTAACCAAAACACAATGACAATGCATTGTTCCAACTGAGAGACGAATGAAAACATAACATTAATTGCTAACAATTGCTAACATTATTTATTTTTGTCATTCTGGAAAACCTGTGCATTCTAGAGTTTGTCAGCAGTAAGTCAGTTGACTTGAGCTTGTGTTACAATATTCATACAGATTTCATGATTGTGTTACACTTTCATTACGCTTGAGGTTTAAACAAAACACAACACATATATTCAACACTCACTGGTAACTGGTGTATTTTGTTGACGAAACACATTCTAATTAGCAGCAATTTATCATTCGAGTATACAGGAAAGATTAATTTAGCCATTCTCGTATATTCATTCGGCTATAGTGACTACTCTATGGAATGAAATTGTTCAACCATAAAGGCACCACAATGATGACTCCGGTCCTTTTTGTGTTAAGAACATTTTTATTCTATTTGTTTGATATGAATATCAAGGTGCTTTTCCACAAAGGAGTTCCTATAGCAACATTGCTACTCGAATCACAATTTCAGTTTTTGTGTAATAAATTTACATCCTGACTTTTATTAGAATCTTCAAAAGAAAAACAACAACAAGTTATTTAGCTATTAGTTCAGTGAGAAATTTAGCTATCTATACTACTCCAAACAAAATAAGGGCCACTAATGTCCGTTGACTTTAACAACGTCTTTTGGCGAATTTTTAGTGTGATAATTAATTTCAAAAATGCCATTCTGTACCTGAATGTGATGTGAGTTATCACAGTATGATTCATCAACATTAGCTTTAACGGAACTGGCACAGTTCTTTTGGGGTCACGATTCATACATTAGGAAGTTTTGTTTATTTCTCATTTTGATTTAGATTTAGTTTTCGCCAAGTTCTTCAACTGCAACATTAGTTGTTGCACTTTTAAAGATCAGGAGAATCTGTAAAATATAAAATGCCAGCAATTCGGCGCCATTTAAATTTAAGTGCATCGTCTAGAGCCTTAGAAATGTTGTAGGAAGGTCGTTCGCAACGTTCTGTGGCCCTGCAATTAGGGTATTCGCGAAGAGCCATTCAAAATCTTTGGAACCGTTACCAGGAGACAGGAAGTGTCTCCCGTCGTCATGGTTCAGGCCGAGTTCGAATAAGCAGCCCCGCAGAAGACCGATATGTGAGACTTTATGCACGACGGGATCGCACCATTAGTGCTCGTGGACTACTAAGCAGGCTATTAAGGACGACTGGGACCATTGTTAGCGCCCAAACAATCAGAAATCGTTTGCAGGCACACCAACTATGGTCAAGGAGATGTGTTACCAGGACACAACTGACCAGGACGCATCGTACGAATCGTTTAAGATTTGTTCGTAGACATATCCAATGGAAAATGCAACAATAGCGCAAGGTGCTCTTCTAGGATAAGTGCAAAGTAAAAATTTTTAGTGACAATCGACGCATAAGAGTCTGGCAGAGGACCGGAGAAGAATTTTTGAATCCTTGTGTTAATCAAATTCAGAGGCAAGGCGGTCCCAGTGTGATGGTCTGGGCCGGAATTAGCTTGCAAGGCAAAACTGACCTTGTTATCCTAAATAACGGGACAATTACGTCCGAAAGTTATATTGAAAAGATTGTTAGGCCACATGTCATTCCTTTTTCACAACAGGCGTTGGATGGTTTTATCCTAATGCAGGATAATACATAGCCACATACTGCCCGCGCGACAATGTCTGTTTTCTAGGAGGCCAATATTGAGGTCATGGAGTGGCCTGCCAACACTCCGGACCTAAATCCGATAGAACATCTTTGGGATCAATTAAAACTTCGAATGCGGACAGCTGAAGAGGACATACATAATCAGCAACAGCTGATTCAATTGCTAAAAATGTGTTGGGACTAGATATCAAAAGAAAGCGTCGATCGGCTTATTGAAAGGTTCCGTCCAGGCTTCGAGACTGCATATCAAAAAGTGGAGGCCATTCTCGATACTCAAAAAGCAATGCATCATTTTTTTACAGATTAGACATACAAATGAATTGTTATTGTTACGATTACATGACCGAAAAAAGTAAGCAATCCGAAAAAATGCTTAAAAAAGTGTAACTTTTGGTCAAAATTCAATAAAATTAATTATATTTAATGAAAAACATATTGTTTTATTAAATTAGACCAACAAAACTATGATTTTCCTTTTCCGCAGAAAAATAATCAAAAAATTATTGGTGGCCCTTATTTTGTCTTGAGCAGTATACTTTAGATGTGGGATGTTATTTTTTTACCTTTTCTTTCGCATTGACAAATTTTCGTGTGTCCACACCCAAAATAAATTTTTTTCTTGGCAAAATAAAAAAATTTTTCGAGTTCTTTCAATTATTAATAGTAAGCCTCATATGGTCACCCTAAGGATGCTTCCCCTATTTCACTCGGCTACTTTGATTGCAAAACGGGTGCCCTAAATTTCCCAGGAAAAATATTAGTTAATAAGTCAGATTGCGAAAGGAACCTTAGGGTGGCGAGATCAGGCTCTCAATGAATTGGAAGAAATGGAATATTTGATTAAAAGTGTTGTTTTGCCAGAATCGTTGTATAGAATAAGATACAATTTTGTATTTCCTCCATGGGCGATTCACGATGTGTTTGAAATAAAAGCTGTATTTGTTTGCTTTAAAACCAATATATTTCGGTCAATTGACCATCTTCAGGGTTTTCTATATATAAACAATAAATACATGACTTTAATATATAATAATTAAATGAATAAAAGGATGATTTTACCTTTTTTCGTTTTTGAAAAAAACTAAATAGAACAATGACACATTGAAGACAAAGACTGACAATGTATGTTAGTAGTAGATGTATGTCAAACAGACAAGTTAAATTATGGACGTTATGACATATTATTCATATAGTACTAGTTTATTACAATGTAAAATCATTATTTAATCCAAATTTTATTAAATTGTAGTACGTGTTCGAATAGTCTTTTTTATCACTTTTTTCGTTACAAGAAGTATCCTCATATTTAATAATTTGGTTTACTTCTTTTATTTGCAATTTGGTTTTATTGCGCTCATTAGCCAGAATTTTTGCTTCCTTAAAATTAAATTCGTGGTTTTCTTTAATCGCGTGTTTTGCTAAGGCCGATAAGTTGTTAGTAAGCGCCTTTTTGGTGTCGTTTTGATGTTGGCTCACGCGACTGCCTAGCTTTTGAATCGTTTCTCCTATATATGTTGCGTCGCAGTTGGAGCAGTCTATTTTATAAACTACTCCTGATTTTTCCTCAGTAGGGATTTTCGACTTTAAGGGTGTATACAAAGTCGCGTTTTTTGCATGCGGACGCATGGCTATATTAAGCTGCGGTACAAAATATTTACAGTGGTTTACATACCAAAGCTAAGTGAATCGATTGCACGGTCCTGTAAATATTTTGTACCGCAGCTTAATATAGCCATGCGTCCGCATGCAAAAAACGCGACTTTGTATACACCCTTAAAGTCGAAAATCCCTACTGAGGAAAAATCAGGAGTAGTTTATAAAATAGACTGCTCCAACTGCGACGCAACATATATAGGAGAAACGATTCAAAAGCTAGGCAGTCGCGTGAGCCAACATCAAAACGACACCAAAAAGGCGCTTACTAACAACTTATCGGCCTTAGCAAAACACGCGATTAAAGAAAACCACGAATTTAATTTTAAGGAAGCAAAAATTCTGGCTAATGAGCGCAATAAAACCAAATTGCAAATAAAAGAAGTAAACCAAATTATTAAATATGAGGATACTTCTTGTAACGAAAAAAGTGATAAAAAAGACTATTCGAACACGTACTACAATTTAATAAAATTTGGATTAAATAATGATTTTACATTGTAATAAACTAGTACTATATGAATAATATGTCATAACGTCCATAATTTAACTTGTCTGTTTGACATACATCTACTACTAACATACATTGTCAGTCTTTGTCTTCAATGTGTCATTGTTCTATTTAGTTTTTTTCAAAAACGAAAAAAGGTAAAATCATCCTTTTATTCATTTAATTATTATATATTAAAGTCATGTATTTATTGTTTATATATAGAAAACCCTGAAGATGGTCAATTGACCGAAATATATTGGTTTTAAAGCAAACAAATACAGCTTTTATTTCAAACACATCGTGAATCGCCCATGGAGGAAATACAAAATTGTATCTTATTAAATGGAATATGTTTTTTGACGATATTTTTTTTTTTTTGTGAATGGACAATCGCAATTTTTTTTTGCTGGGGACCGATTTGGCAGAAAAATCTTCCGAAAATCCGCTAAGAAATTCAAGAAATATAAAAAAAAGACTCATTGTGAATTGTTGCTCGTTCTGAATTTTCTGTTCACTTCAATAGCAGTATATCTATTCCGGTCGGAGCCTTGTGTAGACCCATAAGGTGGGGTCAACTTACTGAAATCATGTAATTCGATCAAGAAAAACAGAAAGAGTATAAGAAAAAAAATTGTCTTCATAGTTGTGCCCCATTGTGAATTTTTCATATGTCTCAATGGTTTTCCTGTTACTTTGGGTACAGACCAATCCTGTGAAAGAAATTTACTGACATCCGTTCAAATGTAAAAAAAAAATACACGCAGAAATAGGTGAAAAAGAACCCATTGTAAATTTTAGCTCATTGTGAATTTTTTGCATATTTCAATAGTTATTGTGCTATTCTGGTCAGAGCCTAATCCAACAAACCCAAAATCATGAAAATCTGTCCAGCCGTTCTCGAGTTATAAATGGTGTAACTAACACGACTTTCTTTTATATACACTCCCAATCAATAGGTAGTTCCACTTGTAAAATGGCTGTATCTCGGTAAGTGATAACGGTATTTTCTTAAAACTTGGTGACAATATTTTCAGTATCCTGCTTGTTTTTGGCATAACAAAGTAAAATTATCCTTTCGTACCGTTATTTGATGTTTTATTTCCACTGGAACTATCCTATTGACTTCACCATTTGTACTGTTTTTAAGAATTCTCGTAAGAAAATCCTAACGGGACTCCGGATTTGAGACCTTCTATTATTTAAATAACAAGCAGGCTACTGAAAATATTGTCACCGAGTTTGAAGATAATACCGTTATCACTTACCGAGAAACAGCCATTTTTCAAGTGGAACTATCCTATTGATTGGGAGTGTATGTATGTATATAGAAGATTTTGCATTTCATTGTTTTGTATGTTTTTAGCCGGGTTTTGGTCCTTTTTCTGGCTGCAACCTATTTAGCCGGTAGCAAATTTTCTCTTTTACCTATGTATACATTTAAGGGTGGTACATAAGAACATATACATAAGTTCCATTCCAAATACTTTTGCTAAGTGATTATCCAGTTTCATTTTATATGTAAAATTCAATCCTGTCGAAAAATGAACATCATTCTTTCGAAAAGCTGTGGTAATCAAAGCATGTTCAATTAAGCAGATGTATCAGTTCGGATATCGGAACATGAAATCTACCCGTTTATAAATCATTCACTTCATCACGAATTCTGCTTCATTCGGGTTCCTGTTGTGTATGATGAAGCCATAGTCTAGTCTAGTCATAGTCACACACTTGCCACTTCGCAATAGATTACCATCCATGACAAATTCGGGAAAATTGAAAATTTAGTGTGGCAAGCACAACAACCACAAATCTAAACTTGTAATCATGTCATTAGGCCAGTCAATAAACCGAAATATAAGGCGTTAGGTCGCAAAAAATTGCTCGGCTCTGGTTTTTTGGGATATTGTTAGGATAGATACCAGAAGTGTACCACCAAGTTTGCAACTTCGAAAAACCTGTGCTAACCCCGTGACCCTCAAAAAACCTCAAAATTTTCGGACTTTTTTCATATTTTTGTTTGTAATTTCTAAGAGGTGCTTCCTACAAGTAACATCAAGTGTAACATCAACTTTGTAGACGCAAACGATCCCAAGATACAGCACTTTAAACATTGTTTTTTGAAAAAAAGTTCGAAATTGTAATTTCAGTCATGTTCCGAGCTGAATATCGGCTTAAATGCGCATTCTACGGAGAAAGTCATGTGACATGAAGTTATAAGCCAGTTACTTAGCTGTATTATGTGTCGGAACGAATGGAATCAGACCATGGGGTCATAGGGCTGCCCCTGAAAATTAAGTTCTTCTAAGAAAAACTTTTTTCTTTATGTACCAATATAAACCAAACTTCATCCAAGTATGTTCCTGGTTAAGCCTCAAAAAATATCTAGGAACGGATGAAATCGGAATACTACGTTATAGGGCTGTCATACAAACCAACCTCTGGAAATAAGGTTCTTCTAAGAAAAACATTTTTCTTTATGAACCAATTTTAACCACCCTTCCCCCAAATGTGTTTTTTAGTGAAGCTTCGAAACATATCTAGAAACGGATGAAATCGGAACACTAGGTCATAGGGCTGTCATACAAACCAAGGTTAGGTTCTTCTAAGAAAAACTTTTTTCTTTATGAACCAATCTTAACCAAACCTCACCCAAATGTGTTCCTAGTAAAGCCTCAAAACATATCTGGGAATAGATGGAATCGGAACATTACGTCATAGGGCTGTCATACAAACCTCCTAAAATAAAAATATGAAAAAAGTCCGGAAATTTTGAGTTTTTTTGAGGGTTACGGGGTTAGCACAGGTTTTTCGAAGTTGCAAACTTGGTGGTACACTTCTGGTATCTATCCTAACAATATCCCAAAACAACAGAGCCGAGCAATTTTTTGCGACTTAAAATCGTTAAATGACTGGCCTACATATGGCATACATACAAATACAAATTTTGCATTTATGCAAAAGCTCGTCATACGAAATGAAATTCTATTTTGTAGGCAATATTAAGCGTGTTTTTTTGTAAAAAGGTGCAGGTTAGGGTATATAAGCACAAAAAAACGATTTGGGTTAAAAGCTGTTTAGATCTATTGCACCAACCATGAACTTTGTAAAAAGCTGAAGGTTCAAAGTTGTGATAAATAAATAAGCAGTAAATTAACATGTCTTACAAAAACAACAATGAACATTTAACCAATGGTTTTGGTATTAGCTCATGCTTTTTCGTGTTAGAGCGCCTCTGGTTGTCACATCTGTAAGAATTCTTCCGGGTTAACTTTGGTCAGAGTACGTACCCTCGATACATTAGTGGGTTTATCTGGGTTATGTTGTTATTGTAACCCCATGTAGTTACCCTAAACTAACCTACACCCGAGCACAAAAAAACACGCCTATTAATGTATCGTCCCGGATACGTCTCTCGGAAAGCGTATAGCGCAACCGTAGATAAGTCGATTGCGCACCTCAAACACAGATTATGCTGCGCCGCACATACATATTACGCACCGTTGTACATTATCTCTGAAAACTGTATGTCCTTTCATGAGGTTAATTAAATTTTTGCTTATTATGGGAAAATTAATTGATACCACGAACCGCTTGAATTGATGCAAATTGAATTTCAGTTTTTCCAATTTTATGCGTTTTGGGGATAAATGCGTGTACTGTAGGGTGTAGTGTAGGCATTGTTTCGCGATGGA
Organism: Microchrysa polita; assembly: GCA_949715475.1. NCBI lineage: Eukaryota > Metazoa > Arthropoda > Insecta > Diptera > Stratiomyidae > Microchrysa > Microchrysa polita. Next base: position 136,806,010 of record OX454416.1, on the reverse strand, counting down.
TGGATGGATGGACTTCGCGTATCGGTTCGTATCATCGCGAAATATAAATCAAATATAATTCATTGGAAGCGCGTACGGTACGAGTATATAGTAGCCTATTGAAATAAGGGATTTAAAATGTCCCATTTGTGGTTTCATTTAAATGGACATTTCATGTGGAATTAAAATGCATAAGTTGAGTTCTTTGCTTTTTGTTGTAGCATGGTAAATTGTGCTTGTGTTAGAAAGAAAATAGACAACGTATTGACACGGAAGACTTGTTTTAATAAAACTAAGAGTTTTGTGCAAAGTTTCATCTAATGTTATTAATGGACTTTAATTAGGTAAGTCATGTTGTTGTTTAGCATCATTGTGTTTTCTATTATGTACTAGATAGTCAGTCAGATTTATATAATATCCTTCCATCCTAAAAGTTTACACTATCTTACGAAAAATCCCATTTAATTTCCTTACTTCTGAATTCACCACTTAATCAATTTATTGTTCATTTTTTTTTAAATGTCATTCCATAATTTTCTTCAAAATCAACGATATCATTAAACAAACTACCGCCGCGCCGCCTCATCATCGACCTATTGCGAAAATTACTCCATGCAAATTGAAAAACAAAGAAAAAAGCGAGTCCTTTCCAAGTGACAAAAAAAAAAAACACCAGGCGGATGACTAAAAGAAAGGAAGAAAACAATGGAGTGGAGTGTTCTTTACGATAATGGACTGCAATATTACATTGCTATGCAAATGCTATTGCCCGGTCTCTATTCGATTAGGAGAAACAGTACATTGACATTATACGTTTCGTGGAAATGGGACGAGATTCTCTATCTCTGCGTACTGTTTTCTACGAGGAATACGATTTTCTATTGTGAGAGACGACATTTTTCCGTTGAGTTTGGAAATACTGAGCATAATTTCATAAAGCTCTCTGTTGCACAGGATTGTCGACGTTTTCTCTCAAATATATAAATCGCATTTTCTATGAAATAAATCCTGGGGGATTGAATGAGTTTTTGAAATGGTGTTGAAAGTGCATATATCTGGAAGGGAAATTTACTTAATGTGTATGTGCAGATAATGTGAAAAAAGGAACTTGATAACAAAAAGAAAATTAAAGCAGTAAAGAAATAATATTTCTATTTTAATTTAAATGTGCATTGTGGAATAATTTGAAAAAAATACTATTTTTTGGGTTCAAATTTTACCCTTAAAAACAGATTAAATTACCATATGCTGCAATTTGAATTTCCATATGACGACTGCAAGTACTCAGAATTGAAAATTTCGAAATAAATAATTTAAATTCTTTCTTTCCATTCCGCGACACAGTTGCCATCATTTTCACCATCATTATCCGCCTCTTTTTGCTATAAAATAAGCGATTGTCACTGTCATCTCATTCTCCCCCATGAGCCAGGCCCAGGATTCAACTTCTAATCACCTGCTTTACAAATACTTTGTAATACATTGTATTATTTATACACATTTTCTATACACATCCTTTATTGTGCCGTTTTCGATGTCATATTAGACACATAGAAAACAAAAACCACTATCATTACTGCCTGCAGACACAAAGGACTCACCGCAAATTACCAGCTATTTACCTAATACGTATCCTTGCGTTATATTCAAACTACAATTCAAAGTTTTGTATACGGTTGTAAAAGCTGCCAGCGGATATTGTATGCTCGTACATGGTACACATTGTGAGGATACACCCAATGTTAGAATGTATACGAGTATGGACTGTACACACACTTGATTATAACTTTTTAAACCGAAGGATTGTAACTTTAGCTAATGGCTTACCTAAAAGACATGTGACATGTATCATAGTAATTTAACAAAATCCTTCATTATTCAGGATTTGTTGCTTTATGGCGGTGGCACGAAGTACGTTATTTTTTCAGAAAAAAATTAAAATGTAATGTACATATTTGTACCTACATGTCGGTGTTTTAAGCTTTTGAAGTGCTTCAGCTATTTCTGAATTTTGAATTTTGAATTTTGAATTTTGAATTTTGAATTTTGAATTTTGAATTTTGAATTTTGAATTTTGAATTTTGAATTTTGAATTTTGAATTTTGAATTTTGAATTTTGAATTTTGAATTTTGAATTTTGAATTTTGAATTTTGAATTTTGAATTTTGAATTTTGAATTTTGAATTTTGAATTTTGAATTTTGAATTTTGAATTTTGAATTTTGAATTTTGAATTTTGAATTTTGAATTTTGAATTTTGAATTTTGAATTTTGAATTTTGAATTTTGAATTTTGAATTTTGAATTTTGAATTTTGAATTTTGAATTTTGAATTTTGAATTTTGAATTTTGAATTTTGAATTTTGAATTTTGAATTTTGAATTTTGAATTTTGAATTTTGAATTTTGAATTTTGAATTTTGAATTTTGAATTTTGAATTTTGAATTTTGAATTTTGAATTTTGAATTTTGAATTTTGAATTTTGAATTTTGAATTTTGAATTTTGAATTTTGAATTTTGAATTTTGAATTTTGAATTTTGAATTTTGAATTTTGAATTTTGAATTTTGAATTTTGAATTTTGAATTTTGAATTTTGAATTTTGAATTTTGAATTTTGAATTTTGAATTTTGAATTTTGAATTTTGAATTTTGAATTTTGAATTTTGAATTTTGAATTTTGAATTTTGAATTTTGAATTTTGAATTTTGAATTTTGAATTTTGAATTTTGAATTTTGAATTTTGAATTTTGAATTTTGAATTTTGAATTTTGAATTTTGAATTTTGAATTTTGAATTTTGAATTTTGAATTTTGAATTTTGAATTTTGAATTTTGAATTTTGAATTTTGAATTTTGAATTTTGAATTTTGAATTTTGAATTTTGAATTTTGAATTTTGAATTTTGAATTTTGAATTTTGAATTTTGAATTTTGAATTTTGAATTTTGAATTTTGAATTTTGAATTTTGAATTTTGAATTTTGAATTTTGAATTTTGAATTTTGAATTTTGAATTTTGAATTTTGAATTTTGAATTTTGAATTTTGAATTTTGAATTTTGAATTTTGAATTTTGAATTTTGAATTTTGAATTTTGAATTTTGAATTTTGAATTTTGAATTTTGAATTTTGAATTTTGAATTTTGAATTTTGAATTTTGAATTTTGAATTTTGAATTTTGAATTTTGAATTTTGAATTTTGAATTTTGAATTTTGAATTTTGAATTTTGAATTTTGAATTTTGAATTTTGAATTTTGAATTTTGAATTTTGAATTTTGAATTTTGAATTTTGAATTTTGAATTTTGAATTTTGAATTTTGAATTTTGAATTTTGAATTTTGAATTTTGAATTTTGAATTTTGAATTTTGAATTTTGAATTTTGAATTTTGAATTTTGAATTTTGAATTTTGAATTTTGAATTTTGAATTTTGAATTTTGAATTTTGAATTTTGAATTTTGAATTTTGAATTTTGAATTTTGAATTTTGAATTTTGAATTTTGAATTTTGAATTTTGAATTTTGAATTTTGAATTTTGAATTTTGAATTTTGAATTTTGAATTTTGAATTTTGAATTTTGAATTTTGAATTTTGAATTTTGAATTTTGAATTTTGAATTTTGAATTTTGAATTTTGAATTTTGAATTTTGAATTTTGAATTTTGAATTTTGAATTTTGAATTTTGAATTTTGAATTTTGAATTTTGAATTTTGAATTTTGAATTTTGAATTTTGAATTTTGAATTTTGAATTTTGAATTTTGAATTTTGAATTTTGAATTTTGAATTTTGAATTTTGAATTTTGAATTTTGAATTTTGAATTTTGAATTTTGAATTTTGAATTTTGAATTTTGAATTTTGAATTTTGAATTTTGAATTTTGAATTTTGAATTTTGAATTTTGAATTTTGAATTTTGAATTTTGAATTTTGAATTTTGAATTTTGAATTTTGAATTTTGAATTTTGAATTTTGAATTTTGAATTTCGAATTTTGAATTTTGAATTTTGAATTTTGAATTTTGAATTCTGAATTTTGAGATTTCTCAAGACTATATTACCTTTTTTCATAAGATATTAAAACTAGGTCTACGCATGTGTTATTTTAATTCTAAGATACTGAGTGAATTTAAATTCCATTTTATCTTAATATACAATGGATATCTCCTACGATTTATACCAAAATTGACATTTGTTTCTATATACATCTTACAATGCATCATAATCCTCCAACATACTTTTATTTTTAACTCCCAGGCAAGAAGCTGCCAAGCGTTTATGGCCAAGAAAAGAAAAGGTACCTACATCTCTAATTTGAAATTCAACACATTTCAATTTCAATATAAGGTTCAATACACCCACTTGCCGTCGCATTGATTTTGCCATTATTTCCTTTTTTTTTTGTTCACGCCCGACTAACTTTTAGAAAAAGGATCGATTTAGTTATGGTAATGTGCATATGGCGAAAAGAAATATAAAACGCTCGAAAGGCTTCCTATAAAATTGTGGTCATAGGTATTCAATTTTCTTGTAATAAAAAAAAGAAGAAAAAGTAAAAAAAAGAGGGTCGATTGTGAAATATATGTAAATAGTCCTGAACTGGCCGTGGGGGTAGTTAAAAAGGCTGATAAGATAAAAGGATTTTAAGCCTATACTTTCCCATTGGTTTGCAAAAGGATATAGCAATTTCTACCAGCCTATTTTCATATGTTGTTAATCCAATATTGAAGAAATATGTGAGACGAAGTTGTAAATAAGGGTCACCTGGCAAGTTTATGCGATTTAATTGCGGGTGATTGGTGATGTGATGTGGAGATGAGTTTTCAATATAAAATCGACGAGAATAAATAGACAGCTCAGTCAATATTGAACTTACCAAATATACGAGTATCTGACTACGTAACGCTTTGAATAATAATAAAAAAGGAGGGACGGTAATTCATATATGAAAAATATGTGGAAACATCAATTACGGCTGCACGCCTTAAGTTATTCAATCCAGCATTAGAAATTAATTTACCGTCTACGCCGCACCCTAAAATAAGTTTTCAATTTCAAAATATATCCTAATTGCTTTTTATGTATGCAATACATACATACATAAGAAAGTCTATACATAACTGCAAACTTTCCTTTCCTTAATCATACATTATTGACAACTTTCTTTTGAGTGAAAATCCTTGGAGCATCAATAATACATAGCTCCTGTTAAATCTTCAAACTTGTCATAATTACTATGTCATTCAATTTCCATTATAAGACGATGTGCTCAACTCCTCCTGTGTGTCTCAAGGGTGAATTAATTGAGAAATTTAATCGCTTTTGCATAACCGTCGAAATCATGTTAATCTCCCTTTAGAGTATATACACTGGAGCGTGTATAACGTACATAGATTCATGAGTGTATATAAAGTACATTCTACGGACATGGATGACAACGACAGGTATTTGAACATGATTACGTTAAGGATAATGGTGCAATCCTCTCATTAGAGAAGCTTTAGTCGGGACTATTTAAAGATTTAGTACATTGATGAAATGTGTCGAAGTCTTAATGTGGCTACGAGATTTCAAAGACGTTCAAAGGATTTTGAGGTGTAATCAAAGGTTTGATAATATTGGAAATACGAATATGGCGGAGTTCGCTGTAAAAGCTGGCATTTAAAACCGTTGAATGTAAATAATACCAGACTGTGAAGCTAAAAAGGAGGAGCAGGAGTTAAATTTGACGACAAGTATTACCTAGATGTGAACATATCTGTTACAAAAAAAAAATGTTTGAATTCAATTCACTAAAAACGACTAAACAAACAAACACCGTTTTCATACTACTTTGAGTTTTGTTTTGCCTTTTCAAATAGACACTCGCGTATTTCCAACGTATGCATGTTCATGTATTCAAACTGACAGTACGAGTTCATCGAAATTCATAAATCGTAGGTCACAACATATACATCAAGTCTATCAAAACACTCAAAGTGACGTTCCTACACTTTTCAAAGCCCTTTATTCATTTTGTCAGATCCCGATCTGCGGGAGTATGCAATACATGGGGCCGTTTTAGGAGACGCTGATATATGAACTATTTGATAAATTTTGATGTGTTGTATTGTGGGACATAAACATCTTTATCATTGGATTTATGAATACTAATTTATTGCGGCCATAAATAAGAAAAGTAGGACTTCTCTTTTCCCTTTTAACCAAAACTTAACGAAGAACCTGAAGTTTAAAGCTTACATTTCTTTCAGGCTGCTTATTTTGCCTGATCCTTAGCCAGCTTAGTTTTTGGATGGAATTAATTATATATTTCTAGTGTAATAGTCGATTCAGACTACCAACAAACCCTGGTGTAGATTAAAATTAATCCAGTTCAAACACCGGATACTAGATCGAATCGTATGGCACTAAATTTAAAATGCACCCTAAAATGTACTTGCATTATTCAAATTGCAGTACAATATGGTATAATTGTTTATCAAATCGAGAATTTAATAAATCCTATCGGAAGTATGAATCCCCTCTAAGGAGGTTTTCGCACTTGTACTTAATCTGGCCAGATTACGTAATCTGCGGTGTGGTTAATTTAGACATATGTATATGGAATTTGACAGCTCAAATTAAGTAATTTGCACAGATTACGTAATCTAGCCGTAAGTGCAGATGTAAAGCTACACTGTAAAAAGTTTGTTGAATTTCCCATTTAATATGTAGTAAAATTCATAATTGAAAAACTTTAAAAATAAATAAGAGATGGGATTTTACACATCTCTGCCTTACATTACATTTATTTTTAATGGAGGCACATACATATTTAAAATGAACAAAAGGGCATTTAAATGTGCATTTTAAGTATTACCCTCGCATTAAAGGCTTTCATTGAATTGAATGTAGTAGCAAAATCAAACGCACTAAGATTTTTTTTTCAATATTGGCGAAAATTTCTGTCAGTGTATGAATTCTTCTTATTGGAGTATAAAGCGCACCATCAGAATACAACTTACAATCGCTTTACGCTGAACCGGAAATGACACCCATTAGGAAACTACGGAAGAATACAGTCATTTGTTTCAAATACAACAACAATTTCGCTGAATGCGAGTAGTCAAATATACGGCATTTGCTCGGCAAAAATCATCCCTGAATTTTGACAGGATTGCTGGGGATTGTATCCTGATTATAGGGGAAAATGTCCTGACCGATGAAGTTTCAGAAACTTAGGGGTACCTAGGGGTTTTTAAAATATCAAAAACGGCAGAAGAAACAGAAAAATTGGCTAAGAACATAATAAAATATATAAAATTGCCTTCAAAGGTCACCTCAATCGGACTAAAACTAAGGGTACATCCCATACAAAATGGCAAGATAATTTAAGTTGAAAACGGTACCTCTCATTATTTTTCATCGAGGCATTTTATATTGCTCAATATTGACAATATTGGAATATACGACAGTTTTATTCTCATGGTGCGATAGGCTATTCCCCAGTTTCGATGGTCTGTGAAACATCAGAATTTAAGAAAAATCTTGATTAAAAATTTGTTAATAAGCGGAAAAACGTACTGATTACGAATCACACTCGTGTTTTTACGACTTAAAACTACAAAAATATACACAAAAAACCATGGTTGCAATGGAAACGTAAAACACCAACGCATAGCGTCATAACTAAAAAATAGCATCCAACTGCCGGAGGCAAATTCTCAATAAAAAATCTCATCCATTTTAGCCCTCTCCAGGGCAAGATCCTGGTTGCGCCACTGGGCTATTTGGATGGATTATGGTGCCTACTTCATTAATTCTCTCCCTGGACACCGTTACCCTTGTAAAATAGCATCGACTCCGCCTTATATGGCTGTGTGGATGTAAGGTATTATTGCATGCATGCATTGCATCTATCTGAAATCTCTTCCACTTAGAATGGAAACTGTCTGTCTGAGCCAAAGAGTGCGAAGGAGTCACCACGAACATAACAAATCATTTGAGGGGTCCCCAAATTCGAGCAAATGCTACAGTCACGATTACAGTGCATTTTTCGAGAGGAAAGCGATAACAAACATTATGATGTCATACAAATATCTGAACTGAGGAGCCTTCTATCAGTTTCGGTATAACTAAAGTGCAAAAAAAAGTGTTTGAGAATTTTCTGCCCTTTCGGGGAGTAAAAAAGATGATTCAACCGGTTTCGACCGGCGATACACGATAAACGTTATAAAAAGTACTTTATTTTTCGGCTTGTTCTGCTATCCGCTCTCATAGGGAGAACTTTTGTGTTTCCGATATTTTCCGCTATGTGTCCGCTATATGGCGGACGGTAAGATAAGTGTCGCTAGCGTCGATAACAAGAACAAGAAAATTCTTTTTTCGAGAGCTGATAGCGTAATGTTCCTATTTTTCTTTCCACAAAGTTAACATGACTTCACTGTGACTCCTCGCGAGACAAGAAAATACAAGTTCGTTTCGAGGCTTGTTCTGCTATCCGTTCTCATAGGGAGAACTTTTGTGTTTCCGATATTTTCCGCTATATGGCGGACGGTAAGATAAGTGTCGCTAGTGTCGATAAGAAAAACAAGACAATTCTTCTTACGAGAGCTGATAGCGTAATGTTCCTACTTTTTGGCAGAGGGCTATTAAATAGCAACAAAGAATTATTAATGTACGGAACATTACGCTATCAGCTCTCGCAAGAAGAATTTTCTTGTTCTTGTTATCGACACTAGCGACACTTATCTTGCCGTCCGCCATATAGCGGACACCAGGCACGTAGCCAGGGGAGGGGTCCAGGGGGTCCGGACCCCTCCCGAAATGTTTGCAGAAATAATCGGAGACAGCGTTAACATAATTTTGAATAAGATTGACGTCTTCTTAGCTCCGCTATTTTTTCAGACATCATTACTCATTCACTTAAATAGCAGTCGATTTCAGAATTTAATCAATATTTTCAAACTGTTTGCTTAGTTGAAAGTGCCGCTAGCAGTGATTCGGCTGAACACTACTAATTATGTGTAGAAAATTACTATTCGCATTCGGTACAGAATTATCGTTATTTTTATCCTAATTTGCCTGAGAGTTTGGTGTTTTGAATTTGCCGCTGCTGAGGTCCTAAATGTTGCTAAGAAATAATTTCAGAACGCGATGAACAATAGTTTAGCCTGATCATTTCTGAAAATCCAGAATGCAACATAGTCGAGTTTTCCAGCTTACGCCTATGGCTAAATTAATATATTAGTCATTTGAAAATGTGCGTGAGATAGGGTGGCCAGACATCTCTCTTTAGGTGGATATGTCCTGCTTTTACTCTCTGTGCTTCCCATTCCAGCCCAAATGCCACGAACTTAAATTCGAATCCCAGATTTCTTCCTACGATTCCTTAATAAAAAAAACAACCACAGATAGAAACACATCCATTGTAGCCTCGTCACATTCCGAATTCAGTAAGCTTAAACTTATAATTTTGACGGTGGTGTATTATGGATCAATCGACGAACTATATGCTCTTGGAAAGTATCAAGACCTTAAATGCGAGCCAAATACAACTTTATACCACATTGGGAAACTCGGCATTTAAACCATGCTGATGACCAACATTGTGAAACATGCAGCCACAATCAATAATTTGCCCTATTATTAATTGGAGACAGTGGCGCAACAACGGGAGGGGTAGACCGAGAAATTGTGAAAGGAAAATATGAAAATAAGAACTACACAATTTTGAGTTGTGCCTGCCGATGATCCCAATGTTTCTTTACCTGGGAAGATATTAGCGCAACATCAGTGCATAAATTCCTTTTTTGCATTTTTCATGCCTTTTTTCTAAAATCCGGATGCGCGCCTTGATCTAATTTGTAGACCGTTGTGACATACATTTAAACACTCCCTCGTCAACCACAATGCTGAAAAGAGTGATTTAAAATTGGGTTTCCATGAAAACAAACGAAAGTCCCAATGCGGATTTCGAGTATAACATTTCACTCGTGTTTTTACGACGATAAAATACGCAAAAATTTGCATCAATACAACGGGAACTACACATTTAGAAACACCACCGTATAGCATCATTACTGGAAAATAGCACCATCATGAACTTGCGACAGCAGCTTCAAATGTCCAGTAACATGGGTGGCCTTAGCCATTTCCAGGATAAGATCCAAGTTGCACCACTGGTTGGAGCTCTAATAAATTTTTTTTTCTAACCATTGAAATAACCATAAGTATAAATCTTCCTTTCGGTGCTCCTAACAAACCCTCCCTTCTTTTTAATTTAGAATCATTGCTATTAAATACTGTACCGTTCTAGCAAAAGAACTCCAGTAACACATATTTTACAAAATCACACTGTTCATTTCGAAAAGCACTTCCTCTTAATTTCTTTCGGGACACATGGAATCTTGTAGTAATTCTTGGTGTACTACCCTGTTAAAATTAACCTAATAACACGGACCATAATTTAAATTTAAAGGTTAAAATCGTTTTCATCAAATTTATAGAAAACAAAAAAATAGTACGGGGGGCAATATTTGGACCCCTCCCGAAACAAAATCCTGGCTACGTCCCTGGCGGACACATAGCGGCAAATATCGGAAACACAAAAGTTCCCGCTATGAGAACGGATAGCAGAACAAGCCATAAACCCAGATGATAGTGATCTGGGATTAGGTAGACTTGGATAGGCCCTTAAGGAAAAATATTGTCTAGGTTTTTATAACACAATCACAAAAAACACACATACTATCAACTACACCATAGGCGCTGTAAGTTTTTCATACGATGGCGCAAAAATTTGAATTGCCTAATAGATTTGTATGAACTGCATGCAAACAATTTCGGTACTCAGGGCTCTAGTACACAATCATATTTGGTAATATTTATATTATAATATGCTTAAGCCTACTTGATTTCGCTTATTGCACGTCTAAAAATTTATACTGAATGAATCGAGTAGGCTTAGGCATATGACATACATATTATAATATAAATATGACTGTGTAATGGAGCCCTAAGCAAAAAAGATAAAGACTAAATACATAAATCGAAATTCTTGTTTTCCGCAAATTACGTTTAAGTTTTCTTATGATTTTCATATCGGTGTAATGGGAATATGAGTAACGAATCAATAAGGCTTCAGGTGTGTTTTATTGGGTCGAGTACAACTTTTGTCAAATTTGTATGGAAGTTTCTCACCATTATACTAATTTCCTCCAGGGGAATAATACTTACGAATGTCACATTTTGATTGGGTAGAAAATAAATTATATTTCGTTAATCGCCTCCCTCTTCCTTTTATAACCGGGCTTGGGACCGGTTTTGGCGGAATTAAGGCGATTAAGACTGCATTCATTCCACGCCCACTCCATGCTTAGGCGTTTATGCAGCGGAATCAACTTGTCCCTCAGATGGTTCACAACAACCAGCAGCTCGTCTGGACTATTAGCTGCCTTTCGCATAAAATGATTGATGATCTCGTCGTTCAAATAGGCCACAGCATCGCGTTTAGATTGCTTGTACCGAACAATCAGTTTGTATGCAAAATTAACTCCTCCGGCGACTATAACCGCTAGCCCGATGAGTCCAACATAAAAGGAGAACCTCTGTAGCTTATTGTACACAACACAGAACACGTGAACGGAAGGCGGGGATTCAAAATTGCAAAACTGTAGGCTTGAGCATCGCGCAACGCCAATACTTGATCAAAAGACAATGCAGTGCCGTCTTCATCGACTGCACTGCACTTGTGCTGTAATATCTTTACATTTGTTGTCCTCAATAAGCTCCAGAGCTCCTCTCAAACCCTCCTCATCGATGCACGTCATCTGTGTGAATCGTCGCATATCTGATAGAAAGTATTTCGATCGTTGATGGTGTTGGCCAAATCGAGACTGATCGTTAGATACATGAAGGTCACCACGCCGAGGAAAATGATCAATGCACTAGGCAGCACGCAAGGAGTCAACGTTTGCTTCACACCATACTGTTCATCCAGTCGATTGATGAGATTTGAAAATGCCGCACGTGGTGATATGTTTGAATGGGGCTCGGGTGCTTGATCGACAATATCAGAAGCCTCTCGTGGTGGCGGAGCATAACTGCTTCCCTAGTACACTGTCCCGCAGATTCACGGCTCGCGTCCTGCATGTGACGATCAAAAACCTGCTTGAACTGCATTTGGCTCGCCGATAGACTCATTAGACATCTGAAAACAATCGATAAATCATTATGCATACCAATTTATATTTTAACAATTCAACTACTGTCGGTTAAATTTATTTGTTTACTTACCGTAATACCAGACGGATTCAGTTCCGGAAATGCATTTTCTTTGAGCACAGTTCGTTTCTCAAGTCAAAATATGCCGTCATTACGCAAATGTTTTGTGTAAACCACAGCTCTTTTAGGAATCTACACACCTCTTAACTGTAGTTTGTCTATCCATACAGCGCGTTCGCCTCATCAATTAGAAATCTGCAAAAAACGGTTTACATTATGAAAGAATTAACATATTATTTTACCAAAGCAGTTTAATTATCAAATTGACTCGAAACTTTGCACGAAAATTGCAAAAAAATTTGCAAAACTATAACAATGTGATGAGCCCCCGAAACAGAAAGAAATTGATACGTTCATGAACACATCAACGAGACGAATTTTCATCGTAACCTTTCGTGCCCGCTTCGTACAAAACATGCACGAACAAGGTACGAACCTGGGACGAACTCAAACGAATGGAAACTCGTCTATTGTATTGGCTGTCAACCACACAATCGCGCACTTGTTTTCAAGAAAACATGTATGAACAATGCGATAAACTATAATTTTGACACAAAAATTTACATATGACCACTAAAATGTAGGCTCTCACGCGATTACCTGTGAAAAGATACACTCATAGTGTTTCTCTGTTGGTCGCTGGAAAACCCGACAACAATGCACTTCATGTTCTGAAATAAACTTTTTTTTAAATTAGAACGAATTCGCAGCCTTACGGCCTACACTGTTTAAGTCAATTCCTTACAATTCACTTGGAAAAACTCGATTTTGTCCACTCACACTCACTGCGTTCACTTGGCGCGAATTGGATGACAACCACACTGTTGACAGTCTGTTCATCGGCCGACCATCTTGTGGGTTGCCCGAGGGGTGTGCGAGAGGGGGGGCTGAGGAAGAGTAGAAAAAAATTCTAGACACACACGTACGCTCATCTACATGATGATTTCCAATCCAGTTCATATCATAGATAGTGATAGTCTCGCTGCAAGTTCAACCACCTCAATTTGACACCGAACATAGGAACTCGGCGTTTCCAGATTCACTATGCAGCGAAGTTTGACAAAATATTTGCATTTTTCTGCGTGCAAAGTGTAATTGAATCAAGGACTGAAGCCTGCCACCGCTCCATTGAAAGAAAAAGCATTGAAAGAAAAAACTTCAAGCATTGAAAGAAAAAATTACATGCTGCATAAATGAAATACCCCAACATTTTTTAAAAACGGTTTTGGAAAGTTTCACGAAAAGAGCGCGGACATGCTAGTAAAACCGAGGCGGTAATTTGATGCCTACTTTATGTTTCAATAAAAGTTTCGTATGTTTTCAACAAACAACAGTGTTTTATTTAAAAATAAAATCCGGCGCTCTATACTTGGGACACCCTTTAAAGGTATGTTACTGATCTTCTGCAAAGAGACTAAAAAAATGAACACGACTTAACCTTCCAGCGGGTGCGCATCATTTTGTGACATAACCGGGCGCGCGGCGGTAATTTACCGCCCTGGTCTTTTCCCCTCCATTTGCGCTCAACTGTACAACTTCCATTCTCATAAATATGGTAAATTGAAAGAAGAGCATGTCCCAAATAAGTTATCATCATAAAAACGAAGATCTATTGACCAATAAAACAAGTTTTGCAGTTTTAGTGAAGCACATTACTTCAATGATATTACACAGAGCACACCATTTTGAACACAACTACATATATACCAAAATATACAATCCCCGTACGTTTGATGACCGCTGGAAAGGTATGGAACGAACATTTACCCAACATTTTATTGTATCGTATTTTTGGGTGTCTAGGATACGTCAACCCAAATGGTATTTCCGTACTTGGCACCAGATGGCGCTATTGCCACTAGCGAGACATATTAGAAAACTGCATGAAGACTTTCTAGTCGTTGCTGGAAAGGCCATCACCGAAGTTTCCTGAATAATGGAAATGGATATATAAGGGCATCGACGTCGACTAGAGTCAGTCAGTCAGTATAGTTTTACCCGTGGATTATGTCGCATTAGTGACTAGTTAAGTAATTAGTGAAATTGTTAACCGTGTATATATCCGTGTGTGTTGTAATAAATGGTGTTACAGTAAAGCAAGTGCTATTCATTATTGTGTACGCGAAAATCTATCGAACCCACTGGAAATATATAACAGTATGTATAACAGTATGACTCAATACTGTATCGAGTGTATAACAGTATTCTTAATACATAATCCCACCTCGATCCGGCCAACGGGAGAAAAGCTATGCGTGTTTATGTGATCAGGACGGTAAATTACCGCCCGCGCGCCCCCTTGAAGGTTAAATGAGTGTATTTGATATCACAGTTTTCACATTGACATGTCTGAATTTTAATTTTCAAGCCCATTCAGTGAAACTACATGGGAAACAAAACCGCGAGAGCAAAACCGGTTTTTATATGAAAATTGATTTTTTCCTTGCCTTGCTCCTCGCGAATCTCTTCTAAAGAAAACCAGTTTTCATCTTGTTCTTGTTCCGCGTGTAGACAGGCCCATTGAAAACATTTAGGGAGGGTTCTGGACTTTAAGGACCCCTTCACTGGCTACTTTCCTGTAGCGTATGCAAAATACCAACCTAAATTTTAGTGTTTTTTTTTTAAGTAAACTGTCTCAAATCTTACAACTAGGAATTAATCCAAATATTTCTCGACAATGCCATAAACTGATTGTCCTATTATTCGAATTATTTGATATCGCAAATGTACACTAGAACAACTCCTTTGCAAACATTCATACTATATCGGTGTTTGCTATTGATTTTATCTCTACTAAAATATCCATAGTCTAGCCAAAGACCAAACAAACAAAGTCTCAAAAACCAAAAAAAAAAAGATCCTTGTAAAAAGGACGGCACAACGATACGAAAATCTGGTTTTATATTTGTGTGTCGTTTAGACATTTTCTGCCATGAAAATTAAGATCTATACGTACATACGAGTACGTTTACGAACATTTATAGACTCACTATACCTATATGCATGTTTGTCTCACTATGTTTACTCAAAGATATCCATCTTCCTTAAACAGTCTAATTCGACTAAAGTCTAGCAGTCGAGCAGTCTCTGGACCAACAGAGAATGTTGAGAAAATCCTCTTCAGACCCGATGCCTAATGCCGAGGTCCTTTTGTATGGATTTCTTGTTTATTCACTCTATAGCTGTATTCTTTGATCTTATCGAATTGTGCATGTCTTTTGGGGATATGTCGAATTATTTCCAAGAAAATCACTATGTTTTCTATGGAAAATCCCGGTGGATGAGAGGAAATGGACGAATATCACATGAATGCATATATGTATTAGAAGACACATATACAAGTAGTTGCTATTTTTAGATATTAGATTGGCATTGATGGAATTTTTTCCATAGTCCCTGTAGACAGGGATTCTTTTTGAAGAACTGTAATGGATATCGAAATTCAAACTACGGAATCCCGATGTAGACGAATGGGACAAAAAAGGAAATAAGAACAAAAATACAAAAATTTAAATAAAGTTGTGGTTATACACTGCTCGTCATCAGATTAGCACACCCCTTCGCATGAATAGCTTCGGCTGATTTCCAACCAAACTAAAAGAGCTAAAATTTCATAATTATAACTGTTAATAGTCTATTCAATTCTAAATTAATTAAAACCAAAAGTATTGTGTTTCCATTTTTTACTTATGTTTTATAATTGTTTTTCGAAAAAGTACACACAAAATAGCAATTAAAAATTTGTCATCAGGATAGCACATGTAATTTCTTTTTTGTCGATCTTCCTCAATTGAGGACGTAGAACCCCCAATTTTTTATCGTTGTTTAAGTAATATTTTAGCTTTAATATGGATAAGAGAAAATCATTATCTGCGGAAGAGGGATCAAAAATTAAGGCTTGCAAGGAGTCAAGGCGGTCAAAAAGTGAAATTTCGAGAAAAAATTAATAAAAGTCGATAAGTTGATTCCGAATTCGTGTGTAATAAGTACCGTTAAGGTAAAAATAATAGAGGCGATAAAAATTGAGTACTTGTCAATCCTTATGAGAGAGTAATTTTGAGAGAAGCATCGAGCCCTCATGACTCGGTCGCAAGGATTAGGGTAAATTTTCACATTAAGGCGAGCGTACATTGTTCAAACAGTGATAAGAAATGCTCTACATTTAAAGAAACTAAAACTGAAGAACAAACCCCAACTTAACTTTGCCCGAAGGAAAATACGTTTATTAATAATTGCGTCATTCTTTGTTCCATGTCAATTGTTCTCGCGCTTAATTTTAGCGCATTTTCTTGTAGCTTTACTTTCTATAGATGTGGAGCATTTCTTATCACTGCTTGAACAATGTAGGCTCGCCTTAATGTGAAGATTTACCCTAATCCTTGCGACCGAGTCATGAGGGCTCGATGCTTCTCTCAAAATTACTCTCTCATAAGGATTGACAAGTACTCAATTTTTATCGCCTGTATTATTTTTACCTTAACGGTACTTATTACACACGAATTCGGAATCAACTTGTCGACTTTTATTAATTTTTTCTCGAAATTTCACTTTTTTACCGCCTTGACTCCTTGCAAGCCTTAATTTTTGATCCCTCATCCGCAGATAATGATTTTCTCTTATCCATATTAAACCTAATTTATTACTTAAACAACAACAAAAAATTGGGGGTTCTACGTCCTCAATTGAGGAAGATCGACAAAAAAGAAATTACATGTGCTATCCTGATGACAAATTTTAAATTGCTATTTTGTGTGTACTTTTTCGAAAAACAATTATAAAACATAAGTAAAAAATGGAAACACAATACTTTTTGTTTTAATTAATTTAGAATTGAATAGACTATTAACAGTTATAATTATGGAATTTTAGCTCTTTTAGTTTGGTTGGAAATCAGCCGAAACTATTCATGCGAAGGGGTGTGCTAATCTGATGACGAGCAGTGTAACTTATAGCTGGATTATATAGGCGCGAATACAGGACACGACAGCACAACGTCAAAGTTAAAATTATCCTCTTATTAACTTGAGCCAAACAAGGATAATATCGCAGTGGCATTAAATTTCGGCCATAGGGTTTCGGTTGGCATTCACACAGACCGGACGAGCGTTTTGGAAGAAAACGATCTGTTAGAGTACCTCGTTCCCTTCCGCAGTGTCATGCAAGCAATACACTTAGTTTCGTTAATAATCATAAAATCTAACATCCTACTCGAAAATCATACCAATCGCCAAAAAAATCCTCAATTAGCAATTAAATCTCCCTTAGCTGAATGTATATGGCCTGCTGAAATTACGCCGACGACTTAAGTGCGTCATTAAACCAATCCATTTTAGCGCTATACGCGAATATATTAGACATTTACACCAGTTTTAGCATGAATAAAGCACAACAGTATCATCGTATGACTAACTTCGGCTCCCTGCTTTCTTCCAACTCATAAAAATTACACAACACATTAAACTTTCAAATATTCGATTACTTGTTGGTCGTAATATGCACCCTTGGTTATATTACTGCCGAAATCCGCGTAGTAAAACCCTGTGAAACGACCATTTCAATTTAGGTCCTCCCGCGGATCCAGTCCCTGTCGTCATTGCCGCCGCGCCATCGGACTACGTCAAGTAGTTTATTTTACTTGATCCGCGTGCAACCATTCATTTTGTTTTAAAAATTATGTTAAATGCATGGTCAGTCGGAGTGTATAGGACCATTTTTTCCCATTTATAATGATTCACCAACGTGCGATTAAATTCAATCAACGCTGCCTGACGACATGACACTTTATAAGGCAAAAAAAATCCTCAGGACATGAATGTAAGCTCGACAGCGTCAACTGTTTTCAATTATATCCGCCGTCCTTTTATGCCAGGCTGATTCAAAATATGTCCTCTTTCTCTCTCTCTCTTTGTTCTGTTTCACTCGACTTTACTCTCTTCAAGCTGCTTGGTTCGCTTCAATGTTCCGATGGCATGCGAAAAGTGCCACAATAGGAAGCAGAAAAAGGATTATCGTTACCTCGTTAACATCGATAATTTGTTCCGTATATAGTCCCCGGCACAGAAGGGGGTCCAGTCAAAGCGCAGCGCGGAAATAACGTTAAAGGATTGTTGTCATGCAGGCAGCGAAAGCTCATTATCCCATTACTAGCCTGAATGTTGTGCTTACAGACTGAATTGATTTTAATATCCCTTTCATGCCAATAATGAGGTCGATGGCTATTGGAAGATGAAAAAAAAAAGAAAATATGGAGATGAACGTGTTTTTCGTTTTTTTTTTATTAATTTAGCATGTCTTTAATGACATTTGTATTGTTCGAAAATTTTAATTAATCTACACGTGTAAAGTAAATGTTTTTTTTTTCATAAATTGAAATTTTAAATTGTAATTGACTTTTATCAATGTATTATTTGCTCATATGAGCGACAGCATTTTGTATTTCAGTATTTTAATTATGGAATATGTTTGAATCAAGCCTTTATCAATGAGCAACGAATAGTTGGGCCGAAATCACTAAATATGAAACTCTTGCCTGGTTCAAAGTTCGTCCTTTTTCCAAAAATATAGAAATTGGACGGAGCCTTTTAACAAGTTCCTCTTCCAATACGATCAATTAGATTGATATTTCAAGTATGAGTTACTTGGAGAATTTTCGCCACCCGCATACCGGCTACGGTGGGAAGGAACGGTCCTCAAAAGAGCAAATAAAAATTGTTTTGGAAAGGAAAATCAGTGCTTCTCCATGCATTAGTATGGAATTAGCAGTATCCCGGTTCGGTACTCAGATTTCAATAACGGATACCGGTTTTCTTCAACACCCAACCCAGTACTACACCCGGTTCACCGGCGCCTGCAGATTTTTTTGATTTGGTGATGATGATGAGTCGTGCTCTGTGGCCGTGATCGTTCGGTCGCCACTCTGTGAAATAGACACTCATAGAGAAACGAGTTTCCAAACTCGGCACGACTCGTCGCCAGTTTATTATTCAGAAGAAGATGATAAGAAATATTCTTATCATAGAATGATAAACTAATAATGCGACTAGGAAGTGGTACGGCTGACAACCTTATCACACTCCGAATTCAGTTGTCTTTGTAACGTTGACGACTACACACGGTAGTCGTCAGCGCACCATGCTCCACTAGGAGTTAGGGTAATAAAGAAGATGATGATGAAGCACCTGTTCAGTACCGGTCCTTTTCAAATTTTTTTAGCACTTGTTCAGTATCGGTCTTTTTGTGTTTTTTTTTTAGCAATTTGAAATCAGCGACCCAAATAATTTTAGTGATTCTTACCACGCCTATTGGACAAGTATTTCCCGAGAAAACAGGGATACCATTCTGGGCGGACAACCCAAAAAATGTTTTTTTTTTTGTTTTTTACCTCAAATTTGCAATCAGCGACCTAAAATTAACTTAGTGTTTCTTCCACGTCGATTGGACGAGTGTTTCCTCGAGAAAACAGGGGAAACATTCTGGGGCGGGCGATTCCAACATTTTTTCTTGTTCTTGACCACAAATTTGAAATCAGCAACCAAAAATTATTTTAGTGTTTCTTGTCACGCCGATTGAACGAGTGTTTCCCTAATAGTGCAGTCATATTAGCATTTCAAATAGAAAATAATAGAGTAAGGCTAATTTTGGTTGTTTTTGAATCAGTGGGCTCCCAGGAATCTACAACTGATTTTGCTTAAAAAAAATTTGATCGGAAAGGTCCCAAAAAGGACAAAAAAAGATACTCTTTAATCCTTGACCGGAGGCCAGCACGCGGAGTATCATATCAAAATGGACGTCGAGTACATTACATATCCGGTGTTTTATTCCTGTTTCAAGGACCCTCAACTGAATAAATCGAGCTTAAATGGAAAATTTTCGCGTTTCCCGTGTATCTTTCCAAAGCCATAACTACGAGAATAATTCAAGTTGTCACTACTTTTATCACTTTCCAGAATCTATAAATAGCTGAAGATTCTACCATTAAATTTGCTAAGACAAAATTTGATCGGAAAGCTCCGAAAAAGGACATGAAAGGACACTAATTGCACACCTTAGTCGAACGTGGGCATGTGGGGGTCAAAGAGGATGTCAAGTACATTCCATATCTGGCATTTGTTACTTGTTCCACTCGAAAATTTTCCATTTAAGCTCGATTTATTCCTTTCATGGTCCTTGAAACAGGAAACAAGCACCGGATATGTAATGTACTCGACGTCCCCTTTGATATGATACTCCGCGTGCCGACCTCCGGTCAAGGAATAAATAGTATCCTTTTTTGTCCTTTTTGGGACCTTTCCGATCAACATTTTTTTTTAGCAAAATCAGTTGTAGATTTCGGGGAGCCCACTGATTCAAAAACAACAAAAATTAGCCTTACTCTATTTTTTTCTATTTGGAGGCCTGAATTGGGATATTTTGACTGCACTATAAGAAAATCGGGGTACCTTTCTGAAAAAAAACCTTAACAGAAAACGTGCTAAAATGCGGTAAAAAAGAACCTCAAACTCAGTTCATTCGGTGTTGAATAGATGCAAAAAAACCCTATAAAAGTCCAATACGGAACAGGTGCTTAAAATACCTAAAAGAGAACGGTATTTAACAGGTGCTAAAAAACCTGAAAAAACGGTGCTCAACAGATGCTAAAAAACCTTAAAAAAACCGTTACTCCGGTGTTGAGAAAAAACGGAGACGTACCCATCGTAGAAAAAAACCGGGCGAAAACCGGTGCACCGTATTTCGGGAAAAAAAACGGGACCGGCCAATGGTTGAAAAAAACCGGCATAAACCGGGGTATCGGTGCTTTAAAATATTGGTACCGGTGCTGATTAAAGACCGGTTTAAGACCGGTGTTAGGAACAGGCCTAATTAGCAATACCTACACCATGCTGCTGGATATGATTTTAAGGAATGAAACAGTAAAAAGTCACGTTCAAAGTGATGCACTCCGCTTCGAGCACCATTGTTTATTGCGCGCTTAACTGTACATAAATACTGGCGGACATCGGTATATGAAACTCCAGAGTAAATTCCCGGGTTTCACTAACCCTGCTCCGGTGCAACTTGAAAATATCATCGCCTGTAGGCTGTAGCCGACCTTCAACATCGACTCATACCGGAAAAACTTCAGATTGGAAAAGACTGAAATTCACTTTTTTTATGGACTCCCATGAAGATCGATGCATCTAGCCCCTAAAAACAACTATCTCGCGCACTAACTCAATATGGCTGCTCGGTCGGATGAGTATACCCTATGCGCCACATTCTCGACATTATTACAAGCCTTACAAAAATACCTTTTTTACTATTGTTTACGCTCTAAGGGCCTTTCATCATTTCAGTGTCGGAAAAGGACAAGTTGGCCGTCACAACGTCGTTTGTGTTATTCGCTTTAATTTTTTCTCTTATTTTGCACTTCCTACCTCGACGATTAGGCCAGTCATTTAACGATTTTAGGTCGCAAAAAATTGCTCGGCTCTGTTGTTTTGGGATATTGTTCTGCTAGATACCAGAAGTGTACCACCAAATTTGCAACTTCGAAAAACCTATGCTAACCCCGTAACCCTAAAAAA
This sequence comes from Microchrysa polita, assembly GCA_949715475.1. Lineage (NCBI taxonomy): Eukaryota > Metazoa > Arthropoda > Insecta > Diptera > Stratiomyidae > Microchrysa > Microchrysa polita. Next base: position 136,784,213 of record OX454416.1, on the reverse strand, counting down.
ACCTCAAAATTTTCGGACTTTTTTCATATTTTTGTTTGTAATTTCTAAAAGGTACTTCCTACAAGTAAGTCGTGCACTTTTAAAGCTACGATTGGTTCATAAAGCAAAAAGTTTTTCTTGGAAGAACCTAATTATCAGGGGTTGGTTTGTATGACAGCCCTTTGACCTAGTGTTCCGATTTCATCCGTTTCTAGATATGTTTTGAAGCTTTACCAAAAAACACATTTGGGGGAAGGGGGTTAAGATTGGTTCATAAAGAAAAAAGTTTTTCTTAGAAGAACCTAATTTCCAGAGATTGTTTTGTATGACAGCCCTATAACGTAGTGTTCCGATTTCATCCGTTCCTAGATATTTTTTGAGGCTTAACCAGAAACATACTTGGGTGAAGTTTGGTTAATATTGGTACATAATGAAAAAAAGTTTTTCATTGAAGAACCTAATTTTCAGGGGTAGCCCTATGACCCCATGGTCTGAGTCCATTCGTTCCGACATATATACAGCTAAGTAACTGGTTTATAACTTCATGTCCCGTAGAATGCGCATTTAAGCCGATATTCAGCTCGGAACATGACTGAAATTACAATTTCGATTTTTTTTTTCACAAAAACAATGTTTAAAGTGCTGTTTATTGGGATTCTTCGCGCCTACAAAGCTGGGGTTACACTAAAATTATAGAAGTTTTTTTTAGCTTTAACAGTGCAGTGGACAACTTACTTGTAGGAAGCACCTTTTAAAAATTACAAACATAAAAATGAAAAAAGTCCGAACATTTGGAGGTTTTTTGAGTGTCACGGGGTTAGCACAGGTTTTTCGAAGTTGCAAACTTGATGGTACACTTCTGGTATCTATCTTAACCCTCGAGTAGGCAAGACCGCCTTGAGGCGGGTTTTACTTTGTACCCCCAAAACTACAAATCTGGAGATCATTTTTTGTTCGTAGTTAATTGAATCGATAGTGTCACATCTTTTGTAAGAACGTTGTAAGTTTTGAAGCATTCTGCGGGGTGGTTATTTTTTATCCACAGTTGGATGTGGCAACCTCCTAGTTTTCGTGGTGGAAAATTATTTCTACAATATCACGAATTTCACTCTTAAAGAAAAAAATGCGCTAAGCACTTTTTGGAAAAGAAAAAATTATTTTGAGGTTAACGGACATTTATATTATGTCGTAGAAAGCCTTAGTACTGAATTTGTTGTTTAGAAAGGCTGCTATGGTGTGTTTTAGGAAGCCCGCCTAGAGGCGGTCTTGCCGTTCTACGTCAACTTTTCAGCTGGTATTGTAGCTGTTATCTGTTGTGAAGGAAATATGACGTTGGGAAAGAAATTTTAAGCTTTTACATTTATTTTAATCTTTTTTGAGTGGGAAAATATGAATTATGCCTAACTTAAATCATTTTTATGTCCGAAGTTGAGCAATTACTATTGGGGTTTCCTCCACCTCAGTAGAAACAGTTGTAGAGAGATCATGATAATGCCAGCGATAATAATATATAATTATTATTGGTAACTAAAACTAAGGGAACTCTTCAATTATTGCACTATCCAAAGACAATCCGAACATGAAGGAAAGTTTAGCAATAGTTCGAAGTCAGATAATTTTTTTTATTGATCCAGCGGGGTTTGTGTTAGCCTGGAGCTAGGCATTTTGAATCTTACTGCTGGGCCTAATGCAGCTTAATTTTGCTTGCCTATTTACGAAAGGGTAGTAGTATATTTTTGTATTATATTATATCTTTTATATTAGTTTCCTTCTAAATAAGATAGTTTATCATAAAAATTTAGCATATTATCATGAACTCGTGCTCTGATTCCAGTCATCATAACATTTATGGAATGTTTGTTATTAGCCTCCGTAACTAGCAGTTCTATTTCCCGTCCTTCAAAGCTTATAGATTTTTGATGGATACCTCGGCGGCATTAAACCGAACTGATATTTTGTTCCCGGAGGGAATGGTCTCCAAACTTGGTTGTTGGGGCCATTTTAGGCCTGTCGAATTCGGACAATTATGTCCTCTTGGTAATGTTGTCGTTCCATTAGCGGAGGCCCACCTCCATCATTCGTGGCAGCCCCCACACCTCCATATTTAGACAGCAAGTTAATTCGTGTGCTTTTAAACCGCAAATGGGGCATAGGTATAAACAGTTTTACTATTCAGCCCTGAGTAGGGTTCAGAGGACAATACTGTCCTAGTCCCACTGACGACTATGCCATACCGTTAATAATAATCAACCATACATGAAGCCCCTTGTGGAGCATCGGACCCATCGAGTTGCAACATCCCAACGCCCAGTGTAACAAGGAGTACAATTGGCATCAAGGTTTCTCCGGAAACCCTGCCTAATTGTTGGAAAACACAGGGACATTCGTATAATGTACTTTACTTAGTAACAATATTATAAAAATTCATTAAATTTTTATGCATATAATGCAATAAAATCAAATTGGCGGATATTTTCGAATGGAATCGCTAAACTATTTTTAAAAAGCTTTCAAAAGAAAGCGAAAACAATAAAAAAAACGTGAAAATCATAAGATAGACTGGTTGTGATATTGCCTTCAGTTTTGTTCGCGTTAATCGGCAAGACCGCCTCCAGGCGGGTTTTAATCAAATGACGGCTGACAGGTAAAAACCCACTAAAACTAAAAAATAATGTTATTTTCGTTTTTCTTGCCCTTAAATTAAGCATATATGAATTTTCAGGCTCAAACAAAAATTGGCCTACTCGAGGGTTAACAATATCTCAAAAAACCAGAGCCGAGCAATTTTTTGCGACCTAACGCCTTATATTTCGGTTTATTGACTGGCCTAAATATTCTGATTGTCTCATACTCACAGGCCCGACATTTCGACATTTCCGTGAAGTTCTTTAAAGACTCAGCAGATACTGCGTATCTTCAGAAGCAGCTTAGCGCAGGGCTACATACCGCGCCCATGGAGACTTGTGAGAGTAGCCTTTATCATACCCTTCTCCAGGAATTGAAATCGGGCCGATCACAGACGCCCGATAATGTACAACACCCCTCTACCAATTGGAAATCAAGTCAAATGCCTCAAGGTAATCCTCGATAGTCAATATTACTGGCAAAAGCATGTCGAAGCGGCAAAAATCCACCAGAGCCCATTGGATACGCAAGAAATTCGTAGGGAAAACCAGGGGTATGAAACCCTCCAATATGCTCCGGATTTACAGGGCAATAGTTAGACCAACACTTGACTACGGTGCTGTGGTCTGGTAGAAGAGTGCCCTGACTGCGGAGGGTAACTCCGTGTTAGGCAAGGTACAGGTACTAGCATGTCTCATTACCACCGGTGTACTCCGATCCTGCCCTAGCAGCGCTCTAGAGATGTTACTTCACCTACACCCAGTTGACATACGCCTCGAAACCGAGGCAAAACTAGCACTGGCACGACTCATTGCGAGCGATGGCAATCTGGGGCTTACTAAGGGGAAGCTTACATGCCTCAACAGCATCACTATCGCGAACATGCTATCGACCACCTTGCGAAGGAGATCTCATGCGGCCGCCGTTTTCAGGCTGAAACATGGAACAGAGAGGAATGGCACTCTAATTTCGCTAGGCTGCATCCACAGACCATAAAATGGTTTAGGTACTGACGGTTCTAAAACAACCGAAGGTTCAGGAGTGGGTGTGGTTGGCCCAGCACATAGGCTATCTATACGTATGGGGCATCACACCACTATATTTTAGGCAGAAATGCACGCAATAGCAACTTGTGCGGATCTCTGTTTACGTGCTAACTACATAAACAAACGAATAGCGATCTTCTCAGACTACCAAGCGGCTATTTAGTCACTCACTAACTACATCGTCACATCAAGACTTGGTCAATGTTGCCTGCATGCGCTGAACAAACTATGTATAGGCGTAATACATTAGCACTCTTCTGGGTTCCAGGTCATATGAGGATCACCGGGAACGAACAGGCCGATGAGTTGGCACACACAGTCGCTGCCTCCCACTTATGCGGACCAGAACCCGTAGCAACTCTTCCTATATAGTAAAGAGGCTAATTAAAGACCAGGAACGACTTAAGGCATCTGAGCACTGTGACAAACTACTTGGGCTCAGGATATTCCAATAAAACACCGGCTGGGCTGGTTCATTAAAGCAGAAATAAAGTGCGTACCATCTGTAGGATTCTTACAGGCCACTCTTGCCTGAGACCACATCTACGCACAATGCGGCTCTTACAAGAGGCGAGCTGTCGACTTAGTGTAGAGGATGACGACACCTCAATCCACATCCTGTGCGAGTGTGATGCTCTGGCTCAATTTAATTTATATAATTAATTTTAATAACTTGGAGTGGCCTATCCAGACACGGACGGCATAGCTTTGATTTCAATTAGCAACCTCAGCTCCTTTCTGAGAACGATCAACCTTGATCGTCAGGCATAGTCCAGCCCAGCTGCGACTAGAGCTATTGCACAATAGGCCCATTGGCTTCAATGCTGTGACCCCTTCGGGCTCACCCGGCAAGCCTGCTGGTGCATTATCAACCGGGCCCCGTGGTGTTTTTGTTGAAATAAAAGCAGTCCAATGGATGGGTACCCCTCGCAACAAAGGCAAAATAGAACACGAGCGACTGCTAGCTCATAAAAAAATGCAACAACATTTCCTAGAAGGTGCTATCGTCCATTTCGAAACGCACGATAAGCCGCATATCAACCACGCTGTCCTGCCCAGAAAAGGAAGCTGAGTTTCATCTCCCAATGAACCGGCATATAGAAAGGGCAGAAAATTGGATAGCCGATGCTCTGTCCAGAGTCGATGCCACCGAACTTCCGACCGAAATCCAGTTAGACCATACACATCAGGCTTCAAATCCCGAATTGCGAAGTATTGTGAAGAACAGAACGACTTCCCTGGAATTTAGGGCAATAAGGGTAGCATCGCAAGACTCTTCTGTTATGTATCACTTTCCAACAATCTTCCTTCCTTCCTTTTATCCAAAACCACGATACTGAATATGATTTAGCCCAGTTCTGGCACCATATTGGGAGTTGCCGCCTTGCTTCTCCATCTCATTGGCAACGGCTTCAATACCACTTGAGGGTTGATACGCAGTGGCTCTGTTATATTCAACGTCTCCCGACATGTCGCAAGGCTCAGATTTTTGGAGCAACAATTATGTAAAGATCCCACCATCGTCAGTAGATCGTCCATTATCTGGTTTCATATAAAGGGACCAGCAATGGACCCCTCTGGACAACGGCGACACGCACACTCATGTATCCCATGAACAGGAGGGACACTTCTGCCAAATAACTCTTCCACAGAACAGTTCCTGGACAGCCAAATGCTTCGAGCTTATGCAGGATTGTCAGAGCACTCGCATTCGCTCTGTCGACAGCTGATATAATCTGAGAAGGCCTGTCATTTGCGCTTGCACTTCTGGTCAGCCATTTCATACAATCCCGATACCCAAGTTCATAACTTTAATAAATTAGTTTTGTGTTTCAAAATGTCGTAACCTTTAATTGATATTCTTCATTTAACTTACCCCGATCCCAACCCCACCATAAAAACAAATGTCCAAATCGAGTACCTAACTATACCTTTCCACTTTCTTCGCTATTTAGATAGCACTTTACTTCATCCACTTTAAAAAATCAGGATTTTATTACATCGTCTCATTTGAAGTGTTTCAATAAAAGTTACGGCAAAAGGATAAAGCTGATGGTCAATTTTCCCATAATATTCGTCAGTCTATGTATAGAAAGTGATTCCACGCCATTCGATGGGCATTTGGCCAATGGTCTTTTTTCTACTTTGTACTTTTCTTGCGATTGGGATCGAATCCATTTACGGAGATTAAAAATGACGAGACCGTCTAAAAACAGTTTTTCTAAGGGCAATGAAATACGGATTTTCATTGGAGATTTTTTTTTAGGTTTATCGTCGGCTTTTGTATGAAAGTGAAGAAGACAAAGAATTAAATATCTTTAGTAAAAATAAACTTTTTCCTTTTTTCAATTGAATAGTTTTTATCTACAAAACAACTTTTGCACCTTACGTTAGCCTCTACTCCCTGTTTGAAATTATCCTGAAACCTTTGAGATTTCGTAATTAGAACTCGCCTACATTGCATCCGACAATGCTGTAAATTTTTCGGTTGTATTTTGGTTCTCTTTCACCTGTTCAATCGACATGGCTTCTTATCTTTAACTCTTCAACAACATTTAGTGACCCGAAAGACGCGCGACACGAAAATGAATGGTGAAATAAAAACAAAACAACTAAAAGTCGGAACTGATTTAAAAAAAAAAAAGAGACGAAGAAAACAGAAAATTCCTTGTTGAATTATTTATGACCGACCGAGTACTACTACGTATATTTGAAATCCGAAAAGGACGTTTTTCGTATATACGAAGTCGGGTGTAAGCGGACATGTCCTCGAAATTGAATAATTCATGAAGGTACTATAGAGTACTACTTTCCATCCAATTCACTGATTTTCTGTGTTTTTCTCCGAAATACAGCTGGAAGAGACACATACAAACAAACATAAAGACTAGACGTTGAGTATATATACGGAAAGGATTTCCATCTGGTTTTGCAGGAGAAACTGTTAACTGATAGGTTTAAATAGGACATAAATCAGTGACTGTTGTATGGCGTAGTGTTTCCTTTTTTTGTCTTCTCATTTAAATGAAGTCATGCATTTTGGGTCTATGTACGCGGTGAATTGAGCAAAATAGGATAATGAAAAAATATCGAGAGATTTTCACTTTAGTCGAAATGAGGAAGTGATAAATTTGGCATCGGGGTTTAGTCGGATAAATAAAAGAAAATTAAATGCCGGTCTATTTTTAAATGCTATTCACAAGACAAATCTGCATTGCATTTATATTATATTCCAAAAACGTGTGCCCGCCCTTTTCGAAACATTCTGTCTGTCTCACCAAAAGGTTATCGCCTGAAATTGTATTTGACAAAAAGAAACTTGAAAGATTAAACAAATTTCAGTGAACCAAAGAAGAAAGAATCCGGTTAAGTAAAATGCATAACCCCATCTTTCGCGACATACTTAAGAGCAAAGGAAAAAATTTGCGTCCATTAAGGATTGAAATTTTTCATCCTTAGTACAGGAGAATGGCAGGGAACAATGTGCTGTCCGTTCGTTTGTACGAAAGTATATGTAGTATACGTTCAAAAGAAGATGAAGATAGGATTGTCACGTTCAGATGTTGGATAACATTAGAATTTATTACAACTACTAAATCGTTCAAGTAAGATTTTCTTGAAGGTATTTTTGTGTATTATTCTTTGCGGCAGAAATGATGTGAAGGGTTGGTTACCTTGCCTAATGGACGTTGCGTTGAAATCAAGTACAGGTTGGCCACGTACAATTAAACATAGTATAACTTTTTTGTTTATCAATATTTTTTTCGAAGTTTTGTGGAAATATACTAGCGATTTTTTTGCACTATGCAACTATTAGAGAGTTTTACACTAACGTAGTAACCACCGTATACGTAAAACAAAATTTCAATGCAAAGCCACCCGCGCGAATAACACGTAAAACTTATACGATATTTTTTAACTAATGTTATGACAACTAAAAATCGCGACCCGACAATTTCGACTGTTTAGAGAACATCAACTATACGGAAATATACCCATGCCTACTTGGGACATGCAAAATTATGATATTATAGGTGTGTTTTTTTGGTTATCCCGTGCAGGTTTGGGTAACGAAACTCCATATAAAAAAAATGACAGCTGACGCACCTGTCATTTTTTTATATGAAGTTTCGTTACCCAAACCTACACGGGATAACCGAAAAAACACACCTACTGTTACGTATACGGTACGCAAGCGAATTTTTATATGGAATGTCAAATTATGTCGTATTATTTCGAACGACAAGCTAAAACTCTCTATTGTGTAATTTTATCCGATAGCCTTCATTTGAAGGTGTAAAGAAAAAAGTCATTTTTTTTTCATGAAATCTTTCAATAGGTATTAAAGGAACGCAAGCTTTACTAAAGATTTGTTAAAGAAATTATTTTTTATTTCTTTTTTATTTTATTTGTGTTTGAAACATATTACAGGAAAATTTTAAAGTTTAAACTATGTTCGGAAGATTATTTCTTTGAGGTAACGTCCGTTACTTGCTTCGCAAAGTCGAGCTCTTTCCAGCGTACGCTTCGTTACTTTGCGCACTCTCTCTGTCTGCATAGCCCTGATTTCCGATCGAATATTTCCTTTTAGTCGCGCAATGGTTCTTGGCTTATTACCCCATAAAAAATGGCATCTGCAGATCGACCAGTCAAGTTTATTGATACTTCTCCTCAAATAATTCTTGTCCCAAACAATTAAGATTAAATGTCCATTGTGGCTTGAGCGGCATGGCAAGGTGCTCGGCTTGCTGAAACTAAACCTCCTATTTAAGGCCAACAGACTATGGATGTCAAAAACCGGATGTTTAGTCCGAAAACCGGTATTTTCAGAACGGTTAGCCGGTTTTTTATCGGTTTTTTCCTCCTCTCGGTTTTAACCCGGACGGTTGTTTGTCCATCCGGTTAAAACCGGGACAAAAATTCTTTCGAAATTTATACAATTTTTTATATTTTCTCGATTTTCCGTATGCAGTTCTATTACTTGTCCTCTATGAAAAATATCGTTTCCAAATTACAGCCCTTAAACATATTTTTGAACATTCTCCGTAGAACCATTGCTTCGTCAAATTACTTCTCCTTGTTTCTCTGATTTAATTTTGCATACGATACGAACCATAACAATACGAGTGTGTATGCATGTTTTTATTAAAATTCTAAGCAAATCAATGAAAAAAAAAACGGTTAACCGGAAAACCGGTACTTTTAGCCCGGTTAAAATCGGACGGTCTAACCGGCTTTGCAAAAAAACGAAAAAACCGAAAACCGGGTTATAGACCGGTTTTTGACATCCCTACAACAGACTGTCTACAAATCTAGTCAATTTTCCCAAAATTTGAGAAAAAAAATATTGTCAAGCAAAAAAGTTAGGGCTGCCATACGCAAAGAGGTCAGGTGGACTTAACACAGATAATTAAGCATTAAGGTAAGTTAAGTAATATGTTCGCCAAACGAAAAACTTGTAATTATGTCTCCTGTGAAAATTTTTGGAGACTTGCCTTATATTCACTAAATTTAAGATAAATGTGCATTCGCGGCCTGATTGATTGACGATGACATCTTTTCACTGTCAAATAAAGTGCAACTGCATTGTTTTCGCTGGCGAATTGTCAAAAGCCGGTGTGGAGACTAGATTTAAAAGCCAGATTGTCAGCTGATTAAATTTTATCCGTCAGTGACGATGAACTCAAGTAACACATATTACAACAATAGTAACAAAAACAGTAAACTGTCAGTGGCTATGGATGAAATTGTGGACTCGGGTGGAACTTAGGTCTCTGCAGTTCAGCCTGTCTATCAATTTCACGATCACCAAAATGTTGACAGTAGTTGCATGGGTTTCAAGTGAAAAATCCCCATTGAGGGAATTAGGCCTGTTCCTGTTCCACCAGTTTAAACCCGGTGTTTTTAAAATATTTTGAAGTACCGATATCGCGTTTTTTTTTCAATCACAACCACTGTTTTTTTTTTCAACACGTTTTTTTTCAGTTTTTTTTTCAGCACCTTTTCAGTGCCGGTTTTTCCAAGCTTTTTTTTTCAGTACCGGTCTACCGCGCAGATTTAATGAGTATTTCTAAAGAAAACAGAATAATCATTCTCGAACTGGCACCCAAAAATGTTTTCGTTTTAGCATTAAATTCCAAATCATGTAAACTTACCTTAGTGTTACTACGCCGATTGGACGAGTATTTCCCCGAGAAAATCTTTCAGAATGAATGAAGTCTCCAAACAAATGAAAGACGAATCGTGGCTTTAATGAAGAAAAAACTGTGCTAAGAAGCGCTATAAAAGAACCTAGTATCGGACCATGGGGTCATGGGGTTGCCCCTGAAAATTAGGTTTTTCTAAGAAAAACTTTTTTCCTTATGTACCGATCTTAACCAAACTTCACCAAGTGTGTTCCTAGTAAAGCCTCACAACATATCTAGGAACGGATGGAATTGGAGCATTACGTCATAGGGCTGCCATACAAACAAACCCCTGGAAATTAGGTTCTTCTAAGAAAAACTTTTTTCTTTATGTATCAA